>JARQOC010000006.1:269256296-269326389 GCA_033576535.1 Allobates femoralis | reverse complement strand
TTAGTCAAAGCTTCTGGTGGAGATAATACACAAGGCTCGGAAACAGGGTCTTCTGCCACTACAACCTCCAACTTTTCTTCACCCTCATTCTTCTCATCCTTCTAATCATGCTCCTGGATTTTCCAAGGTGTATTAATGCCAGTCATGCTGCAAGAGCCTCCTGACTGTTACAACTGCTGCTCCCAGGTATCATGGGGAATAGCTCAACCCTTTACTATAAGCTCCTCAGGATCTCTTCTGGCATCCGAGCCTAGTGCTGTATCCTGACTTCGCTGCATATGAACTCCAATGCAGGTAGTGCTATGGATCTCCAAGTCACATATGTGTTGTGCGTGTGCTTATTCGGTTCTGGTGCTGAAGCACCCTCTGCCCCTGGGTGGTTAAGAAGATTATATCTTCAAGATCAGACTTGTCTTGAAGTGGAGCTATCATCACAAACTAAACTGTGTACTACAGGGACACGGTAGCACAGTGTGGATGATTTGTTCTGCACTGCTAAGATGGCACTGGGATCTATGATCATGCCTTTTGCTTTACCTAGGGACCCACCTCTTCCAGTGCCAAGACACAATCACTTACAGAATATTATTGTTTGATCAATCTTGTGTCAAGCTCATCATTAACCCCTCCATGGGCTGGGCTGCAGAAAGCACCTGACTTACAAATTTCAATGGAGTGATTATTGAAGCCTGACATATTTGGGAAAGAATTAAGGAAGAAATCCTGTTTATCCAGCTCACCACCAATTCATCTGGAATGTTGAATAAACCTAGTGGTCAGCATTGCATGGAAAAGTCCAATATTAATAATACATATTACACACCTGTGCACATTTAAAGGGAACCAACCACCCCCAATGACCCCCCCGGACTATTAATATGGCTCCCTACACCCAGCACATACATGTGCTGCAATGGTTTTTGCTAAAAAAAACTGCTTGTTAAAAGTAAAGATAATGCTTTATAAAGTTTCTACCGAAGGGACGGGTGGGCGTTACTTACATGGGGCTAAAGCCAACATTCTGCTGCCACTCATCCTCCTCTCTCCCCTCGCAGCAGTAACGGCCAGCCCTTTGTTCAGCGTCACAGCCTGGTGCACGGGATCGCATGCCCGTGCACACGTCATCAGCTACAGCCGGGTAGCGAGCGCGCGCTCTGACTTCCTGCGCTCAGCTATGGAAGTCAGAGCGCGCGCTCGCTACCCGGCTGTAGCTGATGACGTATACACGGGCATGCGATCCCGTGCACCAGGCTGTGACGCTGAACAAAGGGCTGGCCGTTACTGCTGCGAGGGGAGAGAGGAGGATGAGTGGCAGCAGAATCTCGGCTTTAGCCCCATGTAAGTAACGCCCACCCGTCCCTTCGGTAGAAACTTTATAAAGCATTATCTTTACTTTTAAAAAGCAGTTTTTTTAGCAAAAAACATTGCAGCACATGTATGTGCTGGGTGTAGGGAGCCATATTAATAGTCCGGGGGGGTCATTGGGGGTGGTTGGTTCCCTTTAAGAAACCTGTATTTTAAATACATATTATTAAAGGGAACCTGTCAGCTCATTTTTACCCCCAAAACTATCACTACCGGTCCCTGTGTGGCGCCCCTGTGACTAGCGCCACAGGGTAGTATTACACTTAATATAAAAATGTGTTTTTTCCTGTAAGATCATCAGTTCAGGGTTCACTTTATGGAGTTTGTTTTTACACCCACTTAGGACCACACCACTTAGAATAGGGGGAACTGGTAATTTAGTAGGTCCCATAGGGTGGGGGTGGAGCCTAGGATAGAGTATTGTGAAGAAAAGTGACAGTAAGTCAGTCGGTGCTGGGAAGGCATGCAGGAAGGTCAGGCCTGACAGCCCAGCTGACAGGAGGGAGCCCCATCTCTAAGTGGGGGCCCAGGACAAAAGGCAACGGACCAGGACTGGTTGGAGCCGGCTGGTCTCGTTGGGGAAGCATCGGCAGTGCGGGTAGCCAAAGTAGTCAGGCATTTACCACTGGCTATAGACGGAAAAGCTGCGGGCCCAACATAACCGGGTTGCTGTACGCACCACAAGGTACCTTGCCCCTCAGGGACGAGAACCGGTTCAAGACACTACAGAAAAGGGCCATATATTGCGGTGCTGGAAGGAAGCCTTCTTCTTCTTCTTCTCAGGCGTCCTATCCGGACCAGTGGGGCACACACCTTATCTAATAGATACAGACCGTGGGACTGGCGGGAGAGCTCTGCGAGGGTGGAGAGTAAGGAAGATAAGTTAACCCAGAAAGCCATAGAAGGATGGACATCTAGAAACTCCATAACAGGGAACCTGGAGCTGGTGACCGACCCCCATAGAACCGGATTGTACCATATACCATCATCATCTGCCGGTACCTATTAAAGTGGAGTAAACTTGCTCTGGACTCTGTCATCCTTATTGCGGTGCCCGGAGGGCTCAGCATCATCAGCAGCTCAGCGGAGGGGTAAGAACTGCAGCACCAAAACCTACTACTACTCCCCTCATCCCCATCATCATCCACAATAACTTTCATTGCTGCCCTGAGGATTAGCTCCACCTGTGGGGAGCTGTACCACACTTTGCTGCCCCCAACCATAACCTCAGCGGCCGGCTGGTACCATATTACTGGGAACTACAGGTGGCATCACGATCCCCTGTAAATACTCCCTTTATCCCTTATCATCAACATCTACCCCAGATGATTACCAGGGCACGGCACCGGGATCCCGTCCACCTGTGACTCCCTATTCAGCAGACCTGGTGGCCGAGTACCCCCTTAGACCTGGCCGCATCACCTGCATCTTGCGAGTACATCCCTAAGCATCCCTGTTTGACCTAACACTGTCTTATAATGGTTATGCAAAATGACTTTGTAACTTACATTTTCGCATGCTAATAAGGCTTCCAGGCTGTAGTCTGGCTGGGCAGTCTTTAGGGCTTTGTGTCCACCCTCGGTGCTGTTAACATGCCCTGCTAGGTTTGATAATAAAATCCCCTGGCACGCTCCCGGCTGTATTGAAATGTCCGCCTGTGTATGTATGATGTGCTGGCGTCATTTCCACAGCTGCGCATTGCGCACACATCCGATGGGCACTGATTGGCTTCATAATGCTCATTGTGCCTGCTCAGAAGTCCTCACTGACAGTATCGCTGGTGTGCGGTGTCGTCAGTGAAGCCTGGCTCACGCAAACTGCAGAGCTGTGATTGATGAGTGAAACCCCGTCAACATAATTACAAATGTTGTTATTACATCTCTCAAGGCCACTTCACACACACAGATATCTGAGTCCAATATCTGAACAGATCTCTGGTTGCAGTGAAATCATGGATACATTGTTCCATTTTTGGCTGTGTACAACATGGAGCAATGTATCCATGATTTCACTGCAACCAGAGATCTGTTCAGATATTGGACTCAGATATCTGTGTGTGTGAAGTGGCCTTCAGTGTACCATCTGTGATCAACAGGGTACTAAAAACCAATGGTGTGCACCTCACAAAAATACCACTCATGCTTGTGCCTTACTCTCAGTCTTTATATATATATATATACTAGCTGTAGTACCCGGCTACGCCCGGGTTAATAAATAACTGCTGTTAGCTATAACAAAATAGAATTTGAATATGTCATATTAATGACCTGTAGGAAAATAGAAGCTGAGCTGTGATTGATTGCAATAGGCAGCCTGATAAATCTCCAGCCAACAGTAAACCCTCCCCCTGGCCGGGCAGTATATGTTACCTCACACATACACATAATAGACAGCTCATGTGACTGACATCTGCCTTAATTCCCTATATGGCACATGTGTTGCACATTAGCTGTTTTTAATCAGATGTTTATGTTTGGAAAATAAAGATAGCACACGTATGAGGCGAGTTGTGTGAGGTGATTTGTGCACATCTGTGTCTGTCTGTGTGGTGTGTGTGTCCCTGTGGTGTGTGTGTGTCCCTGTAGGGTGAGTGCATGTGTCCCTATAGGGTGTGTATGTGTGTGGGTCCCTGTGGGGGGGTCTGTGTGGTGTGTGTCTCTGCAGTGTGTGTGTGTCTTTGTGGTGTGTGTGTGTCCCTGTGGGATGAGTGCATGTGCCCCTATAGGGTGTGTATGTGTGTGTCCCTGTGGGGGGTCTGTGTGGTGTGTGTGTGTATCTGTGTTGTGTGTGTCTCTTTGTGGTGTGTGTGTGAGTCCCTGTGGGGTGAGTGCATGTGTCCCTATAGGGTGTGTATGTGTGTGTGACCCTCTGGGGGGGGTCTGTGTGGGGTGTATGTGTCCCTGTGTTGTGTGTGTCTCTTTGTGGTGTGTGTGTGTCCCTAAGGGGTGAGTGCATGGGTCCCTATAGGGTGTGTATGTGTGTGTGTCCCTGTGGGGGAGTCTGTGTGGTGTGCGTGTGTCTCTTTGTGGTGTGTGTGTCCCTGTGGGGTGAGTGCATGTGTCCCTATAGGGTGGCTATGTGTGTGTGTCCCTGTGGGGGGGGTGTTCTGTGTGGTGTGTGTGTCTGTGTTATGTGTCTTTCTTTGTGGTGTGTGTGTCCCTGTGGGGTGAGTGCATGTGTCCCTATAGGCTGGCTATGTGTGTGTGTCCATGTGGGGGGGGTTCTGTGTGGTGTGTGTGTCTGTGTTATGTGTGTTTCTTTGTGGTGTGTGTGTGTGTCCTGTGGGGTGAGTGCATGTGTCGCTATAGAGTGTTTGTGTGTCCCCTTGGGGGTGTGTGTGTGTCTCTGTGTTGTTTGTATCTCTTTGTGGTGTGTGTGTGTGTGTGTTTGTTCGGGTGCGTGGTGAGTATCCAATGTTGGGGCTGCACTTTAGAGACTATACACTTGCTGTTACTCTTTGTGTGCGTGTGGTGTGTATACATGTCCCCGTGCGTGGTGAATATCTCATGTTGGGGCCCCACCTTAGTGACTATATGCTGGTATATGCTGTTAGTCTTTGGCGCTATCATTAAGCCCCTCTCATTCACAACTGTCAACTGGTAACTGTCACTTTTTCCCCATTATGTAGATAGGGGCAAAATTGTTTGGTGAACTGGAATGCGCAGGGTTAAAATTTCGCCTCACAACATAGCCTATGACGCTCCCGGGGTCCAGACGTGCGACTGTGCAAAATTTTGTAGCTGTATCTGGCAGCTGTCGATTTTCCTCCCACACGTTTCCATTCCCTTTTTCCCCATTATGTAGATAGGGCCAAAATTGTTTAGTGAACTGGAACGCGCAGGGTTAAAATTTCGCCTCACAACATAGCCTATGATGCTCTCGGGGTCCAGATGTGTGAATGTGCAAAATTTTGCGGCTGTAGTTGCGACGGTGTAGATGCCAATCCCGGATATACACACATACACACACACACATTCAGCTTTATATATTATATATATATATATATATATATATATATATATATATATATATATATATATATATATATATATATATATATATATATATATATATATATATATATATATATGAGAGAAAAAGAAAAATAAACTGCACAGCACTCACAGACAATGTGAACTGGTGCCAGCAGGGACGCTGGGTCAAACTACTAGAAAAAAACCTTGCAGCACTCAGCCACTACCAATGATGTACATATGTTGACAAGCTATATATATATATATGAGAAAAAATGTAAAAACTTACGTTTTTTTCAAAAAACTCAACAAATTTATATTTTTTTTAAATCTGAAGTTCTTAGTACATACATTGGCCAATGTCTGCTTGCTCATCGACTGCGACAAAGTGACTTCAGGTCTGATGAGTCCTAACGCTGACACCCAAGTCCTCCTTGTCCACCCTACCCCACTACTAAGTGGGCGGACACCATCTAGACCCTAGATCACCTGTAGGCAATGAGGGTGCAAATTGCAGAAATGGAGCCAGCAACTCAACACGATACAAAAGAGTTTTTAAATTTTTTCTCATATATATATATAGCTTGTCAGCATATGTACATCACTGTAGCTGAGTGCTGCAAGGTTTTTTTCTAGTAGTATATATATGTATATATATGTAGAAAAAATAAGAGCAGCACAATAAGTTTTACTTTAGGTTGCAAGCCTACCTTGACAGCTTCCCATTTGCCAGGTATATACCATATGAACAAAAATAGGCAGCACTCCAAAAATTGCAGTTGGTGACAGTGAATAAGGCAGATTGGTCTGTGAATAAGGCAACGTTTCAATCCTTGTTGGATCTTATTCAAGCCAATATATATATTTACACACATGTGTCTATTTTAGTGTATATATATATATATATATATATATATATACACACAGTATAATATATATGTATTATATATATATATATATGTGTACATGTGTATATACCGTATATAATCGTGTATAAACCAAGTTTTTCAGCACACTTTTTGTGCTGAAAAGTGCCCCCCTCAGCTTATATTGAAGTTAGTGTAATGTCAGTGGGGGGGCGGTGTGCTGAAGGAGGTAGGTGGGGGCTGCAAAGGGAATGTTCCCCCACTTGTTAGTGTAATGTAATTTGCACTGCATCCCCCTTTCCATCAGCGGCGGTGGGAGTGGCAAGCTTAACATTAAACTAAGTGTACTTTCCCCCTTCAGGACACTATTGGCATAGCAAATGCTATTAGCGGTTACTATGGCAACAGTGACCTCACCACTGACTATAACGCAGCTCTCAGCGCTATCATTCAGTAATTAGAGACCATGGGGAGCGGATGTTGACTCTTATTAAGCAGAGCTGAGTCTGTACAGGAAGAGAAAAAATGAGCAGGAAGACTACAGATGAGGATCTGATCAAAAACTTATTACCTTTGCTGGAACTGCAGGTTTCTGATCCCCAATGTATTTCAGGGTAGTTGAAGTCCCCCATAATAATGACTTCTCCCTGAGTCGCTGCTTCATCTATTTGCTTTATGAGGATATTCTCCTCCACTTCCATTATTGTTGGGGACTTATAACAAACCCCTATCAGTAATTTATTATTTTTTCCCCTCCCCTTATCTCCACCCACAGGGACTCTACATTTCCATTAGATTCACCTATATTATCACGCAGGATGGGTTTTAAGGATGATTTTACGTATAAACATACACCTCCTCCTCGCCTATTTGTACGGTCATTTCTGAACAGACAATAGCCCTGTAAATTAACAGCCCAGTCATGGCTCTCGTCCAGCCAAGTCTCCGAAATCCCCACCATGTCATAATTATTTTCCAACAAAATCAATTTTAATTCCTCCATTTTGTTGGTGAGGCTTCTGGGCTTAATATCAGCTGACAAAAAAAAAAAAAAAAAAAATGTATTAACCCTTTATTACCCAATGTGTCACCGCTGCCAGGCCCACTGAAAGAGGCTGGTAAAGCGCCTGGAAATGGTGCTACAATGAATGGGTCTTTGTCAGGGGCAGCTGCAGGCTGCTATTCTATAGCTTGGGGCTCTAAAAGAATGGGCCCTCACCCCGCTAAGAATACCAGCCCTCAGCTGCCTAGTTTCATCTTGGCTGGCAATTAAAAATAGAGTGGAACCCACACAATTTATTTGCCAGCCAAGGTAAAATTAGACAGCTGCGGTTGGTAGCTTGTAGCTGTCTGATTTCACTGGGATAGACTTACAAATACTGCAAATCCCCACATATTTTTTGTTTTCAGGATTCATTTATTTAACACCCTATGATGGCAGGTTGGTTGCCACACACTAATGTGTATGGTGACCAAGCACAATCACTGTCCATATTGAGGAAATGCAGTATGATTGCAACAACTGGGAGCGCGCCAGGGGATTCCATTATCACGCCCAGCGGGGCGTGATAGCAGCCTCGAGGGGGAAAACAGAGCCCTGGAGACCAACCAGTCAGACTACAGACTGTTAACATTAAGAGATTGACTAGCACACCTATAAGTGTAGGTGCTAGCAAGAGAAAAAATCATTACTATATATATATAATCCGCTGCACACTACACACTACAAGATACAAGTATAAGATCTAGCATAATGGCTAATGTATAAAGCTAATGTAAATTTGGATGAGGAAAATTGCAAAACTGCTAAGAATATATATAAGCAAAATGAGAATTTTAGTTAATGTAATGCATTACATATAAGCCCGATAACCAGTCTTCAAGGTATTCTCATGTATACCGGGTCCTAACCTTATGCCTCTGTCTGCGGTAAAAAAGCGTCTGAGGATGTAAGTGCCTCTAAGTGCATTTTAAAACCTGCGTGTATGGGTGTGGCTGAAGACTTGATAAAACAAGGAATGAACTAGATGGTAACATGGACTAGCTATCAGGCTATGTAGGGTGCTCAAGTCAAAAAAAGCAGTAATATTAACATTAAAGGGAACCAACCACCTCAGATGACGTCTATAAGCGGATAATCCATGTCCCTGGACCCTACCTACACCATTGCAGCTAGCTTTTTGCTAAGAATATTGATAACAGCAAACCGAAATAAACAGTTTATAAGCTTACATGACTTCACTACGAGAGGGCGTCTCCCTTGGGCTCCAGTACGAGAGGGCTGTGTCTCCAGCAGCTTGAGTGACTTTCCTCCCCCTCCCTCTCTGTTTGCAGCACGTCACTGAAGGACGTGATATTATCTTTCTGTGGGCGGGCACGGACGGGAGCTGGCTTGCGTGCCCGCCCACAGAAAGATAATATCACGTCCTTCAGTGACGTGCTGCAAACAGAGAGGGAGGGGGAGGAAAGTCACTCAAGCTGCTGGAGACACAGCCCTCTCGTACTGGAGCCCAAGGGAGACGCCCTCTCGTAGTGAAGTCATGTAAGCTTATAAACTGTTTATTTCGGTTTGCTGTTATCAATATTCTTAGCAAAAAGATAGCTGCAATGGTGTAGGTAGGGTCCAGGGACATGGATTATCCGCTTATAGACGTCATCTGAGGTGGTTGGTTCCCTTTAAGAGATTGACGAGCACACCTATAAGTGTAGGTGCTAGCAAGAGAAAAAATCATTACTATATATATATAATCCGCTGCACACTACACACTACAAGATACAAGTATAAGATCTAGCATAATGGCTAATGTATAAAGCTAATGTAAATTTGGATGAGGAAAATTGCAAAACTGCTAAGAATATATATAAGCAAAATGAGAATTTTAGTTAATGTAATGCATTACATATAAGCCCGATAACCAGTCTTCAAGATATTCTCATGTATACCGGGTCCTAACCTTATGCCTCTATCTGCGGTAAAAAAGCGTCTAAAAAAGACTACAGACTAGGGATGGGCGAATTTACTCGCTAGGACTCGTTACTCGGCGAGTAGTAAGGGACTCGCAGGACTCGGTACTCTGCGAGTTTCCCAGTGATTACTCGCACGAGTCCAATGCAAATCAATATCAATCCTAGTTTTGTCAGAAACGCTGACAAAACTAGGATTGCCATTGTTTGCATTAGACTCGGCTATTGTGCCAGTGATAGCAGGGAAACTCGCAAAGTAACTGCTGTTACATTGCGAGCCAAGTCCAGCTGTCTTCTCTGTGTGCAGGCTGCCAGCTCCAGGGTCCTAGAGCCCGCCTGCTCACAGACATGATGTAGCAGTGCTGAGATTGTTCTCAGTCTGCTCATTCCCTGTGCATAGACATCTATCTATGCACAGGGGATGTAGCAGAGAGGACATCGCGTTTTGGACTACGTCGGACGGAAGAGGATTTTTTTAATTAAAGATGGAGTCCCTAATGGCTTTTTTTTTTATTTCAAATAAAAAATTTTCTCTGTGTTGTGTTTTTTTAACCCTTTATTGGAGATTCTTAGTGGCTGGGTCAAACAAGGCCTGACATTAAGAATCTCGGGCTTAATACCAGCTTGTATAACAAAGCTGGTATTAACCCTTTTATTACCCAGCGTGCTACCGCCACCAGGGCCGCTGGAAGAGCGGGGTTCAGCGCCAGAGGATGGCGCTTCAATGAACGCGCCATCTTCTGGGGCGGCTGCGGGCTGCAATTTGCAGCGGGGGGTGCCCAGAAAGCTTGGGCATCCCTGCGCTGCGGATTCCAGCCCCCAGCTGCTTAGCTGTACCTGGCTAGACATAGAAATTGCGCAGAGCCCCACGCATTTTTTTTTAATTATTTCATGAATTTCAGAGTCAGAGTCTCAGAGTCAGAGTCTCAGAGTCAGAATCTCAGAATTTCATGAAATAATTTAAAAAAAATGCGTGGGGCTCCGCGCAATTTCTATGTCTAGCCAGGTACAGCTAAGCAGCTGGGGGCTGGAATCCGCAGCGCAGGGATGCCCAAGCTTTCTGGGCACCCCCCGCTGCAAATTGCAGCCCGCAGCCGCCCCAGAAGATGGCGCGTTCATTGAAGCGCCATCCTCTGGCGCTGAACCCTGCTTTTCCAGCGGCCCTGGTAGCGGTGGCACGCTGGGTAATAAAGAGGTTAGGGCCAGCTTTGTATTATCAGCTGGCCCTAAGCCCGAAATTTATGGCGGTCACGCCAATATTAGACATGACCGCCATGAATTTCTATTAAATTGTTTTAAAAAAAACACAACACAAAAAAATTTTTTTATTAGAATATAAAAAAAAAGCCATTAGGGACTCCATCTTTAATTAAAAAAATCCTCTTCCGTCCGACGCAGTCCAAAACGCGATGTCCTCTCTGCTACATCCCCTGTGCATAGATATAGATGTCTATGCACAGGGAATGAGCAGACTGAGAACAATCTCAGCACTGCTACATCATCTCTGTGCACAGACATTCATGTCTGTACACAGGGAATGAGCAGACTGAGAACAATCTCAGCTCTGCTACATCAGGCAGCAGGCAGGCTCTAGGACCCTGGAGCTGGCAGCCAGCACACAGAGAAGACAGGACTCTTATCTGTGCGAGTTTCCCAGCGATTACAGTTGCAAAGTAAACGAGTCCAATGCAAATAAATGAGAAAACTAGGATTGCTTCAGGCTGAAGCTTCCGAGACACATCTGCGATTTGTAAATCTCACACTACTCGCTATTACTCGCTTCCCCATTCATTAACATTGGACTCGCTAGACTCGCAACGAGTAGCGAGTCCTGTGCTCGGACTCGCTAGAGTCAAGCGATTCCGAGTAATTTAGGATTCGCCCATCACTACTACAGACTGTAACCCGGGGGCCTCATTAGCAATCGAAAATGTAAGTAACAAAGTGATTTTGCACAACAATTATAAGACAGTTTTAGGTCAGATAGGGATGGTTAGGGATGTACTAGCAAGGTGCAGGGACAGATAATGATACGGTATGTTTGGGGGTAAAAACGAGCTGATAGGTTCCCTTTAAATAAAGTGATCGCACATTTTCAAGAAACAATATCTATAGTATGGTGTGTCATGAGTGTGAACAGACCTATAAGTAGACATATGTATGTGAAGCATATAAAGGCCACATACTATTTTTATATGAATTGCTATCAAATTAGTGTAGAAGAGATGAGCTTACATGCTGCTGACCCTCTGCAATAATAAAGGTTTGGTATAAAAATAAAAAAAAACAATAATAATAATAATAATAAAAAACAATAAACAGTCACAATATTCCAAAAAGATGAAAAAATATATACTAAGATCCCCATGGACTTCACATCTGCTGCCACAGCTGGCACTGTTTCAAAAATTCTCACCCTGCAAGTGTCAAAACACCTGCAAACTCCAGGAAGCTTAAAAAAATTATTTTAAATCTCAAAAAACGTCTACAGGTTGAAAGTAAACGGTAGACCAGATGGCTCGGAACACTCCTAACCATATGGTTAGGTGCTGTTCCAAGCCAGTGGGTGTTGCGGCATACATTTTGTCCCCAAACATTAAGGAAATCTTTTAGGCCATTTTAAATTTAACACTTTTTTTCCCGAACAAATCCGCGTTTGCTATTTTTTTAGTAAATTGCTTGGGATTCCAATCACAAACTGAATCTATAATGTTTGCGCCAAATTTGAAATTGGTGA
This sequence comes from Allobates femoralis, assembly GCA_033576535.1. Lineage (NCBI taxonomy): Eukaryota > Metazoa > Chordata > Amphibia > Anura > Aromobatidae > Allobates > Allobates femoralis. The sequence goes on along the minus strand of JARQOC010000006.1, from coordinate 269,314,483 downwards.
ACATGTTTGGGAAAAGTTCACTTAACTCTAGTTGTAAACTGTGCTATTATTTTTATTTTTAAATTCCAAATGTCATAAAAGTTTTAAAAAAATATTAGAATCTGAGAGTCCTTAGTGGTGGATACCTTTTAATGGCTAACTGAAAAGATGGTAAGCATAGCAAGCTTTCGGGACACTGTGGCCCCTTCGTCAGGCAGATAATGACACAGATTCTGAATACACATACACAGGGCCGGCCTTAGGCTGAATGGCGCCCTGTGCAAATTTGTCCTTTGGTGCCCCCACCCCTCTGCATTCTCAGAACACATTAACGTGCTGCCATCTATCTCAACATCAGGGTCTCGAGATGTGCTGCTGTCAGTCAGGAGGTGGCCCGAATTTCCATAGAAAATGTTAAAATTAAACCATCAGTCTTTTCTCACATATAAAAAAAATGAACTTCTAAATGAGGCTATAGATATCTAATAAGTATTTGAGGCTTAAAGGGGTTTTCTGAAAAGTTGTGTACCCAGGTGCAGTTGTTTTAAAGAAGAAAAAAAATGATCTTGCACACCTTCCCAGATTCAACACTGAGTCTTTGCCCCCACTGTATCTGTATTACTCTGCAAACCGCGTTTCCTGTGCGCTCTGCAATAGCGCTTATCTGGGACTTGTGTGTGGAGCCGGCGGCTGCGCTATGCTTCAGGTAGCCATAGAGACATATAGGCAGCCGGTTACATGCTGTCATCGCTATGCGCTGCGCCTGCCAGAGACTACGTTTTTGACGGATTTGTCAGCTTATATACACAAATCGGACGCTAGTCTAGTCTTCCCATTAATGTTATCATACCCCTGTGGCTGTGAGTGACATGGTTTACAATAGCAGCATCACCAGCTCTGCACATATCTGCCTCCTGTGATGAACGCAGTGCGAATGTCTGCACTCGGCTTCATCAGAACACCATGCAGGCTCAGGGGGGCAGAGCCGACATGGAGGACACGACGCAGGCTCAGGGGGGCAGAGCGGACATGGAGGACACGGACAGGCCGGAGTTTTGCACACTTAGCGCTAAGGTCTGCCTGAGTCCTGTGTCACTGCTCCTTCACTGGGCACAGTGTCCTGATGAAACTGGGGGGTCACACCGGGTGACCACACATTGTCAGGGAGGAAGAGATTGTCACCACAAACACGACACACAATTGTCACCATGTGCATGGACACATACATACATCACCACACACACACCAATCATAGAAACACACATCACGTCACCACTTACATACATCACCATGGGCATGGACACATGCATGCACATACATCAAAACATACACAGATGCGCACACACCGCAGTTAAGGACCTGAGGCTGCATTGATCACACAAAATGAGGTATACTGATAATCCCTCTCCTGTTTCTGCTTGTCTGACCCCTCTAGCTGGGTTTCACCCCTATCTACCCCAATTACCCCCATACACACACACCACACCCATATACACACACATACGCCCGCATATACACATAAACATACCCCACATACACACACCCATATACACACCCGCATATACACATAAAAACACCCCACATACATACCCATATACACATACACACACCCATAAACACCCACATACACACAGACACCTATATACACACACCCCATATACACACACCTCCATATACACACAGACACCTATATACACCCCACATACACACACCCCATATACACACACACCCTCTCTCATATACACACACCCATATACACACAGACACCCATATACACATATATACACACACCCCACAGACACCTATATACACCCCACATACACACACCCCATATACACACACACACACCCTCTCTCATATACACACACCCATATACACACAGACACCAATATACACATACATACACACACCCCACAGACACCTATATACACCCCACATACACACCCATATACACACACCCCATATACACACACACATATACATTCCACATACACACACACCTCCATATACACACAGGCACCTATATACACCCCACATACACACACCCCATATACACACACCCATATACACATCCACACAGACACCTATATACACCCCATGTACACACACACACCCTCCCGTATACACCCCCATATACACATACACACATCCCACATACACACACCTATATACACCCCACATACACACACCTTCATATACACACAGACACCTATATATACCCCACATACACACACCCTATATACACACACCCATATATACATACACACACCCCAAACACCTATATACACCCCACATACACACGCCCCATAAAACACATACACACACACACACACACATATACACACATAGACACCTATATACACCCCATGTACACACATACCCTCTCCCATATACACCCCACATACACATACACACATCCCACATGCACACTCCTATATACACCCCACATACACACACACACCTCCATATACACACACCCATATACACATCCATACAGACACCTATATACACCCCATGTACACACACACACCCTCCCATATACACCCCCATATACACATACACACATCCCACATACACACACCTTCATATACACACAGACACCTATATATACCCCACATACACACACCCTATATACACACACCCATATATACATACACATACCCCAGACACCTATATACACCCCACATACACACGCCCCATAAAAACACATACACACACACACATATACACACATAGACACCTATATACACCCCATGTACACACATACCCTCTCCCATATACACCCCACATACACATACACACATCCCACATACACACTCCTATATACACCCCACATACACACACACCTCCATATACACACACACATCCACAGACATCTATATACACCCCACATATACACACCCCATATACACACACACCCTCTCCCATATACACACACCCATATACACATACATACAGACACCTATATACACCCCACATACATACACAAACACACATCTAAGCAGCAGGGAGATGGTTATCTTTGCTGTTACTTACAGCTTTTGTATGAAGTGTCTCCCACATGGTGTGGAGCAGCATCTCCTCAGCGGTGCCTTAGTCTGCTCACTGCTTCCTGCTCTGTGCTCTCCTATGATGCAGAGCACGGCACACTGTAACCTACAGTGACGGCTTGTGCACCAATCAGAGAGCAGGTAGGAGACATTGCAGGCTCTAGTGATTGTTTCCTGCTGCCTGATTAGCTGTCTGATCAGCAATCACTAGAGCCTGCAATGAATCAAGCAGACAGTGCGGGATCCCCGTGACTGGTGAGTAGAGGATGGACTCCGCCCACAAAAACAATTGCAGACGCTGATTCTGGCCAGAGAGAGCCCTGTGCACCCTGCAACGGCCCTGGTCAGAGAGGTCGTGCATGCACACAAGACTCAGATGGAATTTTAAAGGGCCAGTAGCACAGGGGGCCCAGTACGAGCCTGGTGCAACAGAAAGTGAAAGTGACTAGCTCCCTTCAGCGCCCCCTGGCGGCCGGCGCCCTGTGCGGCCGCACAACTCGCACATAGGAAAGGCCGGCTATGCACATACATATATACATAAGCAAATGAAACAAAAAAAAAAAAAAACATCAGTCTTAGATGCTGTAGTAAATGCAACAGGTGACGTAAAACAGAGTCAGGCTAGGGAGGAAGAGAGGGGCTGGGGAATTTAAACTAACAGTCTAAGGCCCCTTTCACATCAGCGGTAAACTCTGATTGCGGCAGTGGCGGTGAAAAAAATGCAACTACTGCGATTACCGCATAACCGCCGCGATCGCGGCACACTTGCGGCAAGCCCCATACAATGTCTATGGCATACCGCATTTTTTCCGCGGCCGCACCTGCCTCAAGTGCCGAAACCGCACTTGCCGCACCTACCGCACACTTACCGCAAGCCCCATAGACATTGTACGGGGCTTGCCGCAAGTGAACCGCAAGTGCGGCCATTATGCGGTAATCGCGGCAGTTGCGTTTTTTTCACCGCAACTGCCGCGATCAGCGCAAAACGCTGATGTGAAAGGGGCCTAAGATAAGCGGAACAAATTGTATAATTGTTTTAAATATTCAGTCATCTGAAAACTTGCGATAGCCTGTAAGTCATCGGTAGTCAACATGCACAGCTATATTATGGAAATCTCAAAGGTCAGTTAAGACACCCCTTAAGAATTAATCACATGTAGTCATGTAAAAGCAAATCATCAACATTGACTGGTGTAAATGTCAAATCTTTGGTCTGTCCTTTTAATTTTTTCAGCTTTTTTGCTCTATGAATATTATCTGTCATATTTAGCAGTCTCTAGAATTTATAGTAACCTTTCACCATATTCTTCTTTTAAAAGTGAAAACTGCTATTTGTTTTTCTTGGTTAAAAATCATGAATTTTCATTTTTATCCAGTTACACACTTCTCTGATTTATGTTTTATCTCCAGATTCATATCTTTTTTTTATTACTTAAAGTGGTTTTAAGGTATACTTTTTTTATCCATATCACCTCCTGTTAGGTTCAACTCAACTATTATTCAGTTGTCACCAGTTTAGGGCTTCGCTGTCTTGCTGTTCTGGTATTTGCTGACATTTTGTAGCAGTGACATTATTACTAGAGCATATGTGACCCCGGCAGCCAGTCACGGGGTTAAGCAGCTTGTACCATGTGCATTGGCAGATCCAATGAGTTCAGACATTGGTTGCATAAATTATATGCACTATAGACATCCGTAGTTGCAGCCTTTCAACAGACAGGTCAAAAGAGATGAAAAGAGGAGCAAAGGTGGAGATTCAGAAGTGCACCTGGGGAGAGTGACTGAAACCTGAGTTTATCTACTCTATAATTGCCGTAGGCATTTTCGTGTCGGCCCCCGAAAACGCCGTGGCTATGTCACTATGTGACGTCACCACGCGCGAGCAATGGCCGCGAAGCGGCCATTGCGAGTCGCTGGCCGAAAATAGAACCAGAGGCCCGGCTACAGAGTTAGCGATTTACCGCTGAGGTAGCGCGAGCAATGGCCGCGAGGCAGCCGCCGCAAGTCCCCTTATACTTTGCATGGGGATCCATGCGAGTCGCTGTGTAGTGCATTGCGAGTCGCTATCACAGCACGTCTCCCTATACTTTGTATGGGGGACTACTACTACTACTACTACTACTACTACTACTACTACTACTACTACTACTCCCCTCAATGGCCGCACAGCCCCCCCCCCCTCAATGTCCCCAGCTGTGACCGCCTGGCCCTTGGACACTGGCTGCCATGCACACATCAGCTGGTAGGCTCCCATCACTTACCCACTGAGGACGGATAACTTCCAGCACCTCTTCACATGGCAGTGCTCTGAACTTCTGAATCATCCTCTCCTCACTCAGACACCTGGCAGGTTCCTATCCAGCCTACTCACTCCCAGCTGCAACCCAGTGAGTCTATCAGCACATCTTCACTCACACACAGACCTGACATGTGATTAACCCCCTGTGCACCATTCAGGTTTAGCCCAGCAAAGCACTAATCCCCACAGGTTCAGCCGCTCATTAGGCTCATGAATGTATCGGATCTTCAGCACTCACACTCAGCTGTTTTACTCAGCGAGTCGCTGGCCGAAAATAGAACCATAGGCTCGGCCACAAACTTAGCGATTTACCGCTGAGGTAGCGCGAGCAATGGCCGCGAGGCCATTGCGAGTCGCTACCTCAGCCGCCGCACCTGCCGCAAGTACCCCTATACTTTCTATGGGGATTACCGCTACCGCGCCGCAAGTGTAACGGTTGCGGCGCGGTTGCGGTAATCCCCATAGAAAGTATAGGGGGACTTGCGGCAGGTGCAGCAAGTGCGGTTTTTTAACTTTAATAATAATAAAATTACTAAAAAAAAAAAAAAAAAAAATAATATAAATAATACACAATAAAATAAAACATAATAATACAAAACAACAAAAAAAATAATATATAAAATTAATATATTAATTACATTAACTAATTAAATTAAAAAAATTAATCTAATACCCCCCCAAACAGTATTCAACACCCCCCAAAAAGTATTGAACACCCCCCAAAAAGTATTGAACACCCCCCAAAAAGTATTGAACACCCCCCAAAAAGTATTGAACACCCCCCAAAAAGTATTGAACACCCCCCAAAAAGTATTCAACACCCCCCAAAAAGTATTCAACACCCCCCAAAAAGTATTCAACACCCCCCCAAAAAGTCCTCACACCCCCCAAAAAGTACTCAGACCAGCTATAACTATTATAAGCAAATTTATGCACGTACTAGAATCCCGATGCATTTGCATCGGGCTCACAGCTAGTATATAATATATACATGTCATATTATATATATATGTATATGATTAGTATATATATATATATATTGTATATTAATCTATATATATATATATATATAATATATATAAATATATCTATAACACATTGTAATAAATTGTAATATATAATATACATAATTTATTTAAGTTAGTAATATAACTGTTACACTTGCGGCGCGGTTGCGGCGCAGTTGCGTTAATCGCCATAGTAACTTTGGAGGGACTTGCCGCAGGTGCACCAAGTGCGGTTTTGCACTTGCGGCAAGTGCGGCCGCGAAACAAAACGTAGCTTTTTCACTACCAATCACTATACCCCCCCCGCCGCCATTTTAGTGATTAATAATATGTTTAATCCAACATTTTATAGTGTTTCCTTTAACTTTTCCTTACAAATCATTACTGCCTTGGTGATACTGTGGAAGGACGTCAGAAAATCAGTGCTGGAACCTCAGCCCTACAATATCAGCTAAAGATATCTTTTTGGGCCAATATAATCGATTATTTATTGATATATTCATAATTATATATATATATAGATATAGATGTATATATATATATAGATATATAGATATATATAATATTACATATATATCTATATATATATATATTAATCTATATGTATATGATTAGTATATATATATATTGTATATTAATCTATATATATATATATATATATACACATTGTAATTAATTTGTAATATATAATATACATAATTTATTTAAGTTAATAATATATATAATATATTTTTTTTATATATTTTTATGATATAATTTATATATAAAAATATATTGTATATAATTACAATTAACATTATAAATATTACTACTTTGACTATATTGCTATGCAGAATGTATATTGATTGCTTCCTTAAATAATATACTGTAGCTATTATTGCATACATTTTTCAGTACTGTGCTCAATATGAGCTCTGACAAACAAAAAAGCTCTGTTAGAGCTAAGAATGCTGCATGCCAGCGCAAGAAGCGTGCGCAGGAAGATCCGGAAACAACACGTCTCCGTTTGCTTAAGCTCCAGGAGGATTTAAATAAAAGAATTGCAAAGGAGTCTGCTGAAGAAAGAAGCAGTCAGTTGGCAAAAAAAGCTGATGCGGAACGCAAAAGACGCAAACAACAGGTGAAGGTGCAAGGAGAACCATCTACCTCTGATATGGCGTCCATATCTGGGTCTCCAACACTTTCTGAAATTCCACTGCCTACATCATTTGGCCGTAAACAACAAAAGGTGAAGGTGCAACGAGAAGCATCTACGTCTGACATGGCGTCCATATCTGTGTCTCCAACACTTTCTGAAACTCAACTGTCTACAACATCTGGCCGCAAACAACAAAAGGTGAAGGTGCAACGAAAACCATCTACCTCTGATATGGCGCCTATATCTGTGTCTCCAACACTTTCTGAAACTCAACTGCCTACAACATCTGGCACGGGTAAAGTGAAGGGCAAATGTTCTTCTAAAACAAGAACAGACAAGATTGCTTCTGCCATGACAAGACATCAATTGGCTAAAGTCAAACGTTTACAAATTATGTCACCTACCTCAAAACAACGCCGTTTGGCCCATTTGGCTGCCTTACAGCGTCAACTACGCCAAAAAATAAACCTCCGTAAGAAGTCTCCAGTCACTACTTCTTTTGTTGGATGTCTTGACAGTTCTACACAGCAACGTCTTATTTATGTAGGCATCTACAAAAAAGGTCATCTGTTGCTCACTTCACCTACGTCATCAATCCCTATTGGCTTTACTGATGACGATACCGGTATTTTAGAACATACCTGTGGGCCCATGAATATGTTATGTGAACATTGTCAAGCACAACATTTTGAGGCTGAAAGGCCATCTGATGGACAGTTCTCCCTTTGTTGTCACAAGGGCAAAGTTAAGGTACCATTACCTCAGTACCCTGAGCTCTTCACTACTTTACTGAAAGGAGACAGCCCATATAGTAAAAATCTCATGGACAATATCAGGAGCATTAATAGTTCCTTTGCATTTGCTTCGATGGGTGCAAGTGTTTCTCAACCACCTGGACACGGTCCTTATTGTTTCCGGATTTACGGCCAAATTTACCATAGAACTGGAACTCTCCACCCCGCTGAAGGTCAAGTTCCAGCATATGCACAGCTGTATATTTTGGATAGTGCTACTGCTACTGAACAACGCCTACAGTCTCCAGAAAATCTCAAGTGTAATCCAGCCTTGATGAGAATTCTTGCTGAGCAATTGGAAGGTATTAATCCCTTTGTTTCAGCTTACAAAATGTTACGGCAAGTGGAGGAAGAGGAAGAACAGAAAGCATTGGAACATGGCACAAAAATGCCTAATATCATCATGGCAATTAAACAAGACAGAGAGCAAGACCCAAGACGGTATAACAACCCTACTGTCCATGAAGTTGCAGTCATCTTTGAAAATGCTGATGGAGAGCCACCATTTAATAGAGACATTTTAATACATCTAAAACCAGACATAAATAATCCGTTGGCCCCCAAAACACAGCAAATAAGTATTTTACACAGTAATTTGGATGCATTACTGTATCCATTGTTTTTCCCTCATGGAGAGCAAGGGTGGCATGAATCACTCATGCAGCAAGGCCAAAATGTTCGCAGGGTGACACAGCTGCAGTATTACTGTTATTTGCTGTCAGTACGGACAGAATTCAATCCTGTCCTTAATGGAGGTAAACTGACACAGCAGTACTTGGTGGATGCCTATGTTAAGATCGAGGCCAATCGTTTAAATTTTATACGACAACACCAGAAGGATTTGAAGGTGGAAGATTATTGTCTCCTTCAAGAACATTTGCTGAGAAAATCCGTAGAAAAAGGAATCCCCATTGGCAAGACAGTAATTTTATCATCTTCCTTTGAGGGAAGTCCCCGAAACATGCAGCAGAGGTATCAAGATGCCATGGCTATTGTAACTAAATTTGGAAGACCAGATCTTTTTATAACGATGACCTGTAATCCGAAATGGAGTGAAATTGCAAACAATTTACACCCATGGCAGCGTGCTGAACATCGCCCGGATTTAGTGGCCCGTGTATTCAGGATTAAACTTGAAGCCCTTTTGAAAGATATTAATTCTGGATTATTTGGCAAGGTTTGTGCTATGGTTCATGTGATAGAATTTCAAAAGCGAGGCCTACCACATGCTCACATTCTAATTATTCTGGATCCCAACTCAAAACTAAGAACTGAGGTGGAAGTGGACAATACTGTTTGGGCTGAAATTCCTGATCCATCACATTACCCTGTGCTCCATCAAATTGTCATGCAACACATGATCCATGGCCCCTGTGGACAACACAATCCCAATTCTCCATGTATGGAGAATGGAAAGTGTAAAAAAGCTTTTCCCAAAAAGTTTCAAACAAAAACTGTTATACCTGAGGATGCATATCCAAGTTATCAAAGAAACGAAGGACCTTCTTTTCCACACCATTCCAAGATGATTGATAATTCTTGGGTGGTTCCATATAACCCTTTCCTTCTATTAAAATATAAGTGCCATATCAATGTGGAAGTATGTGCTTCCATTCAGAGCGTAAAATACCTCTTCAAATATGTGAATAAAGGTCATGACAAAGCCAATGTGGAAATTTGTGAAACCAACATCAGACACGATGAAACTCATAAATTCATGGATTCCAGATATGTCAGTGCACCAGAGGCAGCTTGGCGAATCTTTGCTTTCCAAATGCATAGACAATCTCACAGCATTATTCGTCTTGCAGTACATCTGCCTCATTCACAATCACTTTTTTTTCACGAGGGTGATTCTGCGGACAACATCAGTTATTCAATGGACAGACAATCAACACTCATGGCCTACTTTACCCTCAATGAGAATGATCCCAATGCTCGGGAGTACTTATATCGTCAAATTCCGGAGCATTATGTTTGGAAAGAAGGTGCATGGGAAGTTAGAAGGAGAGGAGGTGCTTCAGTCATTGGTAGACTCTACACTGTTAGTATTCAAGAACAAGAACGTTATTTTTTAAGGCTGTTGTTACTCCATGTTAAAGGAGCTACAAGTTTTGACAACCTTAAGACTGTTAAGGAAGTCACATACTCCACTTTTAAAGAGGCGGCATTAGCCCATGGATTGCTCTTTGATGACACTGTTTGGAGAAAAACTCTATTGGATGCCTGTGTTCTCAATATGCCTGCACAGCTCCGTGACATGTTTGCATATATATGTGTGTTTGGTCCTCCTAATCATCCCCTGGAGTTGTGGCAAGAATTTAAACAACACTTCGTTCAAGATTACTGTCATGCCTACCACCCCGACACTGATGATTGTGAGCATTGTGAAGGATACGCCATGACTGATGTTGAACATGTTTTAAAATTTCATGCTAAACATTTTAATGAATTTAATCTGCCACACCCAAAAAGAAAACCACACATTCGTCCTCAATACAACAAAGAAGAAGAGTTAGTAAGAGCACATGAAATGAAACTCACCTTAAATGATCAACAACGTTTGGCCTATACTGCAATCCATAAAGCTTTAGAGGATACAAGTGATAAGCCAAAGTGCTTTTTCCTTGATGGTCCCGGTGGAAGTGGGAAAACCTATCTCTATCATCTATTGATTCATGAACTGAGAGGAGAAGGAGAAGTTGTCTCACCTGCAGCCAGTACAGGGATTGCTGCTAATCTATTGCAAGGAGGAAGAACTATCCATTCACTGTATGGCATACCAATACCAATTAATGAGACATCCGTTTCAAGAATCAAAAATGATACTGATGCGGCCCAACATTTGAAGACTACCAAACTCTTCATCATCGATGAGTCTACTATGTTGGCAAAATACGCTTTGCATGTAATTGATCAATTATTACGGGATGTCATGACAACTGATGTCTCCAAGAAAAATAAATTACCCTTTGGAGGGAAAGTCATTGTTCTGGGAGGAGACTTTCGGCAGTGTCTTCCTATCATCTCTCATGGAACAAGGACAGACATCGTAGAGAGCTGCATTAAATATTCACGACAATGGCAGCTTTTTAATCAATTGCCGCTCATTAACAACATGCGCTCCATTGATTCTGAATATAGCAATTGGTTAATTCAATTGGGAAATGGAGAATTGTCCAATGATTACAACCTTGGTGATGATGTCATTGAGATCCCGCAAGACATGATCTGCACTGGCTCTTTAATCTTGGACATATTTGGTGAAAACATTCTCATTGATGTGAATAATGACGAAAGTATTCAGAATGCTGCATCACATGCCATTCTTTGTCCCAAAAATGACGCTGTGGATTTGATCAATTCAAAAGTGATGGATTGTATTCCTGGAGAATACATGGAATATATGAGCCATGATTCCATTGATCCAGATGAGACGGAAAATCCCGAACAATATCCCGTGGAATTTCTAAATTCTCTAACACCAACAGGAATGCCTTCTCATCTCCTGAAATTAAAAGTTGGTACAATTATAATGCTTTTGCGTAATTTTAACAGCAGAAAAGGACTTTGCAACGGGACTCGGATGATTATTATTGCTTTGTTTGACAACTTGATACAAGCAAAAGTAATTTCTGGCTCGGATGAAGGAAATGTAGTCTTCATTCCAAGAATTGATCTCTGTCCATCAGAGACTGGATTGCCTTTCAAACTAAGACGTCGGCAATTTCCTGTGAAGCCTGCCTTTGCCATGACCATAAATAAATCCCAAGGACAAACTTTGGAGAAAGTGGGGATTTATTTGCCAGAACCTGTTTTTGGTCATGGACAATTATATGTGGCTTTCTCACGTGTGAAGAGACGATGCAATGTGAAGGTCAAAGTGGTGGATTCATGCATTCAAGGCAAATTGGTGCCTAACTGTGAGAAAGTCTTCACCAAAAATATTGTCTATCGGAATATTTTGGGATGAACTTTTGCATATTTTATATTTTTACCTTTTCTATTTAAAAAAAAACAAAAACATTAGTTTAGTCTTTTCAATTTCAGTTTTTTATGTGCATAGTTTATACAATGTTTGTGGAAAAACACATTTCAGATTTCATTGGAGATGTGTATCATTCTGATTTTCTCACAGGGTGATAGAAACCACTATTTAAAGCTCCAGTGCTTTACGTGCTGAGAGATTTGATTCTTATTCTTTAAAGGGAGAGGTTTTTGTGAACAGCTAAGAGACGGGTGGGACGGCTGTTCACACACATCTCATTAGCAAGGTGTGTTCCACATGTTTAGATAGATAGGGACAAACATAAATTATTAATTAGATTCTACCACGAAATTTTTCTTAAATTTTTTCACTTTGTTGGGGAATATACTAAATGATAATAATTGTTCATGAAGGACTCACCAAGAACATACTTGCTGTAATTTTCATAATTGCATATATGTAATTTGTACTTAACTTGCGGTTTGTGCAGACAACATAGTTGCGGCAGTGTCATCCACATCAATTGCATTCACCTGTGGTTAGTTAGTGGATGCATCTTATGCACCTGCTGAAGCTATGTTAACTCCATTTACCGTAGGTTAACTTCAAGTTTTTTTGTTATTGCACGGATATTGCTGCAAGTCTGTAGTTGGTAACTCCTTCTGTATCAATTTACAAAATTTTATTATTTACATCACAATCCTCAAAAAATCTAAGAAAAATCCAGCTATTAAAAATATCTAAATTATATCAATTCGGATTTAGTTAGAGTAGGTCCCACCAGGCGTAAGGGCATCTTGACGCGATTGGTGGGCTGACACAAAGTGGCTGATACATATATTAGTACTGTTAATTCATCAATTCAAAAAATTGACATATTAAGAAGTATTGCTACTTTGTGTTCTAAGACCCTTACAACATAATAGTTCAATTTTCCTTAAATGATATCAACCATACTAATATATGTAGTTGGTGTAAAGATGTCATTGGAATAATTGGATTATTATTTGAAAATCTAAAAAAAAATTTAAAAATATTCTAGACACCCGATGCATTTGCATCGGGCTCACAGCTAGTTATTTTAATATTTTGGAAGTTGATAAAAAAACTTGTACTTCTTTTAGGTCAGAATTGGAAATATACTTACAGTAATTTATTGAAATATTTTATTTCTTATCTGTTTTTATTTTCTAACACCGGATTGGAAGCTAACACAAGTTAATATCTATATGGAGCTTATATCTTCTTACCATATTTGCATGGATTTCCTCTAGTTGCTATGGTTTCCTTCCATACTCCAAAGAAATACTGATAGGAAATTTAAATTGTGAGCCCCTCTGGCAATAGAGAGTGATGACAATGCCTGTAAACAGTGTGGAATATGTTGTAAGTAAGTGAAATTAATATATGACTAACAAACAAAATTATAATATGCTAGAAAAAAACCTTTGAGAGGCCGCAGTTTAAAACCTGTATGGTCACCAATAGAAACAAATACCATATTTTCACAGCATCACAAATTCATATTGCTTTTAAAAGCTGGCAATCTGACACCATCCCCAGACATACGTATGCATTACCTTTACAAATTCTAAGTTGAAAATAAGTGATAAAATTTGATGACTACCTAAAAAAAATTGCAGACTAGGATTGAAACCTCATTATGAAATGCAGACATCTAAAACAAATAATGTCTTCATTTTGCACTTACCCCACTGCCAGTTAAACAGAACATAACAAACTGTCTTTCCTGTTACTTCTCTCCTTTCACTGTTGGAGCTGTCCTTTCCTCTGCTCCCCTGTTGGTTTTACAAGATTCATTTGACTCAATTGTCTCAAAAAACAGTAGTGTGCTTTGCTGTCATTCATTTGTATTCTGTGAATATTTAACTTCTGTGACACACCCCAGGACTGTGGGATATTCCGAACCGATCTTTTGGGTACTTCTGAGGAGTCACAGGGGTCAAGATCCGGCTCCTTGACCCTGGGTATCAACTTAAAAAGCTCAGGAATGGTGGTCATGACACCACCCATGGAATTCAGCTACTGAGGCCGATGCTATGGTGTGGGACCTCTGGGGATGAATGGAGTGCAGCTACAGTGATATCGCTCCTCACGGGTGGAGCGGTTCCGCAGGGCAACTGGTAAAGTCTATGGCGATGGTAATGTGGCACCCCAAGGGTTAATGTGCCACAGAAACATCAACACAGGTTTAATCCCCACACAACACTACACTAGAAAGTGGGAGGAGCTTAGGTGGCACCTGCACTAGTGGGAGGAGCTAAGTTGTTTACCACAGAGCAGAAGTGACAGTTAGTTCAGTTCAGAGGAGAGTTGGAGTTGAGTCTGGAGCAGGAGCAGAGTCTAGTAGAAGTGGAGGTCCTGAGAGGTCTGAGGAGAGGAGACAGAGGAACAGAGGAACATACCCGGGATAAAGAGTTACCCCAAAAACTTGATCCCGGGGAGGCGCTTAAGACGGATACCGGATCCGAGGCTGTGCCTGAGAGAGACAGGACAGTAAACACCGTCATAGTGAAGGTCCACCATCTTCACAGCACCATAGCAAAGCAACACGGAGGGGTCAGTGACACAGAGGACTCAAGTTGCCCAGCATATTGGTACCCGTGAGCAGAGACAGGGCCAGCAGTACAGCTACAAGCAGCAGCAGGGCCACACACAGCGCTTAAGTAGGAAGCCAAGGACCCAGTCAGGGTGGGAGCAACCTGGTACAGACTCCGTGGACAATATTCTGTTATATCATCTGCAAGTAAAGACTTGGAAAACAACAGAAACCGTGAGTGTGTGTGATCCTTATACTGAAGTCCCACTTGCCCTCATATACTGCGATTACCTCTACTCTCATCATCTCTACTGCTACCCCTACTCTACTGCAGCATCAATAACTATCCTCACAGACTTTAACTACTACTACCACTGCCCCGGGGAACCCAGTTCTGCCCACAGGAACTATTCTATCCAAGCTGCTATCCCATCATCCCCGGAGGTTCTGCAGCAGCGGCGGCCCCATTACTGGCCGCATATAGTGGGTGGTGTCACGAGTGACAAATCCCCTGTAAATAACCCCCATTTTATTGTGCGGGCCCGGGACACGGTCCGGACCAGGACCGCCGTGACATCCCCTAGCAGCACCCCAGTCCGGCACCGAGTACCCCGTCCCAGTGGGCTCCACAGTAGGCAGATGGGGTGCGGGACTGAGGGCACAGAGTAACGGATAGATACACAGTTGTAGTCTCCTTTACATTTACTGATGATAGCAAGTCCAGACCAGGGTACTGTGCACAGGAGATGATAGGAATTTGGGCGGCCTTGAAGCAAATTGGGGATCTCCTCACCCGAGGAGTTCTGAGGTCTCCCTGCTGTGCGTCTGTGTGCTGGTTCTGGCTGCTTGTCGCTAATCTGCAATACAATGGATAATGCTTGGCTCACCAAAAGGGTAGAAGGCGTGCTCAGGGGCGAAAAATCAGTATACTAAAAAATGTATTAGCTCTGGCACACCAAATCAAGAGTCCTGCAAAAGAGAATGTCTGCAGAAGGTGGTGGTTTTGATTCACAATGATCACAACAAGTCAAAAGATGAAAAAAATGTTTTCAGCCCACCAGGGCCTTCCTCAGTATTTGTATGACTAAATCAATAAATGAAATATAAGAAAAAAAGGAAAATCAGTATACATGTCTACTGAAATGCGATCAATATTTTTTTTTAGAAAAATACATATGTGTTATAACACAATCACATACAGCATTATTCTCACTATAAGAGGCAGAGAGAAGAAAACATGACATATGTGATAAGCAAAACATGGACAATCTATCTAAGATGAATAACAAAACACAAGAACAATATACACTAAAAAAGAATACCTTTATTATAATCATCAAGATCTGACTGGTATGCCAGCATAGAATAAATGTGATTATAAACAGGTAGATCTAATGAAAACAATTAAGGATGATGAATCAGTAAAACAAGGTATGAAACAAACCAAAAGATTAATATCTGTACAGGTATATAAAAACTCTCTATGATTAGAAGGATGACTAGGATGAGAAAATATAAACTTGCCTGGAGAAATTAGTTATCTTTATGCTTGCCTAAAGAACATCAAATGACTCACAGCAAAGCTGATGGCACCGTCCTGATGTGGGCAATTTATGTGCTATGTATGACTAACGAATCTGTGAAAAGTAATAAAGATATATAACATGTGCAACAAATGGCATAAACTATATGTTATATAATGAAAATAGGTTTACCTTTTAAGAACTACCAATATTGCATGGTTATGGCTCACAGAATAGGAAAGCCCACCTGCTGTTAAGTCTTTCACCTGTAAGGCAGGCAGCTAGAGCTCTTCATGGGCTCCACTCCTCTGGCATAGGCCCTGAACTCTCTGATGCTACTGTGTCTCCAGGTGCTGCATTTGGGAGACTTGGAATCTCCCGTCCTGCGGATTTGGCTACTGGGCTTGGAATCCCTCACAACCTCAGACTCCGGTGTCCTCTGCTGATGCTTTGTACTGGGGTGATTCTTCAGCTGGATCCACTCCCCATGCCTTCTTCTCTCACTCCCCAAACCCACTTCTACGGGTCCCTCACGCTGGCTAGTCTCTGTCCTGGGATGAGCCTTACACTGCTCCAGTCCACAGGGCATCTTTACAGCCCTCCTAGGAGCTGAACTGACTAACCCTGCCTCCAGGCCAGAATTTATGGGGGAGCTCCCCTGAACCCGGGTTTCAGAGTTCCCCTTTCTGGTCTGGAGCCAGGAAAGGTGTTGCATGCTGTCAGCTTGGACTCCCCTGGTGTGGATACCCCTTTTTGCTTCCATGCATCAAATCACCCTCCCCCGAGAGAGGCAATGCCATTGTGGCAACTGGGCTCTGGGTGCCACACTTGTGTTGTTAGCTACTCTTTCTTCAAACTCATATAAGTCTACACTTAGCATCTACAATTCCATAAGACCAGTTGATTGACCTGTCGTTTGCAGAAAGCACTATGAGCTGAAATTTAGAGACATTTTATGTTTTTAAACTTTTGTGGTTCTAAAAATGTTCTTACATACTGGTTAACTCTCTGCTAACTCTCTGTGGGTAAGCTATCATTTGCTATGAACATCACAAAGCATGTCTTGCCTCTCCTATTTCACTGCTTCCAAGTTAACTAGGTCCAACTGTTCCACTTGCCTTCCAATTTACTGTGCCAAGACCCACGGTCTTTATTTCCACCCTGAGCTGTGGTTTCTTGAATCCACCTTACTAGGTGAGCCTAACATTGCCAAGTACTTGCTTTCATATTTTTCATTTTACAGTTGACTAGAGCTGTGGCCAAGTTTACTGCACAGATGCCAATAAACTGCAACTAACCTTTTAACTTTTTTTTAGTATTTTGTAAGCTACCTTTAAAACATGCTCTATAATGGTTGTGGTCAAAGTCTGCTAACCAAACTAAGCAGTCAAAAGACTATGAAAAAGCTCTCAGCAGCCAAAAGCACTGACCAATAGACCTTCTATTGAACATGTACACTAATCATACAGGAACTTAAATGATCAATCAGGGTCTCAGGATCTAGATCCTACTAAGCAAGATTTAAAAGTTTAGTTTGGTGTGAGAAAACTACCTTATATTTTAATTATCTCATGTACATCTGTAACATTTTCTTTAAGCTTATGTCTTAAAATGTACAAAATCCATAATAATCAAATAATAAGCTAAAATGTATTTTTAGCTCAGAATATTTTGGGCTTAGTACCAGCTGAGAATACAAAGCTGGTATAAACCTCATTATTACCCAGCATGCCACCCCCACCAGGGCCACTGGATGAGCCAGGAAAAGAGCCTGAAAATGGCGCTATGATTATTGCACCATTCTTAGGAATGGCTACGGGCTGCGGTTTTCAGCGTGGGCAGCCTAGATTGCTTGTGCCTTACCACGCTGAGAATCCCAGCCCCCAGCTGGCTAGATTTCCCTGGCAGGCGATCAAAATACTGTGGAACCAATGTGTTTTTTTAATTATTTTTTAAATAATTACAAAAAAATGTATGGGCTTTCCTGTATTTTGATTGCCAGCCAAGGTAACGCCAGGCAGCTGAGGATGGCAGCCTGTAGCTGTTTACTTTATCTGCACTGAGAATCAAAAATACCACGGAGTGCTACATCATTTTTTTTAATTATTTCTTTATTTTTAAACTACTATATGTATGAGGGACCCAACAGCCAATCACAGACACACATTCTGTGACAGCTTCTGTGATTGGCTTTTGGTCCCTTCACAAATTAACTGACATCACAGTACTGTAAAAATAAAGCACAGTTAAAGCGGACAGCTACGGGCTGACATCCCCAGCTGCCTGGTTTTAGCTTGGCTGGCAATCAAAATACAGGGAAGCCCAATTTTTTTTTAATTAATTTAAAAAAATTTTTTTTTAAATGCGTGGGCTCCTGCAGTATTTTGATCGCCAGCCAGGTAAAACCAGTAAGCTGGGGGCTGAGATTCTCAGCATGGTAAGGCTCAAGCATTCTTTGCCCCCCACGCTGAAACATGCAGCCTGCAGCTGCCCCTGGAAATGCCGCATTATTCATAGTGTCAATTGCTGGAGCTTTACCCAGCTCATCCAGTGGCCCTGGTGGGGGTAATACGCTGGGTAATATTTGGGTTTATACCAGCTTTGTATTCTCAGCTATTACTAAGCCCAAAATTCATGGTGTCACACCAAATTAAACACGGCCATCATGAATTTCTAGTAAACAGTGACAAAAACATAGCACAGAGAATTTTTTTTATTATAAATAAAAACAAAAAACACATTTAGAGACACCACCTTTATTAAAAAATATCTTCAGCCCGATGTAGTCGACAGGCAAGAGCAATGTCAGCTCTGCTTCATTACTCTGTACAATCAAGCGTCTGTACATAGCAAGAACCACGCTGACACTGTCTGTCAGAGTTCAATCGGGTTTATGGCTGAGCCATGAACTCGAGTGAATTCTGATGTCACCGCGAACACTTCGGCAGTTTTCGTCTGGTGTCGGCAGCCAGATGAAAACTGCCGAGCGTTGCTAGCAGTGAATAACCCTGGAAATTAATGAGTGGCCCCGGAAGTAGAAATGGCTGGGACAGCGGAATGGCATGATGTGTCGCGGGAGTGATAAGTGAATGACAATGTTTATTATTAACTTTAAGCAAATAATCAAGGTATCCAGATGATTGAGCGTCCCAAGAAGATTGAACTTATGATAAGGACTCTGACTCCTTTTTCTTTCTTTAAGATTTATTAGAAATTTTTAGATCTGCGCCTGTTTCTCGCTCCCCATCCTTCTCTGACCTACAGCCTAATGGTTTTATGCTGGTGCCCTCACCTCTGATTCAATTGAACTTCATCCAAGAACTCTTATCCCATATTTTCCCTGGTGTGGAAGTACTGGTGATGACCTCGGACTTTTTTTGCTGTTGTGGACTCATGTGGACTTCATTATGGACTCAAAGAACAATATTCATAGTTCTATGCTCCATGCCTCAATGAAGCTTGTTGGATGTTTACGCCTTGCATCCCTTTCTGCATTTTTCACACAACCCTATCACAAAACTGGATAGTATTAGCTGCTAGCCATTGGGTATCAACAGAATGGAACACAGAAAGTAATAAATAGACTTATAAGCTACTTATTAAAAAAAAGCACTTTATTTGGCACTGAGCACTTAAGAATAGTGAGAACATGCCCTAGAACAACTCCTGAGATCAAGCTGCGGTGAAGTGAGGGCAAGATATAGTGGAAAAAGCCAATAACAAAGGAGACACAGACGACATAGAGCCATATCACCATGACAGCACTAATACAAGGAGCCGCGCAACTGCAGTGCACAACTAGTCCACAAGGCAGTGCGCAAGAGCGTTATTTCTGGGACGCTGGAAGCACATGAGCAACATACACAGGTGGAGCAGCGGGGGGCCCCAACATAAGTATGAAATATTATAATAACTGTATTGGTTTTGCATATGATTAATCAACTAAGGCTTCCAATTAAGGCAAAGTTCATTGCATAGAGCCACAGTAGAATTACACATAATGTATGAGAATTTAATGGAATGATGAAAAGAAAGGTTTTATTGGTGCACATGTATGGTATCAAAATTTTTGATACATATATTGTAAATTTGCAATGTAATTATCACAATACTGCATAATAATTGAGTAATTGATTTAATGAGAGTAAGGCCCATAAAAAGAGGCAGACTGGTGACTTGCATAACTAAGGGCGTTTGAGCCTGAAACATTGCCATTGTACCTCAGATGCTGGAATAAAGATCTTCAGAACATCATCACTGGAGCGCTGCGACATTTTGTATGTATATATCAGCAATTGTTGAGCATTGTTTGGGTCGCTTTGCATCGGGGATGGCCATCAGACTGTGCTGCTTCTACATTTTGTTATATATATATATATATATATATATATATATATATATTACTAGATGGTGGCCCGATTCTAAAGAATCGGGTAGTCTAGAATCCATATATAGTTTATTTACTAATAGTTAGGGAGTGCGGTGAAATGAATTGTGTGTATACAGGTGGCTCAGTGGGTAGCAGAGTATGCGGTGGCTCAGTGGTTAGCAGTGAATGCGGTGGCTCAGTGGGTAGCAGAGTATGCGGTGGCTCAGTGGTTAGCAGTGAGTGCAGTGGCTCAGTGGTTAGCAGTGAGTGCGGTGGCTCAGTGGTTAGCAGTGAGTGCGGTGGCTCAGTGGTTAGCAGTGAGTGCGGTGGCTCAGTGGTTAGCAGTGAATGCGGTGGCTCAGTGGTTAGCAGTGAGTGCGGTGGCTCAGTGGTTAGCAGTGAGTGCGGTGGCTCAGTGGTTAGCAGTGAGTGCGGTGGCTCAGTGGTTAGCAGTGAGTGCGGTGAGATTGGTCAGTACAGCGCCGTGGGCAGAGTGGTTAGCACACACATACATACATACATACATACACACACACACACACACACTCCGCTCTAGTTAGCACCGACCCTGCGTCTTCCCCGCCGGTTGGATCCTGAGTCGACATGTCGCCGCCCACGGACGACTGGATCCAATATGGCGTCAGGGAATTTTGGCGAGACTTCTTGGACGCTATATTGGATCCAGTAGTTCGGGGGTGGCAACATGTTGACTGAGGATCCAGGCGGCTGATGCAGGGCCGGTGGTAAGTATAGCGGAGTGAGTGTGTGTGTGTGTATGTGTGCGGACAAAGTGAGGGAAGTGGGGACAAAGTGAGGGAAGTGCGGACAAAGTGAGGGAAGTGACTACATACACACATATATACACATACTGTATATTGCTTACGGAGGGGTGAGGAGAGCGGAGGCTGGAGGGGTGAGGAGGGGTGAGGAGAGTGGAGGCTGGAGGGCAGAGCGGAGGCTGGAGGGCAAAGGCTGGAGGGCAGAGGCTGGAGGGCAGAGGCTGGAGGGCAGAGCAGAGGCTGGAGGGCAGAGGCTGGAGGGGAGAGCGGAGGCTGGAGGGCAGAGGCTGGAGGGCAGAGCGGAGGCTGGAGGCAGAGCGGAGGCTGGAGGGGAGAGCGGAGGCTGGAGGGCAGAGGCTGGAGGGCAGAGGCTGGAGGGCAGAGCGGAGGCTGGAGGGCAGAGTCTGGAGGGCAGAGGCTGGAGGGCAGAGGCTGGAGGGGAGAGTGGAGGCTGGAGGCCAGAGGCTGGAGGGCAGAGCGGAGGCTGGAGGGCAGAGCGAAGGCTGGAGGGGAGAGCGGAGGCTAGAGGTGAGAGTGGAGGCTGGAGGGCAGAGTGGAGGCTGGAGGGCAGAGGCTGGAGGGCAGAGGCTGGAGGGGCAGAGGGGAAGCTGGAGGGGAGAGCAGAGGCTGGAGGGGCAGAGGGGAAGCTGGACAGGCTGGAGGGGCAGAGGCTGGAGGGGCAGAGGGGAAGCTGGAGGGGAGAGTGGAGGCTGGAGGGGAGAGCGGAGGCTGGAGGGGAGAGCGGAGGTTGGAGGGCAGAGGCTGGAGGGGAGAGCGGAGGCTGGAGGGGAGAGGGGAGGCTGGAGGGAGAGCGGAGGCTGGAGGGGAGAGGCTGAAGGGGAGAGTGGAGGCTGGAGGGCAGAGGCTGGAGGGCAGAACAGAGGCTGGAGGGCAGAGGCTGGAGGGGAGAGGCTGGAGGGGAGAGCGGAGGCTGGAGGGGAGAGCGGAGGCTGGAGGGGAGAGCGGAGGCTGGAGGGCAGAGGCAGGAGGGCAGAGGCTGGAGGGCAGAGGCTGGAGGGCAGAGGCTGGAGGGGTGAGGCTGGAGGGCAGAGCGGAGGCTGGAGGGGAGAGCGGAGGCTGGAGGGGAGAGCGGAGGCTGGAGGGCAGAGACTGGAGGGCAGAGGCTTGAGGGCAGAGGCTTGAGGGGCAGAGGGGAAGCTGGAGAGGCTGGAGGGGCAGAGGCTGTAGGGGCAGAGGGGAAGCTGGAGGGGCAGAGGGGAAGCTGGAGAGGCTGGAGGGGCAGAGGCTGGAGGGGCAGAGGGGAAGCTGGAGGGGAGAGCGGAGGCTGGAGGGGAGAGCGGAGGCTGGAGGGCAGAGGCTGGAGGACAGAGCGGAGGCTGGAGGGCAGAGGCTGGAGGGCAGAGGCTGGAGGGGAGAGCGGAGGCTGGAGGGCAGAGGCTGGAGGGCAGAGCGGAGGCTGGAGGGCAGAGGCTGGAGGAGAGATGCTGGAAGGGAGAGCGGAGGCTGGAGGGGAGAGCGGAGGCTGTAGGGCAGAGGCTGGAGGGCAGAGGCTGGAGGGGAGAGGCTGGAGGGCAGAAGCTGGAGGGTAGAGGCTGGAGGGGAGAGCGGAGGCTGGAGAGCAGAGGCTGGAGGGCAGAGGCTGGAGGGCAGAGGCTGGAGGGCAGAGCGGAGGCTGGAGGGCAGAGGCTGGAGGAAGAGGCTGGAGGGGAGAGGCTGGAGGGGCAGAGGGGAAGCTGGAGAGGCTGGAGGGGCAGAGGCTGTAGGGGCAGAGGGGAAGCTGGAGAGGTTGGAGGGGAAGAGGCTGGAGGGGCAGAAGGGAAGCTGGAAGGGCAGAGGGGAAGCTGGAGAGGCTGGAGGGGCAGAGGCTGGAGGGGCAGAGGGGAAGCTGGAGAGGCAGAGGCTGGAGGGGCAGAGGGGAAGCTGGAGAGGCTGGAGGGGCAGAGGCTTGAGGGGCAGAGGCTGGAGGGGCAGAGGGGAAGCTGGAGAGGTTGGAGGGGCAGAGGCTGGGGGAGGAGAGGCTGGAGGGACAGAGGCTGGAGGGGAGAGGCTGGAGGAGGAGAGGCTGGAGGAGGAGAGGCTGGAGGCAGTGGGGTAGATGGGCGGGGGGTGCACACTCACCGCGGGCGCTTCTACAGCCCATCTGCTGTAGGAGGAGAGGAGGGGCGGGCAGAGCAGCAGGACAGGAAGTCCCGTCCTCCCTCCTCTCCGGCCGCGCGGCGGCCGCTGCTGGTATCACGGGTCCCCCCAGGGGGTGCGGGGCCCCCCAGGTGGCGGGCAATGGGCCCCCCCTGCCAACGCTAGTGGCTGGAGGGCAGAGGCTGGAGGGGAGAGGCTGGAGGGCAGACGGAACGTCCGAGAGCGGAACGCTCCTCTGCCGCTCCCTGTAGCCGGGCGCCAGCCGGCTACCCTGCACTGGTGACGTCACCAGCATGGGTCCGAAGGCCATCATGGAAGTACCCTTCGGGTATTCCGGAAGTGGCCTTCGGCTTTTACATAATAGATATATATTAGTGATGAGCGAGTATGCTCTGCGCTGCTCGGTACTCGCACGAGTATCACTGTACTTGGGCTACTCGGCGAGCACCGAGTAATCTCGCGATACTCGTGCTGTGCTCGTGGTCCTCATCCCTGCATGTTGGCGCTCTTTAGAGAGCCAGCCCACATGCAGGGATTGGCTGGCAGTCACTGCAATGATATAGCCATGTTAGTTGTGGCATTGCAGTGATTGGCTGGCCCGCACAGCGTGACCGAGCCTTTATAAGACCAGGCCACGATGTGCTCTGCACACAGCCATCCAGACAGTGAGTGTAGGGAGAGTGTCTGCTGCTGCTTAGGGACAGATTTGCGGCCCTCATAGGTAGATCCGGAGCAGGGCTGCAAACTGCTACTGACCACAACAGTCCTTCTCAGGACAAATCTAGGAGAATATAGGCAGGGTGATCCAGATCGGAGTCCAAGCTTTCCTGTGACCTGAACAGTCACCAGACTGTTATACTTAATAGCTTTATACAGGCAGGTTCTAAAATCCAACTTTCCTGTGACCAGAACAGTCACCAGACTGTTGTACTTGATAGCTTTATACAGGTTGGGTCTAAAATCCAACTTTCCTGTGACCTGAACAGTCACCAGACTGTTGTACTTGATAGTTTTATACAGGTTAGGGTCTAAAATCCAACTTTCCTGTGACCTGAACAGTCACCAGACTGTTATACTTAATAGCTTTATACAGGCAGGTTCTAAAATCCAACTTTCCTGTGACCAGAACAGTCACCAGACTGTTGTACTTGATAGCTTTATACAGGTTGGGGTCTAAAATCCAACTTTCCTGTGACCTGAACAGTCACCAGACTGTTGTACTTGATAGCTTTATACAGGTTAGGGTCTAAAATCCAACTTTCCTGTGACCTGAACAGTCACCAGACTGTTATACTTAATAGCTTTATACAGGCAGGTTCTAAAATCCAACTTTCCTGTGACCTGAACAGTCACCAGACTGTTATACTTAATAGCTTTATACAGGCAGGTTCTAAAATCCAACTTTCCTGTGACCTGAACAGTCACCAGACTGTTGTACTTGATAGCTTTATACAGGTTAGGGTCTAAAATCCAACTTTCCTGTGATCTGAACAGTCACCAGACTGTGGTACTTGATAGCTTTATACAGGTTAGGGTCTAAAATCCAACTTTCCTGTGACCTGAACAGTCACCAGACTGTTATACTTAATAGCTTTATACAGGCAGGTTCTAAAATCCAACTTTCCTGTGACCTGAACAGTCACCAGACTGTTGTCGCTGTATACAGGCAAAATGCGCAAGGGCGTTGGCATGGAAGTTGGAAAGGAACAAGGAAGTGGACGTGATGGTGGTGCAGGAAGAGGCCGAGGTCGTGTGCAAGCACTAATTTCGCAACAACAAAGTGGCACATCTACTCGCTCGCATGTCCTGTCCCAAATTCTTGGGGCCCGCAGCAGTACACCGCTCTTGAACCAAGACCAGTGTCAAAAGGTTGTTACTTGGATAGCGGATAATGCTTCAAGTCAGATGGGCGCCTCCACAAACACCCTGTCTTCCACACGGTCAAGTGTCAGTAGCCGTGATACTGCACCGCACATTTCCCAACCTGATCCTCCTTCCTACCACCAGGCCGAGTACACGTCCACGGACATTACTGATCCCACACTAGGACACTCGGAAGAGCTGTTCATGTATCCATTCGCAGAATCTGGCCTCTCGCCAGCTCCTGTTGAAGTGGGTGATGAGATGGTATGTACAGATGCCCAAATATTTGAGCAGCCACGTTATCACGAAGGGAACGTTGGCAACGTGTCTCAACAAGGGGTGGACGATGATGAGACACAATTGCCAGGAAGTCAGGAGGAGGATCAGGGTGCGGAAGAGGAAGACGACGTGGAGGATGATCTAGTAGCTGACCCAACCTGGCAGGAGGATATGCAGAGCGAGGACAGCAGTGCACAGGGGAGGGATGCATAGCATCCCAACAGGCAGTAAGAAGCAGGGTCGTGTCCACAGGCAGAAGGCAGGCAACCGTTCCCCGGAACAACAACACGACACAAGGTGCCTGTGCAAATGTTAGGTCTTCCCGAGTCTGGGAGTTTTTTAAGTTGGCTCCAGATGACTCTAAAAAGTCCATTTGCAACACCTGCCATGCCAGCATCAGCAGGGGTACGAAAACTAGCAGCCTGACCACCACCAGCATGATCAGGCACATGTCAGCCAAGCACCCGACTTTGTGGGAAGTACAACAGAGTCGAAGAGCGATGCTTGCTGATGTCACTGCTACGTCTTCGCGTGTTGTGCGTGCGAGCCAATCCCCTGTCCATGCTGGCCGCAAACAAGCCTCCGGCCCTGCACCAGACGTTGCCCACGCACAAATAACGCCACCATCAAGCACGTCCTTGTCCCAGCGCAGCGATCAATTATCCATTCAGCAAACCTTTGAACGCAGGTGCAAGTACGCTGCCAACACCCCACATGCCACAGTCCTAAACTATCAGATTTCGCGACTGCTTGCGCTAGAAATGTTACCATTCCGGCTGGTGGAGACGGAAGCATTCCGCGACCTGATGGTGGCTGCTGTCCCACGTTACTCGGTCCCCACCGCCACTATTTCTCCAGATGTGCGTCCCCGCATTGCATAACCACGTGTCACAAAGCATCACACGTGCCCTGAACAACGCTGTTTCAGCCAAAGTCCACCTAACCACAGACACGTGGACAAGTGCTTGTGGGCAAGGCCGCTACATCTCCTTGACGGCACACTGGGTTAATATTGTGGAAGCTGGGACCCAGTCTGAGCGAGGGACGGAACACGTCCTTCCCACACCAAGGATTGCAGGCCCTACCTCAGTCATGGTTTCACCCAAACTCTACAGCTCCAGAATGTCATGCTCCTCAGCCTCCTCCTCCTCCTCCTGCGCATCCTCATCCACTTTACCCTCCACACCAGTCCCAAGCTGGAAGCACTGCAGCACTGCCTCGGCTAAGCGGCAACAGGCTGTGCTGAAGCTAATATGCATAGGTGACAAACCCCACAACGCTGAAGAGTTGTGGGCAGCTCTGAAACAGCAGGCAGATCACTGGCTCACACCTCTGAACCTAAAGCCAGGAAAGGTCGTGTGTGACAATGGCCGGAACCTGGTGGCAGCTTTGAGGCGAGGCCAGCTGACGCATGTTCCATGCGTGGCCCATGTGCTCAACCTGGTGGTTCAGCGGTTTCTAAAGTCATACCCAGAGCTGTCTGATCTGCTGGTAAAAGTTTGGCGCCTGTCTGCACATTATCGCAAGTCACCTGCTGCTTCAGCAGGCTTTGCTGGCTTTCAGCGCCGTTTGCGTCTCCGGCCCACAGACTGGTGTGTGATGTCCCCACGCGTTGGAATTCAACTCTGCACATGTTGGTCAGGATATGTAAGCAGAAGAGGGCAGTTGTTGAGTACCTGCATCACCTAAGTCGGACCTATGTACCGTCCTCCAAAACTTTGAGGACTCCACCAAGATGGTGAGCAGTGATGACGCCATTATTAGCGTCACCATACCGCTACTCTGCCTTCTAAAACGGTCTCTGATGAAAAACAAAGAGGATGCGTTGCAGGCGGAGCGCGATGAGTTTGAGCAAGAAACAGTAGTGGGTGTGGGTGATAACACACAGCCCAGCCTCATCTCATCAGAACGTGCAGTGGAGAACTATGACGAGGAGAAGGAGAATGAAGACATGGAGCAACTCTGTGGCCAAATTGAGGATATGCCATGCACACCAGTCATACCCTCGCTTCAGCGTGGCTGGCCAGAGGACAGGGGACATGAGGATGAGGGGGAGGACAGCATGTTCAGTCATTGTGTTGGTCGTGTTGGATACTGAAGTGATGGCTGTTAAGAGTCTGGCGCACATGGCTGACTTTATGGTAAGCTGCCTGGCTCGTGACCCTCGCGTTCAGAACATCTTGGCCGACAATCAGTACTGGTTGGCAACACTCTTAGACCCGCGCTACAAGGAGAACTTTATGTCTCTCATTCCTGAGGTGGAGAGGTCAGCCAAAATGCAGCAGTTCCAGAAGGCCATAGTCACGGAAGTATGCAAAGCATTCCCCTCACAAAACGCTAGCGGCATAGGTCAGGAATCGGTGGACAACCAAGGCGTACGGCCGAGAGGGGCACAAGTCCAATCCGCCAGAGGTAGGGGAACAGTCTTTACGATGTTGGACAGTTTTCTCAGCCCCTCACGTACCACAGCCCCTGAGGTGCGGGGTAGTGCCACAAGAAATGCTAAGTTTGGCCAGATGCTGAAGGAATACCTTGCAGATCGAACAACTGTACTGCGACATTACTCTGTGCCTTACAATTATTGGGTCTCCAAGCTGGACACGTGGCATGAATTGACTCTCTACGCCTTGGAAGTCCTGGCCTGCCCTGCCGCTAGCGTTTTGTCAGAGCGTGTTTTCAGTGCCGCAGGTGGAAACATTACTGATAAACGCACCCACCTGTCAACTGAAAATGCTGACAGGCTGACTCTGATCAAGATGAACAAGGGTTGGATTGGGCCAGACTTCACCACACCACCAACAAATGACAGCGGAATTTAAATTTTGTTATGGGAATTTGCCATGTACCTCCACTCACCCATGGGTACACACTTCTGGACTTTGGCTAATCGCTGGACTGCTCCTCCTTCTCTTCATGTGCCACCATGATGACCGTTATACTCCAATACACCCACTTCAGGTTTACAGGCCCTACTGCACGTCTCTATCCAGGGACAATGTGGAGCCTTCCAATTTTTGGCTGCCCTGCCAAAGGGCTATACTACAATACACCTAACTTGAGGTTTAAGGCCCTCATGCATGTCTGTATGCATGGGTCATTGTTGAACCTCCCAATTTTTGTCTGCCTTGCCAAAGGGCTATACTCCAATACACCCACTTCAGGTTTACAGACCCTACTGCACGTCTCTATCCAGGGACAATGTGGAGCCTCCCAATTTTTGGCTGCCCTGCCAAAGGGCTATACTACAATACACCCACTTGAGGTTTACAGGCCCTACTGCATGTCTGTATGCATGGGTCATTGTTGAACCTCCCAATTTTTGTCTGCCCTGCCAAAGGGCTATACTCCAATACACCCACTTCAGGTTTACAGGCCCTACTGCACGTCTCTATCCAGGGACAATGTGGAGCCTCCCAATTTTTTGGCTGCCCTGCCAAAGGGCTATACTCCAATACACCCACTTCAGGTTTACAGGCCTTCATGCATGTCTCTATCCAGGGACAATGTGGAGCCTCCCAATTTTTGTCTGCCCTGCCAAAGGGCTATACTCCAATACACCCACTTCCTTACAATGGGCACTTCAGGTTTACAGGCCCTCATGCACGTCTCTATCCAGGGGCATTGGTGAACCTCCCAATTTTAGACTGCCCTGGCAAAGGAAAATACTATAATAGACCCAGTTCCTCAAAATGGGCACAATATGTCAAGACAGGGCTTCATGTACGTCTCTTCTCAGGGACATCGGAGTGCCGCACAATGTTTTCACGTAAAATCTTTCATGTAATCACAAAAAGTAACATACACCAGCTGTATCTCACTATTGGGTATGTGCCCTTAACATTTCCACCCTGAATATTCATTTTGGTGTCATTTTGGAAGGTTTTCTGGTGACTCTGTAAAATTGGCGTGAAACTCGGACAACATTGTTCACAGCTGTGACTTTTGAGTGAGAAATGCTTCCAGGGGTCTTCCCCATGGTGTTGCCATGTCATTTCAGCACTCCTCTGAGACTTTTGTGACATTTTTAGGGTTTCTACATGCTGCTGGCAGTCATTTCATAAAAATACTCGTGTCTTCCTTATTTCCAACGCGTTTCGGAGCCACTTGCCGAGCTCCTTCCTCAGGGAATATCATATTTATTGATATACCCTGAGGAAGGAGCTCGGCAAGTGGCTCCGAAACGCGTTGGAAATAAGGAAATAAAACCATCACTAATACCCAGACATCCCGTGTCGGTGGTATACTTTTTGACAGCACACGTACATAAAGGTACTTCGTCCGAATAACCTTGTGATATGAGCACCGCATCCCGTGGAAGTACGGTCCCTGCAGCAGCTGTTTATTTCTGAGCGATTACGCTGGTTGTGTGCCACACAACCACATCAGGTGAACAATACTAATATTAACATCATACATCTGTCTATAAAAGATAAGACCCTATTTTGCGCATTCTCAACCCTTTAGATATATATAGGATAGCATTGGGCTCAGTGCTCGGGCCGAGTACACGAGTATCTTGGGATGCTCGGCCCGAGCTTCGAGCACCCGAGCATTTTAGTACTCGCTCATCACTAATATATATATATACTGTATATATGAAGTATATATAAATTGCTTCTCAATGAATTAGATTATCATCAAAAGGTTCATTTATACCAGTAATTCAATACATAAAGTGAAACGCTTATATTATATAGAGTCATTGCAGAGTGATCTATTTCAAGTGTTTATGGCTTACACGCAGTGAAAACCCAAAGGTCATTATTTCAGAAAACTAAAGCAGGTAGGATGAAGTGTTAAAAACCGTGCTACCATATTCTATGAGACATCAAAGGGTGAATATAATATTGATTTATTAGTCAATGTTTTTCAGGGCTCCCTGAAATGCCCTGAAACATCGCAATATTACATAGATTTTTAATGATTTTCTAATTAATTGAAATGCACTATATATATATATATATATATATATATATATAGTGTAGATATGTAGAGAGAGAGGGTAGAAGTGAATGTAAATAACATAGTGTGCGTAGTTGACATTATTTTTATCAGTTGATTTGTTCATTGTTTCTATGCTAGGTTTTGTAGATTAGTGATGAGTAAAATAGATAAACAACATCTTTTCATACTTGCATCAGTTAGATAAGTCACAGGGCTCGATTCATCAAAGCCTTTAAACCCTTTCTGATGTAAAAAGCTTTGAAAAATAATACAATTGTGTAGCAACTAGATGCTGCAGTAAAATTTTCCAATCATTTGGGTTCTTGTATCATTTTCACCCAGCTTCAACAAAGTAGGTGGGGTTGGAGCTTGACAGGGGTGTGGAATGCCTAGGTATTTGCTACATCGCAAATTTTACTAGAGTAAGTAACTGGAGTAAGATTTGTGGCCAGGCACACTAACCATGAGATACTCCTGAATCAGAAACCTTGAATTCTACCACATCATCATCTCAAGACAGTTGTGACGAACACTGATCTTGATGAACCAGGGCCGAAGTTTCAATCTACCATGCTCCTTGAAGTGAAATGTCAGCAGAGTGTTCTCTTCAGATGAAGTGGCATCTGCACTGAACTTTCCACTGCCCCCTCCCTCTGCTCTGGAGTGAAGGCTCCAGTGGTCTCCTTTATAGACATGACAACTGTCATTGATGAACAAAGGGAATTCTTCCTTTATCATAATACTCTACAATCTACTGATGAAAGTGTGTTAAGTGTATGGTACTGTTGTTGGTTATATTGCTGGTTGCATAGTTGTAACGTACAACTGCACTGGACGAAAAAACTTGGGTATCTATTGTCCTAACTTTTTAGTTTTTTTTCATTGTTTATCATTTATGTTCCCTCTTGAATTGATCGTGTTGATTATATGCAGTAAATACAAGTGTCATTAAGAGCAGGCGCATGTAAAACAAAATGTGCTGAAGCTCTTGCATAGTGCACAGCTATTTAACAATTATTTGTGGAGGTATAGCTATATTGCAGGAGGGCTTGTAAAGCCTTTGTGCATGGGATATGTTTTAGTCAAAGTTGGTCCAAAAGTCATACAGCAAGTACTAAGAGAAAATGAACCTTACAATGAAATGATGTGTGTATGTATATATATATATATATATATATATATATATATATATATACTAGCTGTGAGCCCGATGCAAATGCATCGGGATTCTAGAACGTGGCAATATTATTTGCATTAATAGCATTATTATTACCATTAATAGCATAATTAATAGCATTACCAGCATTATTATTAGCATTAATAGCATTATTAATAGCAATAATAGTACTAATAATAGTATTGTTATTAGTATGAATAGCATTATTACCATAAATAGCATTAATAATAGCGTTAATAGCATTATTATGAGGAGTAATAGCATTATTAGCATTAATAAAATTATTAATAGCATTAATAGAATTAAAAATAGCATTAATAGCATTATTAATAGGATTAATAGCATGATTATTAGCCTTAATAGCATTAATAGCATTAATATTAGCATGAATAGCATTAATAGCATTATTAATAACATTAATAGCATTATTAATAGCATTAATAGTATAAATAATAGAATTAATAGCATAAATAATCGCATTAATAGCATTACTATTAGCATAAAGAGCATTAATAGCAATATTATTAGCATGAATAGCATTTTGAATAGCATAAATAGCAAGATTATTAGCCTTAATAGCATTATTAATCGCGTTCATATGATTATTATTAGCATTATTAGCATTAATAGCATAATTATTAGCATTAATAGCATTATTATTAGCAGTAATAACATTATTATTAGCATTAATAGCATTATTAATAGCATTAATAGAATTAATAATACAATTATTAGCATTAATATTAGCATTAATAGCATTAATAGTATTATTAATAGCATGAATAGCATTATTAATAGCATTATTAGGATTAATAGCATTATTAATAGCATTATTAATAGCATTAATAGCATAAATAATAGAATTAATAGCAGAAATAATCGCATTAATATCATTACTATTAGCATAAAGAGCATTAATAGCAATATTATTAGCATGAATAGCATTTTGAATAGCATAAATAGCATGATTATTAGCTTTAATAGCATTATTAATCGTGTTAATATGATTATTATTAGCATTATTAGCATTAATATTAGCATTAATAGCATAATTATTAGCATTAATATCATTATTATTAGCATTAATAGCATTATAATTAGCAGTAATAGCATTATTATTAGCATTAATAGCATTATTAATAGCATTAATAGCATTATTAGTAGAATTAATAGCATTAATATTAGCATTAATAGCATTAATAGTATTATTAATAGCATGAATAGCATTATTAATAGCATTAATAGAATTAATAGCATTATTAATAGCATTATTAATAGCATTAATAGTATAAATAATAGAATTAATAGCATAAAAAATCGCATTAATAGCATTACTATTAGCATAAAGAGCATTAATAGCAATATTATTAGCATGAATAGCATTTTGAATAGCATAAATAGCATGATTATTAGCCTTAATAGCATTATTAATCGCGTTAATATGATTATTATTAGCATTATTAGCATTAATATTAGCATTAATAGCATAATTATTAGCATTAATAGCATTTATAATTAGCAGTAATAGCATTATTATTAGCATTAATAGCATTATTAATAGCATTAATAGCATTAATAATAGAATTAATAGCATTAATATTAGCATTAATAGCATTAATAGTATTATTAATAGCATGAATAGCATTATTAATAGCATTAATAGGATTAATAGCATTATTAATAGTATTATTAATAGCATTAATAGCATAAATAATAGAATTAATAGCATAAAAAATCGCATTAATAGCATTACTATTAGCATAAAGAGCATTAATAGCAATATTATTAGCATGAATAGCATTTTGAATAGCATAAATAGCATGATTATTAGCCTTAATAGCATTATTAATTGTGTTAATATGATTATTATTAGCATTATTAGCATTAATATTAGCATTAATAGCATTAATAGTATTATTAATAGCATGAATAGCATTATTAATAGCATTAATAGGATTAATAGCATTATTAATAGCATTATTAATAGCATTAATAGCATAAATAATAGAATTAATAGCAGAAATAATCGCATTAATATCATTACTATTAGCATAAAGAGCATTAATAGCAATATTATTAGCATGAATAGCATTTTGAATAGCATAAATAGCATGATTATTAGCCTTAATAGCATTATTAATCGTGTTAATATGATTATTATTAGCATTAATATTAGCATTAATAGCATAATTATTAGTATTAATATCATTATTATTAGCATTAATAGCATAATTATTAGCATTAATAGCATTATAATTAGCAGTAATAGCATTATTATTAGCATTAATAGCATTATTAATAGCATTAATAGAATTAATAATAGAATTAATAGCATTAATATTAGCATTAATAGCATTAATAGTATTATTAATAGCATGAATAGCAATATTAATAGCATTAATAGAATTAATAGCATTATTAATAGCATTATTAATAGCATTAATAGTATAAATAATAGAATTAATAGCATAAAAAATCGCATTAATAGCATTACTATTAGCATAAAGAGCATTAATAGCAATATTATTAGCAAGAATAGCATTTTGAATAGCATAAATAGCATGATTATTAGCCTTAATAGCATTGTTAATTGCGTTAATATGATTATTATTAGCATTATTAGCATTAATATTAGCATTAATAGCATAATTATTAGCATTAATATCATTATTATTAGCATTAATAGCATAATTATTAGCATTAATAGCATTATTATTTGCAGTAATAGCATTATTAATAGCATTAATAGCATTATTAATAGAATTAATAGCATTAATAGTATTATTGATAGCATTAATAGCATTATTAATAGAATTAATAGCATTAATAGCATTATTAATAGTATTAATAGCATTATTAATAGCATTAATAGCATTAATAGTATTATTAATAGCATTAATAGCATTATTAATAGCATTAATAAGCAATATTATTAGCATTAATAGCATTTTGAATAGCATAAATAGCATGATTATTAGCCTTAATAGCTTTATTAATAGCGTTAATATGATTATTATTAGCATTATTAGCATTAATATTAGCATTAATAGCATAATTATTAGCATTATTATTAGCAGTAATAGCATTATTATTAGCATTAATAGCATTATTAATAGCATTAATAGCATTAATAATAGAATTAATAGCATTAATATTAGCATTAATAGCATTAATAGTATTATTAATAGCATGAATAGCATTATTAATAGCATTAATAGAATTAATAGCATTATTAATATCATTATTAATAGCATTAATAGTATAAATAATAGAATTAATAGCATAAAAAATCGCATTAATAGCATTACTATTAGCATAAAGAGCATTAATAGCATAATTATTAGCATTAATATGATTATTATTAGCATTAATAGCATAATTATTAGCATTAATAGCATTATTATTAGCAGTAATATCATTATTATTAGCATTTTTTTTTTATTATAATTTTTTATTTTATTATTTATTATTTTTTATTTATTTTTTTATTATTATTTTTTTTTTTTTTTATTATTAAATGTATTTATTATTTGTTATTTTAAGTGAGCCTGAGCCTGAGACAAAGTTCTCCTTCAGGTCCGCTCAAAGGGCTCATATTATTAGCATATTTGTATTTTTTTATTATTATTTTTTATTATTTTTTTTTATTATTTTTTATTTATTTTTGTATTATTTTTTAATTATTTTTTTATTTTATTTTTTATTATTAAATTAATTTATTATTTGTTATTTTAAGTGAGCCTGAGCCTGAGACACAGTTCTCCTTCAGGTCCGCTCAAAGGGCTCATATTCTTAGCATATTATATTTTTTTTTATTATTATTTTTTATTTATTTTTTTATTATTTTTTATTTATTTTTTTAGTATTTTTTAATTATTTTTTTATTATTTTTTTTATTATTAAATTAATTTATTATTTGTTATTTTAAGTGAGCCTGAGCCTGAGACACAGTTCTCCTTCAGGTCCGCTCAAAGGGCTCATATTCTTAGCATATTATATTTTTTTTTATTATTATTTTTTATTTATTTTTTTATTATTTTTATTTATTTTTTTTCATATTTTTTAATTATTTTTTTATTATTTTTTTTATTATTAAATTAATTTATTATTTGTTATTTTAAGTGAGCCTGAGCCTGAGACACAGTTCTCCTTCAGGTCCGCTCAAAGGGCTCATATTATTAGCATTTTTTTTTTTTTTATTATTATTATTTTTTATTTATTTTTTTATTATTTTTTATTTATTTTTTTTATTATTTTTTTATTATTTTTTTTTATTATTAAATTAATTTATTATTTGTTATTTTAAGTGAGCCTGAGCCTGAGACACAGTTCTCCTTCAGGTCCGCTCAAAGGGCTCATATTCTTAGCATATTATTTTATTTTTTATTATATTTTTTATTTATTTTTTTATTATTTTTTAATTATTTTTTTATTATTTTTTAAATATTTTTTTATTGATTTTTTTATTATTAAATTAATTTATTATTTGTTATTTTAAGTGAGCCTGACCCTGAGACACAGTTCTCCTTCAGGTCCGCTCAAAGGGCTCATATTATTAGCATTTTTTTTTAATTATTATTTTTTATTTATTTTTTTATTATTTTTTATTTATTTTTTTATTATTTTTTAAATATTTTTT
Source organism: Allobates femoralis (assembly GCA_033576535.1). Classification (NCBI taxonomy): domain Eukaryota; kingdom Metazoa; phylum Chordata; class Amphibia; order Anura; family Aromobatidae; genus Allobates; species Allobates femoralis. The sequence continues at coordinate 269,277,998 of JARQOC010000006.1, read as the reverse complement.
TATTAATTTTTTTATTATTAAATTAATTAATTATTTGTTATTTTAAGTGAGCAGACACAGTTCTCCTTCAGGTCCGCTCCAACCCCTCATAGAGATACATGGCGGATAATCCTGGACGCTGATTGGTCGCGTCTTCCCATAGAGAAACATGGGCATGTTTGTCTATGGGAAAAAGCGACCAATCAGCGTCCAGGATTATCCGCTATGTAACCCGGAGCTCGGTGGAGGAAGAGAGAAGAGCGCCGGATGGAAGAGTCGTTAGCGGGCTGAAGGAAGAGGATGCGTGGGCCGAAGGAAGGACTGGACCTGGACCTGAAGAAGCAGATGTCATGAAGACAGGTAAGTGATCTACGGCGTCGGGGAGGGGGGGGGTGTGCGGACATAATGGAGGGGTGTCGAAATGGAGGGGGGGTGTGCGGACATATGGAGGGGGGGGGTGTGCGGACATATGGAGGGGGTGGGTGTGCGGACATATGGAGGGGGGGTGTGCGGACATATGGAGGAGGGGGTGTGCGGGCTATGAGGGGTGGCGGCATATGGCGGCGGGGGTGTGCGGGCATATGGAGGAGGGGGTGTGCGGGCATATGGCGGCGGGGTGTGCGGGCATATGGGGCGGGGTGTGCGGGCATATGGGGAGGGGGTGTGCGGGCATATGGGGAGGGGGTGTGCGGGCATATGGCGGCGGGGGTGTGCGGCATATGGAGGAGGGGGTGTGCGGACATATGGCGTCGGGGGTGTGGGGCATATGGAGGAGGGGGTTGCGGGCATATGGCGGCGGGGGTGTGGGGGCATATGGCGGCGGGGTGTGCGGGCATATGAGGAGGGGGTGTGCGGGCATATGGAGGAGGGGGTGTGCGGGCATATGGCGGCGGGGATGTGCGGGCATATGGAGGCGGGTGTGTGCGGGCATATGGCGGCGGGCATATGGAGGAGGGGGTGTGCGGGCATATGGCGGCGGGGGTGTGCGGGCATATGAGGAGGGGGTGTGCGGGCATATGGCGGCGGGGGTGTGCGGGCATATGGAGGAGGGGGTGTGCGGGCATATGGCAGCGGGGGTGTGCGGGCATATGGAGGAGGGGGTGTGCGGGCATATGGCGGCGGGGGTGTGCGGGCATATGGCGGGGGGGTGTGCGGGCATATGGCGGCGGGGGTGTGCGGGCATATGGAGGAGGGGGTGTGCGGGCATATGGCGGTGGGGGTGTGCGGGCATATGGAGGAGGGGGTGTGCGGGCATATGGCGGCGGGGGTGTGCGGGCATATGGAGGAGGGGGTGTGCGGGCATATGGCGGCGGGGGTGTGCGGGCATATGGAGGAGGGGTGTGCGGGCATATGGCGGCAGGGGTGTGCGGGCATATGGAGGAGGGGGTGTGCGGGCATATGGCGGCGGGGGTGTGCGGGCATATGGAGGAGGGGGTGTGCGGACATATGGCGGCGGGGGTGTGCGGGCATATGGAGGCGGGGGTGTGCGGGCATATGGAGGAGGGGGTGTGCGGGCATATGGCGGCGGGGGTGTGCGGGCATATGGCGGTGGGGGTGTGCGGGCATATGGCGGCGGGGGTGTGCGGGCATATGGAGGAGGGGGCGTGCGGGCATATGGCGGCGGGGGTGTGTGGGCATATGGAGGAGGGGGTGTGCGGGCATATGGCGGCGGGGGGTGTGCAGGGCGGCTCGCAATGGCCGCTTCGCGGCCAATGCTTCGCAGGCATGTCGACTAACGGCTCGCAATGGCCGCTTCGCGGCCAATGCTTCGCGCGTATCCACATGACCACGCCGGAAGTTGCGCCTAGAGGGGCGGATTTGCGATTCGCTATTATATAATAGATATACAGTATATACTAAATATGGGCCAGATGCTATTGCATCTAGAGGGCAGTGCCGTCATATGGGGCGGGCTCTGTGGTGCTGGGGCGGTGGCTATCTCTCTCCTATGTGGTCTCTCCCCTGTCTGCTGTCTGTCACCCCCCGTGCTCTCTCCTAATGTATGTAAATACTAGTGCATCTCAATGAATTAGAATATCATCAAAAAGTTAATTTATTTCACTAATTAAATACATAAAGTGAAACATATATATTATATGAGTCATTACAAATAGAGTGATCTATTACAGCCAATGAAAACCTTTTTACAGGAAATTAAAGTAGGGAGGAAGAAAGGCTTAAAAACTGTGCTATCTTATTCCATCTATGGGTGAATATAATATTGGTTTATTAGTCAACACTTTTCAGGGCTCCCTGAAACGCCCTGAAACACTGCAATAATATATTGATTTTGATGATAATCTAATTCATTGAGATGCACTAGTAAAAGTATTTTTAGTTAAAAACAATTTCTGTTATTCTTGAGTGCTTAATTTTCTAGTAAAAAATGTGTAGGGCTTTAGCTGTATTTTCTCCTGCCAGCACAGGTAATCCAAGCAGCTATTGGCTGCCAAACCCCCCTGCCTGCTGTTGCCTTCACTGGCAATGAAAAATAACTGAAAAAAAATTGGCTTGGGCTCCACCGTATTTTCTATTGCCAACCAAGGTAACCCAGACAGCTGGGTGCTGGATTTCTCAGCGTAGTGAGGCTCAATCGTCCTGGGCCCCACATGCTGTAAATTGCAGCCAACAGCTCCCCCAGAATTGGCGTCTCCATGAGAGACTCCAAAACTTGTGGTTACCCCACTCTTCCAGCCGCCGTGTAGCGGTGGCAGACTGGGTAATGAAGGGGTTGATGTCAGATTTTTTGGCAGCTGACATTAAGCCCTATTACTAATGTCAGCCATCAGTGACAGACGGCCATTAGCAATACTTTCAGTAAAGAGAAAAAAACACACACAGAAATCTTTTATTACATACAAAATAGACAAAGACACCTCATTATCCATTTTATTAGCTCCCACAAAATTCCCCTCTGATGTAATCTGTTAGGCCCCTTGGCACCACTTCCCAGCTCACCTCTCCCGGGTCGGCATCCTCTGCCCCTCTGCCGACCGGGCATCCAGCGTCCAGGCGTACTGTGTCTCAGAGCCGTAGCCGGGTTCCCTTCCTGTCAGCTGACCACTGGGCTCACACATGAGCACATTACAATGGTTGTATTCATGTGACCAATCAGCGTCACACTAGGTGTACTCCTCCCCAGTGACTCTAAGGGCCGGCACGGTCCAACCTGACACTCCCCTCAACCAATAGCTGCTCTTCCTCTGGTATATCAGACCACCTCCACTGATGGGAGGTGCCTGATTATTAAGTTAGTTTGCTTCTGCCTTGCTGACTGTTGGTCAGGCCTTCCTTGTACTCTCCTCCATTAGAGCCATTCCTGTTCTTCCAGCCTCGTACTCTGTTTCCTGGAACCCTAGCTGTGCTCTTCCCCGGTAGCACCATTCCTGCCCTCCTAGCTTTGTACCCTGTTATCCTGGAATCCTTAGCTGTGCTGTAGAATAGGCTAACCTTACGAGCCGCCCCCTGATACTGGCAGCTGTGGTAATTAGACCCCCTGGGCTTGCCCCTGACAATCCCTGTATAGGGGTTGGTTAAACTAGGACCAGCTCACCCAGGGGAGTTCGGTACCACGGCCCAGTGGGTCCACTCTAGGGCGCCTTCCCCCGAAAGCGTGACATAGTCCTGTAATTACAGTAAACCTGCGGTGGGGTGGTGTGATGTGTCATGCCGCCGCTGTCTTTTTATACTTGAGTGTCCAAAGATGGCGGCAGTGTCTACATGTGTGTGCATGTGTGAGTATGCATGTGTATATGTCTGTATTTGTGTGTCCAAACAGAGGCAGACCACTTTACCACAGCTGGCTTGCCACACACTGCTACTAAGTCCTAAGAAAAGTTTGGTGCCTGAGGAAGTTGGCAGTGGTCAGAAGTGGCACAAAATGCCTGTCAGCCTAGGGTTTGTGCAGATGACCAGACGCAGACCACTGTAACAAAGTTGGCATGCACGCACTGTTACTAAGCCCTTACTTTACCAAAGATGGCTTGCCAAAAACAGTGGTACTATTCCCTAAAAAGGGTTGTTTTAGGAAGAATTTCTAAACCTACTTATCTTTCTGTCTAGAAAGAAATATAATCACTATCTAGCTAACTAAATAGCGTGCACAGGATAAATCGTCTACAAACTCCGGTAGCGAAACTGTCACTAAGTTCCAACACTGAGAAAATGGCAATGATGGCAAATTGCCGGTTCTTATATGGCAAGGACATTTGAAATACCCAGCCAATGACACAAGCCCTTGTGTGCAAAAAGTGCTATTTGCTTTATGGGTGGTGATTGGATGCCAGACCAGACCACCCACAGTAATTGCAGGTATGTCACATGTCCTTGCCATGTAAGAATCGGCCATTTCCCTTCATCTGCATTTTCTAAGTGACAGTCAATGACAGTTTTTTTGCTGTAGTGCCGACGCTGCTATTACTCATGCACTATTTAGATAGCTAGCTAGCAATTCTATTTCTTTCTAGGTAGAGAGATAGATAGCAAATAACAAACTTTAAATGATTAGAAATGTCCCAAACCTTATTTCCATCAGATGAGGTCCACAGTAAAATCTTAGACCTTAGAATCAATTAAAACAATACTCACATCTGAGTATGAATATGCCAAATAAGTTCTTTGCTAAAAGGACAAAGATACAAAGGTCCAAAATAAAAATCCTACAACTAAAAAATAAAGATAATAACATACTTAAAAAACCCAAGGACATCTTAATGGAATTTGAAAAGTATTATGATAATTTATAAATTTAAGAATGTTGCCTCAGAAACATTACCTATGGATGCCTGTATTAAAAAATTCTTAGATAACATACAACTGCCCACTCTACCTGAAGACGAATTAGCTCATGTTAACTCCCAATATACTGAAGATGAATTGAACACCGCGATAAAAGCACTTAAAAATAATAAATCTCCAGGACCTGAGGTCTACAAAATGAATATTTTAAAACGTTTTCACCTACTTTGATCTCCTATCTTACAAAATTCATTAATTCCATCTCAACTACTTCATATATACCTTCAGAATTACAAGAATCCATAATCGCAGTGCTCTGTAAAGAAAAGGGAGATAAAGACCTAGTTGGCAACTACAGGCCAATCTCATTATTAAATACGGAAATTAAACTCATAGCCAAAGTATTAACTACAAAAATCCAAGCTGTAATACCAAAATTGATCCACAAAGATCAGGTGGGTTTTATAGCCAATAGAAGCACTGAAGACGTGACTAGAAGAAGAATAAATATTCTAAATCACGTAGAAAAGTCAGGGACCCCAACGTTGTTTATCGCTATTGATGATGAAAAGGCATTTGATAGAATGCAATGGAATTTTCTGTTCCATACCCTTGACAAATTTGGGTTTAGAGGTAACATCATTAATATTATTAAAGCACTATACTCCAGCCCTACAGCAAAATAGTGATAACAATTTTTTATCAAACTGAATTCACCTCTCTAACGAAACACGTCAGGGGTGCCCCAATCTCTGTCCTTATTTGACCTCTTTATTGAACCCCTGGCAGAAAAAATTAGAATGGATTGTAATATTAGAGGTATTTCTACAAATGATAGGCAATATAACGTGTCCTTATTTGTGGACAATATTTTAGTTTTATTTATGGATCCACTCAATTCAGTCAGAAATCTATTATCGACTATACAAGAATTTTCCAGTGTTTCGTTATATAAAATATACCTCAAAAAAACACAAGCTCTTTACAAAAAAATCAATCCAGAGCTACTGAAGATTTTAAAATGAGAAGTTGAATTTGTCATCTGATAACTTGTCCTATTTAGGTATAAAATTAACTAAAAATTCTACAGATATTATGAATCAAAACATATCTGATAAACATGCCACTATTTAAAAAAGACATTTTACATCTATCAAAACTGGAGCTGTCTTGGATGGGCAGGATCCATGCATTTAAAATGATAATTTTACCAAAACGTCTCTATATCTTTAGGACTATTTCCTTACCAATAAAAAAGACCCTTTTACAAAAACTACAAAACCAGCTTGTAACGTTTATCTGGAACATATTAAATCCACGCATTACAAGATCAATACTTGTAAATCATAGGACAAGAAGAGGCTTAGGTTTGCCCAACATCACCCTGTATTATCGGGCAACACTAATTAAAACTAGCCAGAAGTGGTGGTGTACCTTAGATAAACCTTCTTGGGTAATGTTGGAGGAATTTCACAATTCAAAAAGACCTGTTGGGAGTCTGGTGGTGACGCACTTAAGTAACAATAAGAAGCGACTTCTTAGGGTAGCCACCATCAGAGCCACTATTCAAGCTTGAAAGGATCTTGCATCCAAATCTGAGAAACTATATGCAACCACACTATCTACTTGAATGGATGTAGAGGTTATTTAAAATCTTAACCCAGGAATAAAACTCCGACTGTGGAAAAGTTGAGGATTTAATACATTTTCTGATATATTGAATGTGAAGGGTCTCAAACCTTTCCAGGTATTATAAGATCAATTTAGACTTCCAGATTCAGAGTTGAAAACTGGGAATTTAGTTGAGGCAGTAATAAAAAATGAAAACTTCAACTTTAATTTGCCAAACAATATAGTTAAATTATTTACACAACCTGGAAATAAAAAATCTTTGGAAGTCTAGTAACATATATCATATATTAAGTAAGTACATCCATGTAACTAAACTAAAATACTTGTTGACATGGCAGAAGGACTTAAACCTGACAGACAGAATAGATGAAAACAATTTTCATAAAACTATGATGACTGTTTATAAGAGCATCTCTTGTGTTTCCCTGATTGAATCACAGTATAAGACATTGACAAGGTGGTACTTCACACTGTTGAAACTTCACATGATAGATCTGTGTAACTCTGACAAATGTTGGAGAAACTGTGGTTCGGTAGGGAACATTATCCATCTCTTTTGGTCTTGCTGGCAGCTTAAAATATACTGGGATGCAGTTCAAGACCTTATAAATAAGGTGACCAACTTAAACATTACTTTGACTCCTGAACTTGCATTACTCTTACTGAATATAGGAGATATTCCCGCGAGGAACAGACCACTAGTAGCACATATTTTATTGACAGCAAAAAACTTAATTTCTTCTTATTGTAAACTGTTATACGTACCCAATATCTATGAGCTCATAGAAAAGATAACTACTCATAATACTTTGGAATTTTTCTTTGCACTCAGAAACAATACACAAGACAAATATAGTATAAAGTGGTCAGACTGGCAAATGACCTTTATTCCAGTTGATTCCTAACCCATTGGCATAGACAACATTTATTCTCAAGCCGGAGACATTTAGAAAAATAATACTAAATCTCTTGGGCATAGATAGTAATGGTGTTAAGACATTCAGTTAATATAAATTATCATTCTGAAAGTGGAAAATAGGGAAATAAAATACAATTAAAAACTCATGTCATTTTTGTTATTTGTTTTATTTTATTTATTACTCACTAGATGGCGGCCCGATTCTAAAGAATCGGGTAGTCTAGAATCCATATATAGTTTATTTACTAATAGTTAGGGGAGTGCGGTGAAATTAATTGTGTGTATACAGGTGGCTCAGTGGGTAGCAGAGTATACGGTGGCTCAGTGGTTAGCACTGCGCGGTGGCTCAGTGGTTAGCACTGCGCGGTGGCTTAGTGGTTAGCACTGCGCGGTGGCTCAGTGGTTAGCACTGCGCGGTGGCTCAGTGATTAGCACTGGGCAGTGGCTCAGTGGTTAGCACTGCGCGGTGGCTCAGTGGTTAGCAGTGAGTGCGGTGGCTCAGCGGTTAGCACTGAGTGTGGTGGCTCAGTGGTTAGCACTGAGTGCGGTGGCTCAGTGGTTAGCAGTGAGTGCAGTGGCTCAGTGTTTAGCAGTGAGTGCGGTGGCTCAGTGGTTAGCAGTGAGTGCAGTGGCTCAGTGGTTAGCAGTGAGTGCAGTGGCTCAGTGGTTAGCAGTGAGTGCGGTGGCTCAGTGGTTAGCAGTGAGTGCGGTGAGATTGGTCAGTGCAGCGCCGTGGGCAGAGTGGTCAGCGCAGCACCGTGGGCAGAGTGGTCAGCACAGCGCCGTGGGCAGAGTGGTCAGCGCAGTGCCGTGGGCAGAGTGGTCAGCACAGCGCCGTGGGCAGAGTGGTCAGCGCAGCGCCGTGGGCAGAGTGGTCAGCACAGCGCTGTGGGCAGAGTGGTCAGTGCAGCGCCGTGGGCAGAGTGGTCAGCACACACATACACACACTCTGCTACACTTACCATCGACCCTGCGTCTTCTCCGCCTCCTGGATCCTGAGTCGACATGTCGCTGCCCCCGGACGACTGGATGAAATATGTGGTCCGTGTAGTTTGGCGAGACATCTTGGACGCTATATTGGATCCAGTAGTTCGGGGGCAGCGACATGTCGACTGAGGATCCAGGCAGCGGACGCAGGGCCGGTGGTAAGTATAGCGGAGTGTGTGTGTGTGTATGTGTGTGTACAAAGATGAGGGAAGTGTGGACAAAGTGACGGAATTGCCTAAATACACACATATATACACATACTGTACATTGCATATGGAGGGGTGAGGAAAGCAGAGGCTGGAGGGGTGAGGAGAGCAGAGGCTGGAGAGGTGAGGAAAGCGGAGGCTGGAGGGGTGAAGAAAGCGGAGGCTGGAGGGGTGAGGAAAGCAGAGGCTGGAGGGGTGAGGAAAGCAGAGGCTGGAGGGGTGAGGAAAGTGGAGGCTGGAGGGGTGAGGAAAGCGGAGGCTGGAGGGGTGAGGACGGGTGAGGCGGGCAGAGGACGGGCAGAGGACGGGCAGAGGACGGCAGAAGATGGGCAGGGAAGGGCAGAGGACGGGCAGAGGACGGGCAGAGGAGGGAGAGGACGGGCAGAGGCGGGCAGAGGCGGGAGAGGACGGGCAGACGCAGGAGCGGCCGAGGGCAGAGGCAGGAGCGGCCGCGGGCAGAGGCTGGAGTGGCCGCGGGCAGAGGCAGGAGCGGCCGCGGGCAGAGGCTGGAGCGGCCGCGGGCAGAGGCTGGAGAGGCCACGGGCAGAGGCACTCAGTGTATTTCAAATATGGCGGCATAGTGCCCGCCGCTATTCTGATTGGTCGGATCAGAATAGCGGCGCGCGCAATGCCGGCATATTTGAAATACACAGTAGTCAGTATATTTGAAGTATGGCGTCATACAGCGCGCCTATTCTGATTGGTCACCGCGTAAAGCGCGCCGACCAACCAGAATAGCGGCGTGCACTATGCCGCCATATTTGAAATACACAGTAGTCAGTATATTTGAAGTATGGTACCATACAGCGCGCCGCTATTCTGATTAGTCGGCGCGCTGAACGCGGCGACCAATCAGAATAGGCGCGCTGTATGGCGCCATCCTTCAAATACACTGACTACAGTGTATTTCAAATATGGCGGCATTGCGCCCGCCGCTATTTTGATTGGTCGGCGCCTTCAGCGCACCGACCAATCAGAAAAGCAGCGCTCGCTATGCCGCCATATTTAAAATACACTGAGTACAGTGCATTTGAAGTATGGCGCCATACAGCGCGCCGCTATTCTGATTGGTCGGCGCGCTGAACGCGGCGACCAATCAGAATAGGAGCGCTGTATGGCACCATACTTCAAATACACTGACTACAGTGTATTTCAAATATGGCGGCATTGCGCGCGCCGCTATTCTAATTGGTCGGCGCCTTCAGCGCGCCGGCCAATCAGAATAGCGGCGGGCGCTATGCCGCCATATTTGAAATATACTGAGTACAGTGTATTTGAAGTATGGCGCCATACAGCGCGCCTATTCTGATTGGTCGCCGCCTTCAGCGCGCCGACAAATCAGATTAGCGGCGCTATGACTCCATATTTGAAATACACTGAGTACAGTGTATTTGAATTGTGGCGCCATACAGCGCGCCTATTCTGATTGGTCGCCGCGTTCAGCGCGCCAACCAATCAGAATAGCGGCGTGCTGTATGGCGCCATCCTTCAAATACACTGTACTCAGTGTATTTCAAATATGGCGGCATTGCGCGTGCCGCTATTTTGATTGAAGTATGGTGCTGAAGGCGCCGACCAAATACACTGTACTCAGTGTATTTCAAATATGGCGGCATAGCACCCTGTAGTCAGTGTATTTGAAGTGTGGCACCATACAGCGCGCCTATTCTGATTGGTCGCCGCGTTCAGCGCGCCGACCAATCAGAATAGCGGCGGGCGCTATGCCGCCATATTTGAAATACACTGAGTACAGTGTATTTGAAGTATGGCGCCATACAGCGCGCCGCTATTCTGATTGGTCGGCGCACTGAACGCGGCGACCAGTCAGAATAGGTGCGCTGTATGGCGCCATACTTCAAATACACTGACTACAGTGTATTTCAAATACAGCGGCATTGCGCGCGCCGCTATTCTGATTAGTCGGCGCCTTCAGCGCGCCGACCAATCAGAATAGCGGCGAGCACTATGCCTCCATATTTGAAATACACTGTAGTCAGTGTATTTGAAGTATGGCGCCATACAGAGCGCCGCTATTCTGATTGGTCGTCGCACTGATCACGGCGACCAATCTGAATAGCGTCGCACGCAACACGGCGCCATATTTGAAATCCAGCGGGAACTTTGGATTTCAAATATGGTGCCGTGCCCCGCCCCACTCTTCTCATTGGTCGCTCGCGCCTGGCGGCGACCAATGAAAAGAGTGCCGCGAAACACGGCGCCATCTTTAAATTTTTTTTTTTTCTTCATAGATTTTAAAATATGGCGCCGTGCCGCGGCTTGAATCTGATCAGTCGCTCGCAAGCGAGCGACCAATCAGAATGGCGGGGGGGTACCGTACGGCAAATCCCGGCTGGCTCGCGGCTCCCCGGAGCTGAGCCGCGTATATGCCCGGCACGGAGATCCCCGGCTCACTCCGCCGGAGAGAAGTAGCCGGGAGCCAAGGTCGGCTCCCGGCTACCTCGCGGCCGCTCCGGAGATAAATGTCCGCCGGACCTCGGCCCTAAGCGCAGTGGACCTTCCTGAGTTCCGCTCCGCTTAGGGCCGCCATCTTGGTCCACCCTGAGCGGGTGTAGTAAACGCTGGTGACGCTGGTGACGTCACTTATCTCCGGACATTTATCTCCGGACATTTATCTCCGGACAAAGCCACGGAAGTTGGCTTTTGTCCGGAAATCGAATTCTAGGCAATTATATACCGTAATAGATTGAAGTACTCTCTTAGAAGTAAGATTGTCAACACATGTAACCTTGTAATAGACTTGTATTATAATGCATTTGTATGATTCGATAAACCAACTGTAATGTCTATAATCTGTAATCTCTGATTTCCTTTTCTTTCAAAAATTAATTAACTAGATTTGAATAATGAGATAGATACAGTAGTAGGTTTAGTAACTCTTTACTAAAACAACCCTTCTTAGGGCTTAGTACCGGTATTTTTTGCAAATCTCCTGTGGCACAGTGGTACTTGTGTGAACAACTGCATCAATCATGTGCTGAAAACATCCAGGCAGCAACCACAGGTTTTGCCTGGTTTTATTTTTTTGGCAAATCCCTTGTGATATAGTGTTGCTTGTGAAATCTGTTCTGAAAACCTTTTATTGCCACATCCAGGCTGCAACCACAGTTTTTGCCTTGTACCATCAATGCAAATCCCCAGTGGTAGAGTGGTGCTTGTGAAATCTGTGATGAAAACCTTGCATTGCCACATCCAGGCTGCAACCACAATTTTTGCCTAGTACCATTTCTGGACAAATTCCCTGTGGTACAGTGGTGCTTGTGAAATCTGTGCAAAAAAAGCATTTAGTACAACATCCAGGCAGCAGCCACAGCTATTGCCTAGTACCAGTTTTTGGCAAATCTGTATCATTGTATAACATTGGTTCAAGTGTTTTTAATGGATAGCACTCAGGCTGAAAAGTCAGACATGTGTATGAGCCCTTTGGGTCTTCCTCATGTAAGGCTGGCTTAACACCACAGTTAAATATGATCCGGGGCTGTCAGGGGTGAACCTGACAGCCCCGGATCAGATTTCAGACCCATAGTATGCTATGGGGCCGGATCTGTCCGAGAGGATCCAGATGTATTTAGATTTTTCTCCCGGACACAAAAATGCTGCTTGCAGCATTTTTGCAGGGAGAAAAATCTCCCCAAATTGCATCCTCCCGGATCTGGGGCAGTCTGGCACTCCCTAACATGGGAGTCTATGGGGCCGGATTGCCCAGATCCGGGAGGATCGCCAGCTGCTCAAGTTCAGTGTGAGTTACACTGAACTTCAGCACCAGGGAGCTGTCCCCTGTGAAGTGGTTCAGCACCATTTCACAGGGGACAGCTGAGCTTGGCTGCATCCGGCTACAAACAGGACCGGGTGCATATTTGCCCCTTGGTTCTGTTTGCAAATCCAGTCCGGGGCTATTGTGACACAATACAAAATGTTTTAATGGATACATACCACTTTGCTGTGGTGTGACTGTAATTTTTGGAAAAGTGAGGACTCTTGTTAGGGTCTCTCTGCTGTGAACTGCATTCCTTGAGCAGGGCTCTCTGAGTGACATGCCTTCTCCAGTAACTCATCCTCCATTTATACCTCCTCCTCTTTTTACCTAATGTAGAAAACTGCTGCTACTTTTCCCTTTTAGCTCATACATCTGTCAAGTCAAACTGACTTTCAGCCACTTCTGAAATTTAAAGGGAACCAACCACCTCGGATGACCCTCATACACTGTTAATATGTGCCCCTGCAGCCTAGTAAACCATTTGCAGCACTGTTTTTGTGTGAAAAGTGGCTGCAGTAGAAGTGAGATAATGATTTTATAAACTTACATGCCTGCGTACTTGAGGGCGTCTCCCTGTGTGTGCTGGCACTTGTGGTCTGTGCTCATCATGTCTGCTCTCCCCCTCCCTTATGCACGCCCCCTCTCAGCCTGCTATAGTCATGTGAGGCTGATTGCGTCATAAAGGGGCGGGGCTAAATCGCGCATCCCGGTAGCCCCACCCCTTTATGACGCAATCAGCCTCACACAGTATAGCAGGCTGAGAGGGGGCGTGCATAAGGGAGGGGAGAGCAGACATGATGAGCACAGCCCACAAGTGCCAGCACACACAGGGAGACGCCCTCAAGTACCAGGCATGTAAGTGTATAAAATCATTATCTCACTTCTACTGCAGCCACTTTTCACACAAAAACAGTGCTGCTAATGGTTTACTAGGCTGCAGGGGCACATATTAACAGTGTATGAGGGTCATCCGAGGTGGTTGGTTCCCTTTAAGTGAATGTGAGCCACTTTTTTTCAATTGATTTTGAAGAGTGTGCAGGCTGGCACAGACTGTGTCTCATGCAGTCATGCTACGCCTTGAAACTAATTTTACTCTAGGTAGATTCTTGTTCATTTTCCTGATGTTTGGCACTAATATGAGCAGTTTGTCTGCTTTTGAAAACCTTTGAAGGTGTTTACTATGTGTTTCATGTTGCCTGCCATTGATTTCAATGGAGTTCAGAAGGTTCCGCTAACGGTTTGTCGAAAAATTTGGTGAACACCCCGCATTTGGTGAACATGTATATACTTGTATAATCCTATAAATATGTTCTTGGCACTCTAGGTATCACCATTTACCTCCATTATGATGTATTCTTTAATATCCACACTGCATTTTTCAAATATTTGGGGTATTTTACCTTATAATTATTTTTCCTTTGCCCAATTTCTTTTACCTTTATTTTTTTTCTTTTTGCTCTTTTTCTCTTTTTACCTGTGCATAGATTCCAAAATGCAGGGACCCTGTTGTCTTCTTATGTTTACTAGTATATTTGCCCTCTGGTTCTGTTTGCAAATCCGGTCCGGGGCTGTCAGGTTCACCCCTGTCAGCCCCGGATCGGATTTAACCGTGGTGTGAAGCCAGCTTAAGAAAAATGTAATAGCAAGCAATAAATTAATATGAGTAAAATAAAGTTGGTTTGCCTTTGGTTTATACATTAGTAAAGAAAAAAGTGCACTAAGGTGTTGTATGAAGTGGGATTTTGATTAAAGATTGCAACACCTATCTCACATTTGCTTACATTATCATGTCTGATAAAAAAAAAATACTAAAAACCGTAACTAATAATCCTATAGAAGAATTTGAGATACTTTTCAACAACTTGGTTAATGAAGCATAGCAAGCAAAAAAATAGACAAAAAAATAATATGATACTTTGTAAATAAAAATAAAATGAAGGATTGAGAAAAGCAACTTGCGCTGTAATCAGACTGTGACCAGAAGTATACAAGTCACACATGTCACCACATAACTGACTACTTGTATTTCAAATACAGAGGAATTGTGACGGTATGTGTGTTGCACCCAGAAATAATTTGGCAACATTCAGTTGCATAAAGAGACTGCAGCCTTTTTTTCCAGCCTAGATTATCATTATAAGGCTATGTGGGTATAGGGGTGGGGTAAGGCTAGGGTCACAGATGCCCATCAGTTTTTTCCCTTTTCCAAAACTAGTTTCCGTTTTAAGAAAATGCCATTTTGCACCTAAAAAACACTATGTACCTAAATGTACCATGCGTTAATGGATGCATTTCCTGTAGGGCCCCATGTTAAAAAAACGCTATGCGTTTTTTACTGTACCCAAACACGCTGCTAGAGGCATTTTTTCATGCAGTTTCAAAAACGCATAGCGTTTTTTTAGTGCACTTTTGACACTGCATCTTTTGCATTGCAGCCTATGGATCCGTTAATGGATCAGTTTTTCAACAAAATCTAAGTTGAAAAACAGATGCTTTTAGCGGATCTAGGGCTTATGTGTGATCCTAGCCTAAGAAACTGATTTTTGTAAAGTGACTAAATGTTGAAAAGGGAGTTGGATAACAGATAATGGTAAGGATATGAGATAACAGTCATGTGGATGGGTCAAAGACAGGGCTGATGGCAACACCTGGAGCACATGGGCAAGTGCCGGGACCTGGACAATCAGGGAGGCCCACTTGCTGTCGGAGATACATTCCATTCTGCTTGCAGAACAGTATCCTCGCAGAGATATTGGGCCTGGGTTAACTGTTTTTTTTCCTCCCCACCCTGTGCTCTGTATTCTCCCCAGAGTCCAGACTGCTGCAAATTATGAATAGTAATAAGCCAGCAGTAGAAACCCATGATTTCACCTGCAGTGTGGCACTGATCTCCTGCCATCATTGTCACGCAGAGCAGGGAAGGAGAACATAGTGCACACAGAGAAAATGCAAACGCACAGAAGAAGAAAAGCACATGGGTTAGAAACAGTGTACGGGGAGAGCACACAAGGGGAAGACATTGCATGGGAAGAGAGAGCACAGGGGATGGGGGAGAGAGGAGTGCATGGGGAAGGATTGCAGAGGGGGAGAATTGCACATGGCGTGGCGTGAGAAGAGCACACGGGGAAGTGCACACAGGGAAGAAAAGCACACAAGAGAGAGAGAGACAGCACACAATAGGAAGAGAGAGAACACACAGGTGGAGAGGGCACAAAGGGGGTGAAGAGGATGCACAGGGGGTAAATAGAATGCACAGGGGCAGAAGTGAGCACACAGGGGAAAAAGAGCACACAGTGGAGAAGAGACCACACAGGGGAGAAGAGCACACAATGGTATAGAGCGCACATGGGGGAAAACACATGAGGGGAGAGACAAAGCACAGAGGAGAGTGACAATACTTGGAGTGAGAGAGCACACAGAAGGAGATGAGCACATGGGGAGAGAGCATAAAAGGGGGTATTATATTTACAGGATTGTGTCATATATATAAATGTGTATATATATATACCAAAGCCTATGTTTTATAAGCTTGAATTATGGTATGTGTTAAAGGGACCCACTGAGACTCTTTCGTTTGAGGCCTACAAAAACCTGGAGCTGACTGTGATCAAAGCCTGCATGTGAACGTGGAATTTTAATATATGGATAGGTTAGGGCTCCACTAAGTACAGTAATAAGGTTAGGGATGTGGTGGAATGGGATCAGGTCAGGTGCACAGATTGAGAGTAATATAAGAGAGCAAGATGGAAAATATTTTTTCTGCAATGATGCAGAAGCAGGTTCTCCTTACTCTATGCTATATCTATCCTGAAACTCCAGCGTATTTCAGAAAAACAAGCTGCAATCAAGCAGACCGACTCTGATTGATTCTGACAGTGGTTTGGGCACCAGTAATTGAATGATATATTTCTTTTAATAACATAAACTTTGTTATTTCTCAAGTTATTGCTGTTCAGTGCACAAATAAATTGACAAACTATCAGACATTCTGGAATATTAGATGGTACATTCATGAATTTGACTGCACTTTTACTAATATTTTTTTCTTTTCTAAGGCACTAAGTATCTGCATTTAAAATTCTATTCTTCTATCCTTTGTTTTAATTGATTCATATTATGTTAAAAAACACCTTTCATTACTTGACTGTTGTCTGCTAGGTGTATGAGTGAGCACGTGTATGAATTAATAATTACCAGTACTTAATTGGACATGTCATGTTAACGCGTATGTCTAAATGTTTTCATTATGAATATTTATATATTCAATGTCAATTTAACACAGGAAAGTCAAATCTAATTTCACTGTTTGCTACCATGTCATATTTTAAGTGTCAGAATGTGAACATAACACTACTGTAAGGTTTTTTCTATCTTTTTGGAACATGGTAGAAAACAGGTTTATTATATGAGAAAATATTCTTGTGTGATATTCTACTGATCTTTGTTTTATATAATCTTGACTAATAAATGGCAGTAATTAAAAATAAACTATACCCTACAAACCTCTATTTATTGAACTCAATACTGCACAAATACAATTAATAATTTGATTACACAGGACATTCTGGAATATCCGTAAGTCATATTAAAATCCCATCAACGCTAAACATCTGAGTTTGTATGTTCATGTTCAGGCTTAGTTTAATTTGTTCCTTTAGAGCAGGGGCAGGGAACCATTTTTCTGTCGAGGGCCATTTGGTAGTTTCTACAATCCTTCAGGGGGCATACAAAAATATCAACTTGAAAATTACCCACTATATATGGTTAAACAATCAACTCACCACTACTGTGGCAGCTGGAGCTGCTTCTCTTTGGCGTGGGTGACATTGGTCATGTTGCTTCTCAACTGCTTTTCCAGGCTTACTAGAGTCCTAGACATCACAGGAGAGGCTGGGAGCATATACCTCACTGGGGAGGCTGAGGCTGGGGCATAGAGATCACTGGAGATCTAGATTTAAAGGGCAGACAGTCAGCAAAATGCGTCTGCCAGCCTGAGCACTGCGGTTCCCAGGAAAAAGAGAGAAAATTAGATTACACATAAGCTCATACTTACTAGCATCGGGCAGCTTGTACTTCTGAGCCGCTCATTAACTTCCTAGGTGTTTACAGCTGAAGGGCGGAACAGCAAATCAGAGATGTTGTCAAAGACTGTGGGGTGTCTGTGTGTCAGCTGTTCTTGTAACCTGAAAACAGTCCAAACATCTTAGGATCTGCTGAGCGGAGTATCGCAGGAAAGTTCACCTAAGGTCAGAGCTCATCCGCATCGCTGGCATTGATCTCAGGTGAACTTTACTGTAACATCAACCCACACACTTTCTGCAGTGTGTATCGGCTTTCCCAGTGGATGGTCGTCACAAAGAATTTGCATGGAGGCTGTTCTGGTGGTAATAAACATGGTTAATGAAGGATGAGTTTCTGTGTTTTTTTGTAACAAATTCTTTTTCTCTGTGTGTTCACATTTACAAATAAAATATTTTTCACAGTGTGTTGTTTTATTTAATATTTACTTTGAGGTTCCTAATGGCCAGATATAGCATGGGCCTGACATTATGAACCTCGGGCTAAGTGCCAGCTGGTAATATTCAGCTGGCATTAAACCCTTTATTATCATGTATGTCACCACCACCAGGGCAACTGGAAGAGTTGGGGTACAGCACCAGAAAGTAGTGCTTTTAATGAATGCAACATTTTTGGGACAGCTGCAGGCTGCAATTTGCAGCAGGGGGAAACACTTAGGCATCTCCAGGCTGAGGATTCCAACCCGGAGCTGACTAGTGGTACCTGGCTGGCAATCAAAAATACTCCAAAGCCCCACATGCTTGCAGATCGGTCTGTCCCGCTTATCCTGTCGTCCGTCCTCGCCGCCCAACAGCCTCTTCATCTGAATGATGTGGATAATGCCTCCTGCGTTATCCATGCTCCATTTTCCCATTTCTTGCACCTGTGCAGATGCCTCACTGGCTTGCGCAGGTGCACTGTGCTCTGCCCTACTGTGGTCAGAGCCTAAAACTCATGTCCCCATGCGCACAATGCAGGGGTTTCTTAAAGGGAACCAACCACCTCAGATGACGTGTATAAGCTGTTAATACATGTCCCTGGACCCTATGTACACCATTGCAGCTATGTTTTTGCTAAGAATATTGATAACAGCAAACCGAAATAAACAGTTTATAAACTTACATGATTTAGTACTTGAGGGCGTCTCCCTCGGGCTTTAGTACGAGAGGGCTGTGTGTTATGCAGCCTGAGTGGCTTTCCTCCCCCTCCCTCTCTGTTTGCAGGACGTCACATTAGGGCGTGATATTATCTTGGTGTGGGCGGGCACCCAAGGCAGCTCCCGTCCGTGCACGTCTTCTCAGTGACGTCCTGCAAACAGAGAGGGAGGGGGAGGAAAGCCACTCAGGCTGCATAAGACACAGCCCTCTCGTACTAAAGCCCGAGGGAGACGCCCTCAAGTACTAAATCATGTAAGTTTATAAACTGTTTATTTCGGTTTGCTGTTATCAATATTCTTAGCAAAAACATAGCTGCAATGGTGTACATAGGGTCCAGGGACATGTATTAACAGCTTATACACGTCATCTGAGGTGGTTGGTTCCCTTTAACATGGCTCCCAGCTCCAACTCTTCAGCGTGTGGATGTGCGGTTATTTTACTGAGTACATTTGAGCATGGGATAGCCCCTGTGTAGCCTCGCGAGTCTAAACTCTAGTAACCTTTGTGATGTCACCGCCAGTCACTGCAGTGAGTCGGGCAGTTTTTGCTCTCCCAGCGTAAGGAGGAAACGATCGCTGATCATGCCCTCTATATGCTGGCAGATATTTTACTTCGAGGGACATCCATGGGTCTGTGACAGGTATTTTTTTTGGTGGAAAGGTAATATTTTATAAAATACATTTTAACTTAAAAAAATTGTTGAAAATAGGAAAGTTTTGGGGAGTTTATTTTGAAATAAAATATTTGTTGGTGTGGTTACATGTGTCTTTACTGACCTTGTTGGGAAATCTCTAAGTAAAATTTAAATAAAACTCATTATGAAAAAAGGTTATTTGTAATGTGAACACACAAAGAAAAATTATTTATCAGAAACAAACACAGAAACACATGCCTCATTAACCATGTTTATTACCACCAGAACAACCCTCCATCCAAATCCTCTGTGAAGTCCATAAACTGGGAAAGCTGAAACATACTGCAGTATGTGTGTGGTGTGACTTCACAGTAAAGTACACCTAATTTCAGCACCAGCGACACAGCTGAGCTCTGAGTTCAAGTGAACTTTCCTGCTTCACCCCGCTTGGTAAATGCTAAAATGTATGGTCTGTTTACAGGTTATACAAACAGTCAATCACAGACACCCACGTTCTGTGACAGTATCTGTGATTGGCTGTTTCACCCTTCAGCACTTTATACCCAGGAAATTAATGAGCGGCCCCGAAAGTACAAACGGCCTGATGCTGGTAAGTATGAGCTTATGTAATCACTATTTTCTTTCTTTTACAGCTCCCCACCAAATGCGAACCCAAACTGTAACAGACTTCTCAGTAAACTCTGCATTCGGGATTGTTCTAGAACACTAGATGTTCGGTACGGATTCTGTGTTTTACAGTTCGGCTTCGCCCATCTCTAAACACTGGTGCTCAATTTAGTTAAAAAATCCCCTTGAATACTATAGGGAAAATTTTAGTATGGTAAAAGAATATCTAAATATATGTGTCAGAGGAGTCACAAGTAGAAGGCAAGGTCCATGTCAATAACTTGTCAGAGAGGAAAATACAAAAACAAATATAAAGCTACTATGCTCACTCACACTGTAGATAAAATGAATGTATGAATGGTTCCGGTGTCAAGAAAAAATTGGGGCATGAGAGGTCTGTATGAGCAGATGAGAGAGGGGAGAGTGCTACTCTGACTCATTAACCTACTATTTATCAGAGCAGCACCGCCCCTCTTTCATCTGCTGATATACAGACCTCTCCCATCCCAATTTTCTATTTGACAAAGGTACCATTCATACATTCATTTTAGCTATGGTATCTTTGGAGTGAGGGAAGGAGCTTGAGATATATTTTTGTAACTTTCACAATTGGATATGTTTAAAGAAAATACTCCTATGCTGAGATAATCTTTCAACTGAACCTGTCACCCCCTTTGGCCATTTTAAACTGTGCCCACCAGCTTAAACATAATGTAATAGGGGTTCCTGTAACCCCCTATATGTGCCCAGACATCCCCTCATACCTGAGAAATCAACTTTTATTCTGTCCCACACTGCATACTAAAAGGGCATGCTCTGTGGTCCTGGTAGATTAGGTCCTCGCCGCCCCCTGGGTGCAAAACCCACCCTGCATGTTCAAAATTGCTGCCCCCTCCTTTGACTAGGTGCTGAGTGACAGGCGCAGTCGTGCCTGCTGAATGGAGTGGGTCACCGTGCTCCATTGAAGATAAAGCCAACATCTCACAAGATTTGTGAAGTCTCGCGAGACTTCGACATTATCTTAAATTAAGCATGGTGACCCGCTCCACTGCACAGGCGCGAGAGCGTCTGTCTCTCAGTGCCCAGTCACAGAAAGGGGTAGCAATATTGAACATTCCGGGCAGATTTTGCAGCCAGGGGGCAGCGAGGACCTTATACACCAGGACCAGAGAGCATACCTCCCAGACCTTTTAGGATGCAGTGTGTGACAGAATAAAAGTTTATTTCTCAGGTATGAGGTGGACCTCTTGGCACATAAAGGGGTTACAAGAACCCCATTTACATTACTTTTAAGCTGGTTGTCACAGTTTAAAATGCCCCATGAGGGGTGACAGGTTCCCTTTAATATGGGCTCATACTATGTACTATGTAATGGATGGGTCTGACCGTACAGGGACATGTTTTGATCATACCACATCTCCTGGGCGTTGAGGATGCAACAGATTATATATACATTACAACACAGGATCATGGCTGATTCTTTTTTCTTG
Source organism: Allobates femoralis (assembly GCA_033576535.1). Classification (NCBI taxonomy): domain Eukaryota; kingdom Metazoa; phylum Chordata; class Amphibia; order Anura; family Aromobatidae; genus Allobates; species Allobates femoralis. The sequence goes on along the minus strand of JARQOC010000006.1, from coordinate 269,256,797 downwards.
AGGTTAAACATTTTCCTGCCTGTTTGTAAAAAATGTTTTTTTATCTCAAAGAAGAATTATTTCCAATCATGTGCTGTAATTCCTGTATACTCTTTTGCGTCCTCCCCAGTCCTGGCTCAAACCATGCTCTGTGCACAGCCGGATACAACCATTATACAGCATCCAGCATGACATATTTATAAGATTATCTCAGCACAGAAACATTTTTTTAAACATATCCTATTGTGGAAATTATTATTATTCCAAGATCTATTGATTAAAATGAACTTTAAAATTTACTTTGCTCAAGGCAAAACTCATTTAAGGGCAATCTAAAATTATTTTCTCACTGTATGCCTTTAATGCCAACAACAGTTGTCTCACTATTCCACACATACTGGAAACAGTGGAAAAGAAAAAGATTACACTGTGGAACACAATTTTTTAGGAGTTAGGTCAGACAACTGTTCTTAATTAATTTTTGGATGCTGAATCCAGAAATGATCTCAGTTTTTCTCTATC
>JARQOC010000006.1:268954716-269256196 GCA_033576535.1 Allobates femoralis | reverse complement strand
CCTGTGGTATATACAGGCCCCCCTGTGGTATAATACAGCAGCCCCCCCCCCGTGCTATATACAGGCCCCCGTTGCTGCCGCCGCACACCTGTAAAAGAAGAGCTTTCATACTTACCCTCCTGTGTCCGCGCGCGCATCTCCCGCTCTCCTTCCTGCTTCTACCCGGCGTCCATCCACGTGACCGCGCGCCGATAATGACGTCATTACCGGCGCGCGGTCACGTGGATGGACGCCGGGTAGAAGCAGGAAGGAGAGCGGGGGATGCGCGCGCGGTCACAGGAGGGTAAGTATGAAAGCTCTTCCTCTACAGGTGTGCGGCGGCAGCAACGGGGGCCTGTATATAGCACGGGGGGGGGGCTGCTGTATTATACCACAGGGGGGCCTGTATATAGAACAGGGGGGCGGGCTGCTGTATACTGACTCGTGTATAAGCCGAGGGGGGCACTTTTCAGCACAATTTTAGTGCTGAAAAACTCGGCTTATACACGAGTATATACGGTACACGATTTGTTATTCACTGGTTTATTTGCTTTATATGTATTGAAACAAAAAATAAAACAAGTGAGCAAAAAATGCTAATTGGACATAATTTCACACAGAACTCCAAATGTGGGCTGAATAAAATTGTTGGCATCCTTCAATTAACATTTGGTTTCACACCCTCTGGAATAAATAACTAAAATCAATCTCTTTTTTTATCCATCAAGCTTCTTACTCCTCTCATTTGACATTTTCGACCACTCTTCTTCTGCAAACTGTTCCAAATCTCATATTTGAAGGGTGCCTTCTCCCAACAGCAATTTTAGGATCTCGTCACATGTGTTCAATGCCAATTAACTAATTTATGGCTACTTCAGAACTCTCCAGCACATTGTTTCTATCTTTTTCTCAATACTTCTTGAAATATGTATGGGGATTTTGACCCACTGGAAGACTTAGTCTTCAGACTGCATGATATCTTGCGCCCAAACAAGACACACAGTGTCAGAGGCAGAAAACCAACCCCATAACATCTTTGAACCTCCCTCATATTTGACTTTTGTTCTGTATTCTTTTCTTTGTAAGCCTTATTCGATAGTTGGTAAACAGTAGACTGATGTGCTTTACCAAAAAGCTCTATCTTGGTCTCATCTGTCCATAAGATACTTTACCAGACAGATTTTGGCTTACTCATGTACATTTTACCAAACTACAGTCTGGAATTTTTATGCCTCTGTGTCAGCAGTGGGTTCCTCCTGGTTCTCCTGCCATTGTGTTTTATTTCATTGAAATGTTGATGGATAGTTCACACTGACACTGATACACCCTGAGCCTGTAGGGCAGCTTGAATTTGTTTGGAACTGTATTGGGGCTGCTTATCCATCATCCAGACTATACTGCGTTTCAACCTTTCATCAATTTTTCTCTGCCCTCAATGTCCAGGGAGAGTTGCTAAAGTGCTATTGGTTGGATATCTTATGATTATGTTTTGCAAAAAGGAACATCAAGATCTCTGGTGATAAACCACTTAGATACCAATGTTGCAATTGACAGCGGCATATAAGTAGGCAAAATTGCGGGTGCCAATTGTTGCCATAGTATCCTGAGGTTATCTGATGACTCCAATGTATGGTGGCCTTTAAGATGCTTCAATAGCTTCAATAGCAGGGTCTTGAAGACAAAGTCAGTGCTTTATATGAGGGCATGAAACCAGTGAGCAAACAAAAAAATATGTTACCACAGTTGGACTACGTGAAAAAGTAAATAAAAGTTAAATAAAATGTTTAAAAGGTTAAAAAAACAACACCAAAAAGTGCTCAAGAGTCTCTAAAGCTTATTTCGCCACTAAATACACTGCTTTGCTGCCATGAGGAAGGGACCTCCCAAATTTATGAATGAAAGCAGTCCCTCCAAAATGTATGGTACAGGGCCACCTGAGGCCTTTCACAAAATTCAGGTTTCCTGACACCTATGGCCCTCTCAAAATTTGAACTAAGGGCCACAGAATGACATTAAGGTCATGTTGTACCTGGCAATGGACATGTTGTACCTGACCTTGTACAGTGCTGGGGAATATCTAGATAAAATTATGCATGATGCAGGGATTTACAAAATGTATAAGTCATGGCCCTCCCAAAAGTAAAAGGAAAAAACGCTACTTGTGAACTTGCGCAAAAAGGAGGGTTTTTTTTTGTTTTTTTTGCCTCTTCTTTATTATGTCTCATATAACTAGTAATTATTCAGTAAAAAATATTTCTTAACATTATTCCCTGTAAAATCCAATTTAGGTTAGGTGTGGTAGGTGTTCTTGTGAATCCATAAGTGGTGTAATACTGTGACAACCTTATTCCCTCAAACCATATGGGAGTCAGAAAGGCATGCAGGCATATTTTCCAGGTTCTTTCCATTCTGTTTCATCACTTTCCCATCCATTTCAGCTTTTTTCTCAGGCCCCCTGACCTTTTCGTTGGGTTCAGCAGAAAAATATTCGGGTTCCCAATTGACTTACATTGGACTCATTACTTGGTACGAATACATGAATATTAAAAAATATTTGGCACGAATATGCCGAATCCAAATATTTCACTATTCTCTCTTCACTAATTATTTGTCATGAACTCAAATAAATCAACATGTAGACTATTGTTTGGTTTAAATTAATCTCCAAATCAGGTCAATTTTGCTGGATCTCTCGAGATCATTATTGTTAGGGCCACAACACACGGGTCAATCTTGTGAACGATATCGCCTGAAAAGTCACGTGATGGAGACCGCTAGAACAATTTATTGATATCGTTTGTGCGGTGTCACACGCGTAGATGTCGTTAACGATGTGAAATTTGGCAACGTGCCAGCGATCGCTCGCACTACTCAGTGATCGACACCATCCAGCGTCAAGAATAGGCGAAGTGGAGAAAAAGATTGTTTGAGAGGTGTCACAAAGGACGATGCAGCAGGTTGGCCGCAGGTTAATTGAACGATGAACGACGGATTTGAGGTCCTGCTCACAAATCTTCAATCAAACAATCAAGCAATTTTTCATTGAAAGATCGCTCGTTTACACGCAACAACGTACAAACGATATTGATCAAAAGATCAAAATTTCGGGTCGCTTAAGCAATATCGTTCACAAGATTGACCCGTGTGACGTGCCCCTTAGAGTTTTATCCCACAATTGGATTCTATGGTACTTTGGTAGTCCAACCAGACATTGGTATCGTCCTCTTTATTTTTGAAACTCAGATGTTTACAATATAACAATTGTACATAAAATCATGAGGGGAAAAAAGATGTAAGAATACAATTAAAAAGACACTTGCTCTAAGCAAGAAATAACCACACATGTCACTAATAAGCTAGTAAAACATTAAAATTCCACTCTAACATCCTGTAATTAACTTGACTTATTTTAACTTTGTAAGTTGTATTGGGCCTCAAGCACTTTCTAATTTAATTTCTTCTCTTGTAAATCATTCAGCAATCCACTTTGTGGGCTGTTCAAAAGCATTCAATTTCTTTAAAAAATATACTCATTGTGTTTCCTGGAGAAATACATAGAGTTACGTCAGGAAATAGTTTGGCATTTTAGGTATTTGCCAACACATATTCAATATACAGTTATATAATCAATATGGACTTGAAGGGCAGATTAATACAAAAATCTCCATGTAGTGTTTTACACAAATTGGTCAAGAGGTAACCCCCATATAGACCCTGGCACCTCCAAATTTAAACAATTTATAAACCACGAGAACAATTGGATTGCGGTGCAAATGAAAAATATTTTTTATTTATACATGAAACAAGTGCACTGAGGGGTCACCTCAGGTCAGGCAGAGTGGTCAAATCTGCTCCTGCAAGATGTTGTAAACATACACTCAGCAATAAAAATTTCACTGAATAATACTTTATAATTTACATTGATGGCCACTTTACACGTCCTGATATCGTCATCCAACTTCGATAAAAAGTCACGTGGTTTGTGCGTTGTCGCCGATATCGTTCGTGCGTTGTTTGGTGTAAATGTCCAATTCGATGCAAGAACGATACCAAAAAGATATCAGGGAAGAATTGTGCAGTCTCTACAACTGGATGGACGATCTGGCAGGATCGTTCTGTGAGACAGCCCAACACCGACTTGGTGAGCAACTTCCCCTATTCACTACCATGTTAAATGGTCGTTCCCTGGTTCGCGTGTACAAGGGGGCGTATACATCACAGTTGTGTTGCCTTCCAATATCTCCCTGTGTGACAGTTCCTATGCGATCTTGGATTTCAGCCAAACAAGTCCGCGCTCCCGTGCCATTGTATCCAATATCGAAACGATGTTGGGACGTGTAAAGTGGCCATTGGGATTACATAGTATCAGTGCTCAAATTGCAAGTCCCCAGTAAAAATAACAGGACAATTCATAAACATATACAATATGTGAACACCTCACAGAGGTTTATTTGGGGATATCTGATTCATGCCTTTTTATATAAAATGAAAGGGCATTTGGGGATATCCCATCTTGCAATAGACTCACGTTAGAGGACTATGAACTTTTGACACTTCTTCCTCTTACCTTAGAATTTTGGTTTCACTTTTCCAGCTCCTTTCCCCCCACTTCCCTAGCCTGACTCAGCTTTATGTCACCTGTCATATTTACTGCACCATCTTATCCTGTTTAAGTATAGTATATATGTATGTGTCTTCAGAATCTGTATCATTATCAGCCTGATGAAGGGGCCAAAGTGTTCTGAAACCTTGCTATGCTTACCATCTTTTCAGTTAGCCAATAAAAGGTATCAACCACTGAGGACTCTCAGATTGCAATATATTTGTGTATCTCCTGGCTAACATGGTATAAATATTCTTTACCTTATAATATTAGTACATATAAACAACATAGAGCACTTAATAAACATGTTTTTGCTAAAAACAAATCCCCATAAAAGCCATCTCAACATAAAGGTGTACTTCTATCGGGACAGTCCTATCATCTCGCATTGAAACCTCATGTTGTGGACTATGACCTCAATGTAAATGGAAGCAGAGCAGGGCCAGCTACTGGCAGTGAGAAGCTATACAAGCAAAATGCCTAGCTAATTAAAATGTGTCTGTTAAATTGCCAGTGTGCACATGGCCTCATGCAATACATGTATCAATTTATATGAATTTATGCTCTGACTCATTTTTTTTGGTTTTTGGTATGGTGTCTTGTACTCTGTACAAACAGAGGCATGGTCCCTCTCATTGAGCTAGGCCTTTTGTTTATATAGCTTCCCATGACCAAAATATCTGAACAGACCTGGTCTTGCTCTCCCCTCATCTATATTAAGGTTGTCGAATGCATGATGAGGTTTTAATGCAAGATGATAGTACCATCGCTTTTGGCTTATACCTTGTTGTGAAGGGATAGTTTTTAAACTTTTTTGAACATAAAAAAGTGTTTACAATGTATCCTATTTTATTTATGTGCACTATTACTATTTTCTAACTGTGTGTATATGCTTATTACCGTATGTTATTATCTTAGATTTTGAATGTGGACTTTTAACCCTGCTGTTCTGTTCCCATGTACTATACACTTGTATTGCTCCTGGGTCACTATGACCCAGTTTATTAAATCTTGATTTTAGATACTCTAACTCAATTATTTGTATACCTTTTGCTTACTAGACTGTATGGGAACATGTTTGGAAAAAAAAAAAGAGAAATTAAATTAAAATCTTTTTTTTTTTTTTTTTGTTCTTCAGAATAAACTTAGTAATAAGCAAAATGAAAAATAGCAAACTACACATATGTGGTAAAAAAACAAACCAAAACAAGCAAATCAAACATTTTGAGAAAAAAAAATTAAGATAATAAACACTTCAATTTGAACATATTCACATGGTAATATTACTTTATGTATTCTTGCATGAAGAACAATAAACATGGGCTTTGCATAAGAATTTTTGGCATCCAGAACATGTAATACTTGTTTTATTATCACAAAAATAAGGGCAATAGCTGCACCTTTTTCTTTTTATTCTTGAATACTACACCACTTGTAAACACATTGAGTCTTTCAAATGTAAATAACCCCCTACTTCAAAAAAACTGGTGGAGCCAAGGAAAAAAAAACAGCTCTTAGGCTGCCTTCACATTTGCGTATGGGAACGCAGCGTATGCTGCGTTCCCATAAGCATTCAAACGCATGCGCACTGCGGTTCCTATGTTTAACATAGGAACGCATAGTGCCTGCGTTTGCTGCGTTCGGGTGCGGATGCGGACGATATCTGCTCCTTCCGGTGTCCAGCATCCGCACCCGGGACGCAGCTTGCAGCATTTTTTGTGCGTTTGGGGATCTTGGAAGATCAGCAAGCGTCCCCAAGCGCACAAAAAATGCATTGCCGTCAATGGGTCCGCAGTGTTCAGCGCTTGACAGCGCGGGAGAACGCTGCGGACCCATTGAAAAATCTCCCAGTGGCCGCCGGTGATGTCACAGGAGATCACCGACGGCCACCGGGAGATCAGCTGACCCTCTGCTGTCCTCCTTCTCCCCGCCGCCTGTAATCTCCTAGCGATGTCGGCGGGGAGAACAGCTGATGTGACAGCTGTTTGAATCTTCCCGCGCCGACATCTCCTCACAGTGTCGGCGCGGGAAGATTCAAACAGCTGTCAGATCAGCTGTTCTCCCCGCCGACAGTCCCGGAGCTTACCGGCGGCCGGGGGGCGGAGATCTCCGGCGCTGATCTCCTCCCCCGGCCCGCCCCCGGACAGCGCCGATTGGCTGCCGGGCTCCATAGTGATGTGTCCGCAGGCGGACATTATCCGCTGCGGACACATCATTTGGACCCTGCTTCTGACAGCGTTTGTGTCTGCATGCCATCAGCATGCAGACACAAACGCTAATGTGAAGCCAGCCTTAGCTGAAATAAGTTTGTCAGCTTTGCAGACAGTATGCACTGACCTATAGCTTACAGAATCACACAGTAATAACACTAAGCACATGTAAAAAAATAAAATAAAAGTATTCCTTAAACCATAACAAGCTAGATATCTGTAAAAAGCCAAGATACAGCCTGGAACAGAGATGTGTACAGAGCTGCTGTCCAAAGAAACTGAAATGTCAAAATGGCTAAGTGTGCTAGCATATATGTACTGATAAGAGCAGAGAAGATAAGAACCCATCTGAAAACAAGGAGATAAGCCAGGAAGACAGATTTACTTAGCAAAATAAGGCCTCATTTAGAGGCCTTTTAGAGCTCAGCTTTACAGAATAAGGCTGGCTTCAGACTTGCAGATGCATCTGCAGCGTTTTGTAGATGCATCTGCAAGCATCTGCATGCAGACCACGGCCCCTATGTTTATAATGGAGCGCACGGCGGTCTGCAGATGCTTGCAGACCGCCGTGCGCTCTCATTGCCCGCCATTAGTGATCTGTGCGCATGCGGATGCCTGCGCACAAATCACACACTCCCGCCCGCACCAGGGACGCAACATCTCGCGTCCATGGTGCGGGCGGGAGTGTGTGATTTGTGCGCACAGATCACTAATGGCGGGCAATGAGAGCGCACGGCGGTCTGCAAGCATCTGCAGACCGCCATGCGCTCCATTATAAACATAGGGGCCGCGGTCTGCATGCAGATGCTTGTAGATGCATCTGCAAAACGCTGCAGATGCATCTGCAAGTCTGAAGGCAGCCTAAGGCCCTATTACACAGCGCGTTCTGCGCAGAATATACACATGTAGTGCACACCTAGTGATCTCTCTGGATGCACTTTACATTTTAGTATAGACTGTGCACCAAAAATAATCAATATAAAGACATTTTTATGGTGCGCAGATCTCAATGCATACACCCGGCAGATCGGGTGTACGACCCCATTGAAGTAATTTAGGAAATAAATAAATGGATATACAATAGTTGATGCAATAAATAGACCCAACTGAGGTTATAACTCCTTTATTTCACTGAAAATATGGCCTCACAGCTGTAAAAAATGATGCCGGGTCACTATGACCCGAACCCGACAAGTGTACAAATCGGCGTGTAGCTAAAAGTAAACAAAAAAAAAAAAAATAGTCATAGATAAGTCCCCCCAAATGAGGAAAAGTCAAGTAACCTCAACTTTTAGAAATGTATAGAAAAATATCTACAGGGTCACGAAAAATTGTCTACAGGTCACTATGACCCGAACAGAACAGGGGGTTAATTTAATTCTACTCAGACATATTTTATCATCTCGACTCTAGAATGTACTTGTAACTAAAAAATTGTTGAAGGGCATTAATATATTTTAAGATTAATACTTGTTTAGGATAATTGGGAAGTCAACATATTTACAGTTAGAGCCAGGGAAACAGCCTGGCAGACACAATTAGATTCGGTATTCAAGGAGGATACCGGGGTACCTGTTAACACCGACTCAAGGGCAGTGTCAGGTCAGAGAGCGAAATTGAAGCAACTGTTGAATCAACGCACTCGTATCTGGTGGAATAAAGCATTTTTAGAGCGTTATGTAGCATGCAAGTTGATTCCCCGGGGATTACGGGTGGCAGGTATTCCCATCATTCAGGGTAGAGGACCAACAGATTAAACAAGAATGGGAAGAACTTTCCACAGTATGCTCATTAGGGTATATGAGACTTCTGATACGGCTAAATGTGACGTCATTAACCACCATAGAGGGTGAGATCATGAAAATCATGGATCAACTTGATGGCGAATTGTCTAGTGAGACGATGGTGAAATTCGAGGGAGAACTGGAAAAATGTTTCCAGAAATGGGAAAAAGATATTTTGGCCACAAAAACAAAAAAATACAAGAGAGATTGTTTGGACTATAAGAATAATTCCATATATAAATGGAAGAGTGGCAAAAGAAAGCCACAGGGTCCACCAAAAAGTCCGCCTGGGAACCCTCCAACAGATCCTCAGGGCAGTCCGGTTTCCGTGTCTTCACTGTCATCCCTAGGAGAAAATCCAACTGGACGCCTTCCATTGCCAATGTTCCCTGGAGGAGTCCCTGGAAAGGGTAAAAGGAGTATTACACCACCAGAACCTCAGGGTAAAAAGAGTAAAAATGCAGACCTGCAGGTAATTAACCTTTCTAACCACACTCTGACTTGTAGCCAGACTGAGGTTTTGAAACTGGGTCTTTCTTTTGTCCCGGATAATAATTTTGATTTTTTTACAGTCCTGAAGGATCTGCATTTGTTTACAAGGAAATTGGTACTTCGAAAAATCCATTTTAAGGATAAAAAGGATGGCACTGCAGATACGGAACCGATAATTACAGAATCACAGATTCTGGAAATGCTCGAGGATCTGGAGGAGGGGAACCCAGGACAATCGGTGAGTGGCCTCTCCAGTTTCCCCGCCTCAATATATCCACGTTCTACCACGTTTCCCCCTTTGTCTCTGTGTCCGGAGGTGGAAGCCTTTCAAAGATTGGTCATACAGGACATTAAGTTGCTGGATAAAAAAAGAAGTGGCTCAGATAACTTAACTCGGGCACAAAGACAAGCACTGATGGAACTTAGAAGTCTCAGTGGAGTGGTTATAAAACCAGCAGACAAAGGGGGAAACGTGGTTATTTGGCCAACTGTGATGTATGAAAGGGAGGCCTTTAGACAATTAAGGGATCACAATAGTTATATTGGAATATCCTATAACCTGTTACCAAAATTCAAATCTGAACTCTTCAAAATCATAGATAAGGCATTCCAGCAGGGAATTATCCCCCAAAAAATTATGGAGGGTATTTTGGTTGAAGAACCGGTTATTCCCACCTTCTATCTCCTACCTAAAATCCACAAGGATCCCCTCCACCCTCCGGGGCGTCCGAGAGTGTCCGGGATAGGGGGGCTGTGTGACCCCGTGTGCAGGTTCATTGAATTTTACCTGCACCCTTTGGTGGAAACGCTGCCCTCCTATGTCCGTGACACCTCGGACGTCCTGAGACAGGTGGATGGGATCTTTGTGGAGAAGGGGACATTATTGGTCACGGCAGATGTCGAGTCTTTATACTCTTCTATCCGCCATGAAGATGGATTGAGAGCAGTAACCTTTTATTTGGAGAGTAGTAGGTGGGAAAAACCGTTGTGTAATCTGGTCCTGGATCTTCTAAGGTTTATTTTAACTCATAATTTTTTTCTTTTCAAGGATCGTTTTTTCCTCCAATCTCGTGGTACGGCAATGGGCGCGGTGTGTGGCGCCCTCCTACGCAAATCTCTTTCTCGGTTTTTGGGAGAGGGAGGTTTTCGGGGGGCGCCCACGCCGCTGCCCATGCGCTGTGTTGGCTACGTTAAATCGATGACGTGTTGGTGCTTTGGAAGGGTACATCAACACAGCTCCATGAATTTATGGAGCCTTTAAATTCGAATAAATATATCATCAAACTGACCTATAAGCACCACACGTCATCGATGGATTTCTTAGACATCAAATTGATAGTGCATACTGATGGTTCTCTGCAAACTAATATGCATAGGAAGGAGACCTCAGTCAATGCACTGTTACATGCTGGTTCTGCTCATACCCCCTTGACTATATCTGCTATCCCAATAGGCCAATTTTTGAGGGCAAAGAGGGTATGCTCCGAGGAAAAGTTTTTTCAAGAGCAGGCACTAGATCTGAGGGAGAGGTTTGAGTCGAGGGGGTATAGTAGACGCAGCATAAAATGAGGGTATCAGCGAGCCAGAGCAGCTGAACGAAGTACTCTACTGCGGTGGGAAGAGAGGGATGATGGAGCCGGAGGATCCAGGATCAGATTCATAACAACATACAATAATAAGTGGATGGATATCAGAAAGATCCTCAAAAAACATTGGGGTATTCTCAAGCTGGTTCCGGCCCTTAGAGATACCATAGGTGATGAACCATCAATGACAGCCAGAAGAAGTAGCAACCTTCGTGACGATTTGGTACACATCCACTATGTGGCGACTGTGAAACCAATTGTGAGCGGTGGCAGGATACGTACTGGATTTTACCCATGCGAAGAAAGTGTGGCGTGTCCAAACATACAAAGATCTAAGACATTTTTGTCTGCAGAGGGCAGAGTTTTCGAGTTTCGGAAGTTTGCCACCTGCAGTACGAGGAATGTAATTTATCATGCTACATGCCCGTGTGGTCTCATCTATATCGGTCTTACCAGGCGAGAATTTAAGGTGAGAGTATGTGAACATGTTAAAGATATTTTGGGCGCAACTAAGCTCGAACTGGGGGATTAAAAACCCTGCCCCGCCATTTCAAAATCAAACATGCGTGCGACCCGAGGAATTTGAAATTCATGGCCATTGACGTTCTCAACCTAGGATCTAGGGGGGGCGACTATAAGAGAGAATTGGTGAAAAAAGAGTGTCAGTGGATCATCCGCTTGGGAACAATGTCCCCAAGCGGACTAGATGAAAAAGTTAGTTTCGTCCCATTTTTTAGGATGATCTATGGTAGCTAGGTACCCCCCATATATATGGGTGAGAATGACGGCTGCGTTGTTTCTATAGTATCGCTTCTCTGATCATTATGCACACTGCCCTTGTGGGAACCCCGATATCGGATTTCCCTTTGTTTTTAACTTGTATATGTTGGTTTTTACACTTTCTCTTTTTGCTCTCCTTTATAGTTTGCCTTAATCAAATTGGATTATTTATAATCCTCTAACCCCCCACCGTTTTTATCTAATCTTCAACTTCAATGGAAACCGTGGATCGAATGAAGTATAACCAGGACAAGACTCTGATCGCATTGTGTATTTTAAGTTCACAAAATTCTCCTTTTGAAGTGACGAAGTTTGACTATATATAGTATATGGTTCACAATGGATCTATGTGCCGTTATGGGTAATCTCGCCTGACACCCATTTTAGTATTGTTCTTTGGATATACATACAGTGAATACCAAAGTGTGGATAGACATATTGTATAATGGCATTTTGTTGCTATATGTATGTTTATGTTTGGGTGTCATTTAACATTTAATCAAAACAAAATATGTCTTTTAATCCTACATAGTAAAATATATGGGTGCTCAGGTGGGAATTGCACACTTTCTATCTAACATTGTTGAGACCTGGTCAAATTACTTCATTCATTCCTGGAGTGCTCCATTATTATATACTTGATGCAGGGCATTTGCCTTTCACCAAGATGGCGTCCGCGCATGCGCGGTACGCGTCTCCGGGGTTACTGCCTTGTGCTCCTCCGAAACCGGAAACGGCATTATTTGACGCACTTCCGGTAGCGGCGGAGCGGCCGCGCATCTGCGGTGATGGTGCCGGCGATGCTGCACACCTGGTGGGGGGTCTATATAAGATGGGCTCATATAGCTGGAGATCAGCCCCTGAAGAAACCCTATGGGAGAAACGCGTCGGTGCGTCCCCCACACATCAAACAGGTAAACAAACTGGCATGGGTGATTGTTAGTATGGGGGGCTTTTAATTAACTGCAGCACCTGCTGTGTCTTCTAGCCCTTGGTGGTTAGCATTTGCCACCACTGGGTAAAATGGCAGATTAGTCCAGGGTAGCATATGCAGGACCATGCAACCCCTCTAAAAAGAGACCCCTCTGCTTAGTTTTTGTTATAGCATGCTTGATGTTTTACCACCTGTGGTATCCTTCATACCGATCTTACTTTTTTAACTAAGTCTGTGACATACTGTAATGTCGGAGCCATTATAATGTTTTGTGTTTTTCTAAAATAAAAACTATCACTTAGCTATCTGTTTACAAGTATTATTTTGGGCAGAAACTCTCCAAAAAGTTGCTCTCTTTATATAAAATATTTACAGTTAGGTCTAGAAATAATTGGACAGTAATTTGGACTATGATCATTCTCTTCCATTGTGAGCTCCTTTGACTGCATTTTGTGGGTTTCACAGCAACAGCTTTCAAATTCAAATCTGGAATCAGCTCCAGACATTTTACCTGATTAATTGATGATGGATTAATGGGGGAATAGGCTAAGCAATCCATTAAAGAGCTTCTGAGATAATTGTCCAATTACTTTTGGTCCCATGAAAAAGTGACAGCTACATATTAAAGACCTGCACTTACTCCAATTTCGATGCAAATACCTGAAATTAAAGACTGAGGGTCTGCACTTCAAGTTATTAACCACGAAAACAATTGGATTGCGGTGCAAATTAAAAATATTTTTTATTATTTTTACATGAAACAAGTGCATTGAGGGGTCACCTCAGGTCAGGCAGAGTGGTAAAATCTGCTCCTGCAAGATGTTACAAACAAACACTCAGCAATACAAGTTTCACAGAACAACACTGTATAATTTACATTTAGGATTTCATTGTATTAGAGCTCATATTGCACTTCCCCAGTAAAAATAACAGCACAATTCATAATCATATACAATATGTGAACACCTCACAGACCTCACACTACCTAGCACAATGGCTAATAGACAATACAATCTGATATGTGCACAGTTGCACTGCATAGTATAGCAGACATGTAAAAGGTGAACACAAGCATATGAATGGTACCAAAATAAGGCTTTGCCAAAGTTAATGTGCTGGAGCATATTCGACTAAAGAGGGATTAGGGCCCCCCTAAGTGGTTGACTACCCCTGCGCGCGTTTTGTGTGGTAATATTAATGCTTAATCATGGGGAACGCGTTCCCCATGATTAAGCATTAATACCGCCACGCGAAACGCGCAATAAAAGAGAAGCATATGGATCTATCTGTAGCGAACCATATTTGCAGCTCTGACCACAACACTGAAACCGATATGAATCTGCTCATTTTTAAAAGCAACTTCAAATCTCAGAGAGAGAGAAGAATTTGGGAATAAAAATTGATAACGACCTTTGACACATTCAAAACAGGATTAAATGTTTCACATGGATTCGTGGGTCTTTATGTAAATTGAATGGACATTTGGGGACAGCAGATTCATGCTTTTTTATATAAAATGAAAGGGCATTTGGGGATATCACATCTTGCAACAGACTCAAGTAAGAGGACTATGAACTTTTGACACTTCTTCCTCATACCTTAGAGTTTTTGTTTCACTTTCCCAGCTCCTTTACCCCCACTCCCCTAGCCTGACTTTGCTTTACGTCACCTGTCATATTTACTGCACCATCTCATCCTGTTTAAGTATAGTATAAATGTATGTGTCTTCAGAATGTGTGTCATTTTCAGCCTGACAAAGGGGCCATAGTGTCCCGAAAGCTTGTTATCTTTACCATCTTTTCAGTTAGCCATTAAAAGATATCAACAACTGAGGACTCTCAGATTGCAATCAATTTTTCTAATATTATGTGCACACTTACTGCAGGATATATTCTCATTTTGTTTCTGTCTTAGATTTTGTCTATTAAATTCACAGCAGAAACATATGCGATGGATGTATGCCAACTTATCTTCAGGTTCATGTCTTTAATTTTTCAGAAGTCCAAATTCATCAATAGGCAGATTTTCTGTAATTTGCTTCATATTCAGCAAAATGGGAATTCAGTAGCTACCATTTTTCTGAACCGCATAGGGCCATGAAAAAAATAAATTAAATAAAAAATAAAAAAATCTTTATACTTACCTAATTGATTATTTCTACAGCCCCTCTGATCCTCATAGTTACCTTTTTCGTCCTAGTTGTATCTCCTGATCCTTATCGTGTGCCCTGAAATCCCCTTTGATTAGGTCTTGGATATGTGCACGTACATGCAAGGTCATAAAACATGATGTTATGATATTGTTCACTTTCACATGCTTTTGCAGAACATGCTTAGGCCTCATTAGTGCAGATGTCATGGCTCAAAGACCTGGGGATTAGGGCTCAAGGATCAGAAGATATGCCTTGCATAAAGAAGGTAATAGTTAAGAGCGGAGAGACCGGGATAGGTGAGTGGGGAGGTAAACATAAGGATTTTTCTTAATTTTTAAATCTTACTTTTGGGTCATTCCATGTCAAGTGAACCAATGATTATTACCTCTATATTTTTAATTCTTTTGAGATTTTGTTACTTGATAATAGCATGTCAGACAATGCAAAATGTGAAGAGAAAATTTTTTTAAAAAATTTATTTTTTTTTTAAATGATTTTCAAAGTTCGGAAAAAGTGTGAATTTCGCTGTTGCCTGCCTTTACGTTTCTCCTCATAACTAAGGCTAGGAATAAGATAGAGAGACAAAATAAACACCATTCTACTCAGAACTATACAAGCTTTCACCAGATATGTCACAAGAGGATCTTTGTTAATATTTTACCCATGTGATCGCAAGCGCAAAACTTTAAAACGTATTTCCGAAATATCGGCGCGCTTTAAATATTTCAAAAACTGCCCATGTGTCTGCTGTGCTCTTAGCCACATCTGTACCAAATTTCAAGTTGGGATCGCAATGGGATCATATTTTAACATATTTTACTATTAATAGCGTCAATGGGTCATTCCATATCAAGTGATCTAAATATGAATATTTTTTTTTACCTGACGTCTTTAGATTTTTTTTTTTTTTTCCTTTATGAAGTACTACTTTAGTTAATTACAAATTAAAAGTTTGGAATTTTTTTCTTCATCAGTTAATTTTTTACAGATTTTTAAAGTTTAAAAAAAGGGTGAATTTTGGCCTGGTGCGACTTTAAATTTTTTTATCTCGGGCTAGAAATAAGATAGAGAAACAAAATAAACACCATTCTACTCAGAACTGTCCAGGCTTTCACCAGATATGTCACAAGAGTATATTTGTTAATTTTAATTTTTTACCCATGCGAATGCAAACGCAACATTTTGAAACGCATTTCCGAAAAAAACATTTTAATAAAAATTTTCCAAAACTGCCCATGTGTCTTTTATGCTCTTAGCCACATCTGTACCAAATTTCAAGTTGGGATCGTGATGGGATCATATTTTAAAATATTTAACTATGGTTAATCTCATTTTTATAAAATTTTGAAAAAACATATGAAAGACATACATTCAATCTTTTAACAAAATCTTGAGACATATAAAATATACAAAAAGAGAATTCACAAAGTTATTAGTAACTTTAAGATAAGCTGCAAATTTACTTTTGCGCTTATCTCTGGTGCAATATATACTACAATCTAAATATAATTCCAAACACTCAAGTATACAACCTTTCTCAGGGTTTTGAGATGTTCTGATGTCAAGGGGACAAGCAGCCCCAGCAGAATGATTTTTATTACTTGGCCCCTTCTAACAGGTTGACCACGTAAGTGGGTCATTACCCGTTGAGGCCTAGTTGGAATAGTCTATCGACTGGTGTACCGGAAAGGAAGGCCGAAATATTAATGATCTACTCACAGCTCAGAGTTTCCGATACCTGTCTAATGTTCACTAGAATTCTGAAGGTATAGGCGTAGAAAGGAAATACCTAGACTGAATGTATCAGATGAGAAGAAAAGAGAGATAGAAAAGAAGAGAGAGAGAAGAGAAACAAAAACCATTAGAAAAAGTTATACTGGGAAAGAAAAGCCACGTAAGAAAAAAAGAAAAAAAGGAGGGGGGGGGGGGACGGGTGAGGTATGGGAAGGAGAAAGGGTACTCATCCCACTGGCTCCCCATCAGCCAGAGGTCGAGCCATATTATCTGTGCTGGAAAAGATACTCCTAAATTCTGCAGAGTCGTGAAAAAGAATCCATTCAACCCAAATCCCTAAGAATTTGTTCCGAGATCCCGACGCATCAGCTGCGAGCTCCTCCATTCGATATGTGTCCATCAATTCTTTGAACCAATCAAGTAGAGATGGAGCCCGGCTTGATTTCCAGAACCTCGGGATCACAGCACGAGCAGCCGAGATGCAAAAGCGGAGAATATCCCTCTTCTGTAGCCCAATAGGACCTGGAAAAATGGATAACATTGCCGATTCTGGGCAGCATTCGGCTTGTTTACCTGTTATCCGGGCGTATGCATTGAAAACCTCAGACCAGAACCGCCGGATTTCCCCACAACTCCACCAAATGTGTATCATTGTACCCTTCTCTTCCCCACAGCGCCAGCAGGTATCAGGGGTTCCAGGGAACATGTTCATATAGAAATGATATTTTGCGCCTCAGTGGAGCCTCCAGTTGGAATAACCTCTCCAATACGTTGGGCGTCCATCTTACCCTGCAAGAGTGGTCAGCTGAATATAATTATGCTCTGTATTGGAGAAATTCGAATCACTTAAGAGGTCTCGTAGGTTCTTTGAGTTGTAGCTCTGCCATCGGGGGCAAACCACCACTGGACAGAGTCTGTCCTACTCGGGTGTCATCCACAATCCGCCAACATAAAAATCTCTGCCTGTCAAATCTGGGTGGGAAAGATGGGTTGGAAAAAAGGGGAGTCAAAGGGCTAAGTCTGTCGTTTAAGCGGAGGGTTTTCGTCACTAGGTGCCATACCTTCAAGGTGTTTCTGGTCATGTCTGTCAAAGGTACTAGGTCTGTGGAGTCTTTAGGGGAAATCCAAAGCAGGTGTTTCAGCGGAATCCCCAAACCCTCTTGCTCCACCCCTACCCATTTCTTGGAGGACGCATGATAATGCCAATCTAGAGCTCTAACAAGAGAGGAAGCCTCAAAGTACGCTCGTATGTTGGGTAGTCCAACCCCTCCTCTGGTCTCGGGCAAGGATAGGATATTCATTCGCAATCTGGACCTGTTGCCCCCCCAGACAAATCTAAGGATCATAGATTGCATTTTGGAGAGGAAACCTCTATCCAATAGAACAGGAACTGTCTGAAAAGTATATAAGAGTCGGGGCAAGACATCCATCTTGACTACGTTTATTCTCCCGAACCAGGATAGCTTTAATTGTCTATAGGAGGTAAATGCCGATTCCGCGTTAGTCAAAAGGGGTTGATAATTTAAATTGAATATTTGTTTAAGATCTTTTGGTATAAGGACTCCCAAGTACTTAATGGCTTCTACTTTCCATTTAAATGGGAACTGTTTAGATAGATGAGAAACCAATTCTCCAGGCAAAGAAATATTGAGTGCCTCGGTTTTGGAGCAATTCACTTTAAAGTTGCTCAATTGTCCGACCCGTTCAAACTCCATTAAGACCGAAGGGATGGAGACCAGGGGCTGGGAGATGTAAAGTAGCAGGTCATCTGCAAATAAGGCTAATTTGTGATGACTCTGTCCCAGCTTGACCCCCATGGATGCATTCATTGGACCTAAGTGCAAAATATTTAACTATTATAGTGTCAATTCAAAAGTCACCAAGAACACAATCAGTCATTTTTTCACAATTGCCCGTCAATAGTTTGAATTTGATATAAAGAAACATAGTCTTGTAACATCTCAAATGAAAGCTGTTACCGTTCTGAGTAAAATGACGCCTCTCCCACTTCATTATCTTATTTGTAGCCTGAGATAAAAAAATGTAAAGTCGTACCAGGCCAAAATTCACCCTTTTTTTAAACTTTAAAAATCTGTAAAAAATGAACTGATGAAGAAAAAAATTCCAAACTTTTAATTTGTAATTAACTAAAGTAGTACTTCATAAAGGAAAAAAAAAAAAAATCTAAAGACGTCAGGTAAAAAAAAATATTCATATTTAGATCACTTGATATGGAATGACCCATTGACGCTCTTACTAGTAAAATATGTTAAAATATGATCCCATTGCGATCCCAACTTGAAATTTGGTACAGATGTGGCTAAGAGCACAGCAGACACATGGGCAGTTTTTGAAATATTTAAAGCGCGCCGATTTTCAGAAATGCGTTTTAAAATTTTGCGCTTGCGATCACATGGGTAAAATATTAACAAATATCCTCTTGTGACATATCTGATGAAAGCCTGGACAGTTCTGAGTAGATTGGTGTTTATTTTGTTTCTCTATCTTATTTCTAGCCCGAGATATGATAGAAAATGTAAAGCCATACCAGGCCAAAATTCGCACTTTTTTAAAACTTTAAAAATCTGTAAAAAATTAACAGATAAAGAAAAAAATTCAAAACTTTTTTTTTGTAATTAGATAAAGTTGTTCTTCAGATAGAAAATTTTTTTTAAAAATCTGAGGACGTCAGGGAAAAAAAATATTCATTTTTGGATCACTTGACATGGAATGACCCTTTTACAAGTACTATGCACTAGAGGGCAGGATAAACCACAAAGCATAAACAAGATTAAAGTTGCTAAAAATACAAATCAAACTTCTATGAAAATTTTATTGTAGAGGCAAATTTTAATCTTACCTGACCTTCCCATTTCTATTGAAATTCAGAGGTTCGGTAGCTTTGTCATCTGTCCAGATAGCATTAGGGAGTCTTAAGTGCTTTAGGATTTAGGACCTAGTAAAACATTGTAGTGTTTTGTTCTAAATTTAGATTATAGCAGGAGAACACTCAATCCATTTTTTTTAAACAAAAGTTGATATTTAGTGCATTTTTTATAAAGAATCCAATTTGTCATTAAAATGAGAGACCCCTCCCAAGGCCTCTGTGTGTGTGTGTTTCATATCATAACCCTATCTTCTCTGTCCTGCATTTATGTGTGTCCATTTAAGCTTATGTCGAGCCTCAGGCCCTGGGGTACTCGGGTACCAGGTTCAGTGGTTGTTTAGGGATCTCACAGGTGGCAGCGCCTGATCCCATGGCCTGGGTGACACTTCAAAAAGGGTGTATTTACAGGGGATAAGAGTTTGTCATGTGACGCCACTTGTATTACCTGGTGATGGGTCACCAGTGCCGCCACAGTCCGCGGGAGGTAGATGGGATTGCGGCTGAGTTGGCAAAGCCCCCCTACCGGTAGGGCTGGTCCTCCGAAGCAGCGTTCCTGAAAGGGAACAAGTTGATGTAGGAAAACACACGTAGGCAAAGTCACTTTCTCCTGGGTACTTTACTGTCAACTTGTAGCAGCATCAAACAAAGTTCACAGCCCAGCATCAGATGTTACAATAACAGGTAGCTTTACGGGTGGCAGCAAGTGGATCCCAGGTGGTATATTGGAACCTGTGGTGTACCTTAGTTGACTAACCCGTGTCTTTTCTTCCCTGCCTAGGATGGGCCAATACCCAACGGCTCCGTGTAGGTAGGTAGTATTGGGGGTCCTCTCCCTTGTGGTGAGGAAGAAGGCTGACCGCTCCATCTGGCAGGGTGCTGTGGCAATATATGGATCACAGCAGTTGCCAACTGCAAATATGAACTCTGGCCAGATCCTCAGTTCCGGCGTTCCCGTGGTGGACTGGAGAATCCCCTGGAGTATGGTCACTCCACTCTGAGGACCTCCCTTTCTTTCTAGGGCCCGGACGTCCCACGTCGGGTGCCCTCTTCCAGGATCTCCTCAAGATCCCTTCTTCTTCCCTCTGGATCGGCTTGAAACCTTCCGGGTAACACTCTTTCTTAACTCCTCTCCTTCTCCTCCTCCTGCTGGTCCTTCTGCTGACAACAGCCCAAAGACCTCCTTGATCCCCTTAGAGGTGAATATATCCCCTCCCGGGTAACCTCCCACCGCTATGCTAATGTTGGAGTGCTGAGAATGAGTCCCACCCACCAACCTAGGGTCCGCTTGCAGCTGGGGCAATTACAGCTCTTTTACAGGTGCAATACCCCTCTGTGACGCCTGACCATGCCACACTTAGACATTTAAATATTTTTCTCTCTGCATACATGGAACTTGAAATTTAGAGATCTAACTTACCATTAGTTGTAAAATACGTGATTTATTGATAAGAACCAGTATGATCAGAAAAAATGTCAATTATTATAAAATTACTTTATTTGTCAGACTGTAAGACACACTTTTTACCCAAAACGTTTGGGAGCAAAGTGGGTGTGTGTCTTTTAGTCCAGATGTACCTGGCTGTGGCTGTAGAGGGTGGCAGTGGTATAGGAGTGAGTCACAGGAGGCTGGAGCAAGGTCATAAGAGGCAGGAGCTGGCACTGTTAAGAAAATAAGTATTTATTGCTCCCCATGCACGTAATCCTGCAAACCTCTCGGCACTGAAGACAGTACCGAGAGGTAGGTGGGTGGGATTATGGGTATGGGAAGCATTGAATATAAATTCTCTCTAATACCAGGCACATGTGATCTCCCAGCAGCTGGCTTACTGCAGCGGCTCGATGATTACTTGCCCACTATTAAAGAGAATGAATATTCACTGCACAGTGAATTTTCCACAAGCTCACATCAGTGTAACTGAACACAAGTAGCAGTGACATCATGCGCTGCGCCACTTAAAAATTGAAGTCAGCTTCTGACATCAGAGGAGGACACCGTGCTCCGAGTGGACACAGGAAAGGTGGGTAGAATTGTTAATTTATTAAATGTGTGCAGCATGATATGGGAGGCATTTATATTAGATTGGCCAATGGTGGGAAACATATCACAGAATGGCTGATGATGGGGATCATATCTTACAGGTTGAGAGACATATATACCAGGATCAGGATCATATATACCAGGAAGGGTCCATGAAGGGGATCATATATATAGCAGCAAGGTCCATGGTGAGGATAAAATTTATCATGATGGGATAATGTATATAAAAGAATGGCTCCATGATGGCGGTCTTATATACCAGGATGGCCCATGATGAGGATTACATTTACCTGGAAGGGGGACATGTATAGCAGGATATGGATTATATATACCTTGATAGACGAGGAAGAGGGCCATATATACCAGGATTCGGCAAAAAATACCAGGATGGGAACCATATGTACAGGATGGGATCAGGATGAGGGCAATACAGTAAAGGAAATAATTATTTGATCATATGCTAATTTTGTAAGTTTGTCCACTGACAGAGACATGAATTGTCTATAATTTTAAGGATAGGTAATTTTTAACAGTGAGAGATAGAATATCGAAAATAAAATCTAGAAAATCAGATTGTCTAAATGATATATTTGACCAAGAAACTGCAAATACACTCGTGCATTCACTCATCATCTCAACCTCCTACTCTATGGCCTCTCCTTTAGCACTCTTGCACCTCTCTGATCTATCATAAACTCTGCCTCCCGACTAATCCACTTGTCTCCCCATTATTTCCCAGCCTCTCCTCTCTGCCAATCCTTTCACTGGCTTCCTATTGTCCAGAGCCTCCAGTTCGAAACCCTATCTATGACATACAAAACAATCTACAACCTCTCCCTTCCAAACATCTCTGACATGGTCTCCTGGTACTTACCTACATGTAACCTGCGATCCTCTCAAGACCTCCTTCTCTCCTCCCTCTTATCTCTGCTTCCCACAACCGCATACAAGATTTCTCCCATGCTTGCCCCATACTTTGGAACTCTCTGCCCCATCACATCAGACTCTCACCCACCATGGAAAAATTCAAAAAGAACCTGAAGACCCACCTCTTCTGACAAGTCTACAACCTACAGTAATCCTCAGTCTACTAAACTGCCGCATGACCCAGCTCTTCCCTCTCCTAGTGTATCCTCACCCATCCCTTGTAGGCTGTGAGCCCTCGCAGTCAGGGTCCTCTCTCCTTTGGTACTTGTGTGTGCCTTGTATTGCTTATGTTTATTGTACTTGTCTATGTATGCCCCCTTTAACATGTAAAGGGCCGTGGAATAAATGGCGCTATAATAATAATAATAAATAATAATAATAAGAAGAAAATTTTCCATTTTTACCTGTTGTTTAAAAAGCAATCGTCCTTCTGCCACCTCTAATTTTTGAGGTCCCATTTGGCTAGGTATGTGAATAAAAGTCTAAAATTTGAATGTCTTATTGAGCTTTTTAAATACTGTCAAATAGAGTACTTCCATTTTTTGGGTCCTTCAACAAACACAGGTCCTTTTGTCACCTCTAATTTTGGGGTCCACATTTTGCTTGGCTGGTACCAAAAAGTCCAAACAATCAACAGCATCCTAGTGAGCTATTTAAATACTGTCAAATACAATAGTTACATTTTTTGGTATCCTTTAAAAAACACTGGTCCTTCTGCTACCGTACCTGCATTTTTTGTGGTCACACGGTATTTGGCCTGTGCTAACAAGTCCAACATATTAACAACGTCCTATTCAGCTATTTAAATACTGTCAAATAGTGTAATTCCATTTTCTTGTTTCCTTTAAAAAACACTGGTCCTTCTGCCACCTGTAATTTTTGGAGTAACATTTTGCTTGGCCTGTGCCAAAATGTCCAACATATTAACAGCAAGGGGATGGGGTGTGGAGAGGTCAGAGTATCCTTGGACTCCATTTTTTTCGCTGGCATTTTCTGTGTGGATGTTCCTGGTCTGCAGCCAATCAGGACGTCCTATGTGAGTACAATGCCTACACATGTCACTCACTCTCTGTTACTGATGTCACTCACTCCCTGTTACTGTAATGAATGTTTAACCTTGAAATGCTAGGCCAGAGCCTGTTCCATGTATGCATGCTGTGCAATTCTCTAATTTGTATTCTGGGTCAATTGATGCCGCTTTGGTGTCATCTGACCCTATTTTTTTTAAAGGGAACCTGCTATTACTACCCTGCATCTTCCTAGCTGATCCCTAACCATCCCTGTCTGCTCTAAAAGTGCCCTATAAAGATTGAGAAAAATGACTTATATACTTACATACATATTGCACATACAGTCTCCATCTAGAGACTGGAAAGGCGAGCTCCAGGGCTCCATTCTCCCTCCTCACTTGCTCTTCGCATGTCCCACTGGGCGTCATCAGTCTTTTTTCAGTTCCACCTCCTGTTTTAAATTCCCTCCTCCTCTGCTACTGTGATGCCCAGCCGAAACGTCAAATCTGGCTTGGTGCATTTTGGGGGCTGATCACGTGGTATGGCCTGGCTCCGGCACATGCGCAGTACGCATATTTAAGCCGTGTGTGCGGAGAGCAAGCATGGAGAGAGAATGGAGCCCTGGAGCCCAGATGTCCTGTCTCTAGATGGAGACTGTGTGTAAGTATATGTCATTTTTCACAATCTTTATCGGGCACTTTTAGAGCAGACTAGGATGGGTAGGAATCAGTGAGGAAGGGGCAGGGACAGGTAGGGATAGCAGAGGGGGTTAGAATGACCTAACAGGTTCCTATTAAATGTGGAGACTCTTTTTTGGGTCTCCTTGTCTGTTTCCTAAATGTAGCAGGGCTGTGTGAGTACAATGCCTACACATGTCCCTCACCCCCTGTTATTAATCAATTGCTAACCTTGAAATGCTAGGCTGGGCCCTGTTCCAGATTCTGTGCCATACATGCAGGCTGCATAACTCTCCAATATTTATTGTAGGCCAATTGATACCACTTTGGTGGTATATGGTCCTAATTTCTTTAAATGTGGCGACTCTTTTGGGTGTCTCCATGTCTGTTTCCTGAATTTAGCAGGCTATGTGAGCACCATGCCTATACCTGAAGCTTAAAATACTGTGCCATGCTTTGTTCCATGCATCTATAATGCAAAATGATGAGAATTTTAACTCTGGATTTGTACTGTACATAGAAGACTTTCCTGAAGACGGTTGGGCTCTTACTTGAAGAGAAAGAAAGAGGTAAAGAATGTGGGCGCAGATCTAAGTGTACATTGTTAAGTTCGTCTAGTTGTGTAAAAGATATGATAGGTTTTTGCTCACCTTGTCTTGGCCTTTCTAAACGGCATATCAAATTACTCAGTGATGCTTGTCCATGAGTTCGGTTTTGTCTGGCATGCAGCTCAGCTCCGGAGCAATTAGGTTCTACAGCTGGAGAATCTGTCAAGTCAGTCTGCTGCAAGGAGGTGTATCCAGATGGGTTGCTCAGCGCTTTTACAGACAATTCAGGATCTTACTTTGTTCTTGAAATTTTTAATATGATATACAGTGAAGATCAGTCCATTACAGTGCAATATTACAGTAGGGTTCACAACGTGTCTCAGCTATACAGTAGTACAAATAGCCTCTGGAAAATAGATGGCACTTTTTCTGATGTCTGTCCCTAATTTGAGCTGTTTGGCAGCTTTTATACCCATTTTAAGGTGCTTTGTAGGCACTTGATTTTGGCCCCCTTTGTTTTCAATGGGGTTCAGATGTGCAACAAACTGTTCATCGAACGTTTCAAATTCGACGAACCGAACTAAATTTGAACTTCTAGACATTCACTTAACTCTAAGAACTCATTTGCAAAAATAAAATTATAGGTCCCTTTCAGTTCTCTAAATCATCAAACAGTACTCCTGTAAGTTAAATATTTCTAAATATTCACCAGTACTTGGGAAACGTGGAATTTTTCTCAGGTGCTTATAAAGAATTTAAATTGTAAATTGCTAATTTTAAGGTTTACATTATTTTTGGCAATTTACTAGCCCCCATGCAACAACTTTTACTATTTGTACTTATGGTTTGTTTAGCCTTTGTTCATGAGAGTACTGAGCTGTTGTGATTTTTTTTTTATGACCTCTCTGTCAGAGTAACAGGGAAATAATCCCAGGGTTTTATTCAATTAGATTTTCATTGAGACTTGAGTACTGATCAGTTGATATAAGCAGTATATCAAACTCAAATTGGTTGATTTTGGTGAAACAACCATTTAAATCCTTAACCATCAATCAGGCGCACCTCTAGCACTCTTGAGTTCAGGTGCAGTGCGCCTTATTCTTCACAGGGTTTGAAAACCACCTATAATATCTAATTATCTCAATTTCAGAACAATTTCAGAGCTCTTAAGGTACCGTCACACGCCGCAATCTCGCCTGGGAATCTGAAAGGCGATATGTCGCCCCGAAGCAATCGCCGTGAAATTGCCTCACAGTTGCTGCATGTGATTGGGCGTTTTCGTGGCGATAAATCGCCCTTCTACCGTCGCCTGATTCCTGAACAGCGCTCAGTAATCAGGCGCAATCGTTAAGGCGATATTTCCGTGTTGTGGCATCTGACAGGGTGATAGTGATGGAAAGAGCATTGTCTATGATTTCCCGTAGGCGTGCCTCAGCGTGCTGTAGTCCGCACCCCGTCTGAGATGATTGGTGTGGGATACTGTGTTTCCATTGGCTGTCATTTGGTCCCCGCGCCATATTTGAAGAGCAGTCCGTTCAGCACCACACAAATCTTCAGCTACACAACCGTCCGCAAACTCAGTGCAAACTCTAATAGACAATGGTGTCATGTATTAGCCAGCCTTCCAGAGCAGGATGACCAATCATAACGCTGTTGCGATGTCCAATGAGCGTGTATGGGGCGCGGTGTACACCACTGTGGCACGCCTATCTCCTCGTTGCGCTGAACATGTACGCCCACATTGCCTTTGAGATTGCGGCGTGTGAAGCAGCGAAGAAATTAGGCAAGATTGGTTCTGCCTTAGCTTCAGGGCGAAATTGCGGCGTCTGATGCCGCCATCGGTGATCTGAGGCGACCATGAAAAACGTGAGTGCGCACGTTAGATCACGACATATTGCAGCGTGTGACGGTACCTTAAAAGTAATTAGTGACCTTTATAGGGATTTATTAAAAGAGTGTACACAAAATCAGATGTCAAAAAAGCCCATTTATTAACTCTAAAACATATTAAAATAAAATGTACCAAATTTTTCAACTACGACCAAATAACTTCCAGTTTTCATGGCATAACTATATTGTTTTCTCTTTATGAATCAATATATATTTTTTTCCTTTAAAGGGATCCTGTCAACTACCAAAAGCCACCTAAGCTACAAAAACACGTCCCTGCAGCATCCTATCACTGATATGAGTGAGTGAGTGACTGAGTGAGTATAAAATCGTTTTTATCTACTTTGACAGGATGCTTTTAGGAGACAAAAGGAGTGTGAGATTAGTGATAGGATGCTGCAGGGACATGGTTTTGTACAGTAGCTTAGGTGGTTTTTGGAGGTGACAGGATCCCTTTAAGGTTTCACGCTGTATAATGTCATAATGAACTGAATTAAATATATTTTTCCTAAATTAAAGGGACACTGTCAGGTCATTTTTCAGTATGATACTAATATTACCCTTGAATAGTGCCTGGGAAGATTTTTTAAAAACATGTAAAATCAATATTGTACCCTTTGTAGTTTCCATATTATGAGCAATGTCAGACCCTGCAGGAAGCTGCTGGATTAGTCCTCTTCATTATATTCACAGCCGAGTAGTCCGGCTGCTGTATAAGTGTTATTTAAATATCCACACCCATCCAGGCTTGTGTTCACTCCCTCCCCTCTCTGCTTTGTGCTGAGAGGGGGAGGTGTTTTGTACTGCAGCCTGTGCAGTGTATAAGATTTCTATGTGTATATATGAACTTTGGTTTTCCTGCATACATGTAATGTGTTTATCTGCTGAGCAAATGATCAAATATTCTTATAATCACATTGAAATATCTCAGACTGCACACACAATGCAGGACATGAAGAGCTCAAAGCTGCAGCAAAGATCACTCCTCCCTCTTCCCTTCTCTGTCTGCTGTGAATGAGTCACACAACAGACATATCAGAGAGGAGGCAGGTTAGTGTAATGAAGTATGAATATAAATTTTTTGGGGGGAGTGGGCAGCAGAGAACACACTGTGAGTGACAGGGAATTAATCTTTTATTTTGAAGTTTGCAGAGAATACAGTCCCTAACAGAAGTTATGTCGCTTATCCATGTTATGTAAATAAAAGCTTATAACCTGACGTTAGTCATCCATTGGTTTTTATAAATTACTCTTTTGAAAGCGGAAACCCTCCCAAATGTGGTTTAGGATAAGAAAATAAATTGGCGTCAATGCTGAAATTTTGATCATTTAATGAACACAGAATGGTCAGATTTTGGCAAGACAAAAGTTTTGTTGCCCACAGAAAGTAATGTGATATTCAAACAAATAATTCACTTAAAATACAAATATGTGTTGCATAACATTGGGGGATGAATTTGTGGTGCTATTAGAGACCTATTTAATATTTTGTGTGACTTCCATGAGCTTGAAGGACTGCATCCATGCGGTTCAACAATGATTCATACAATTTATTAATGAAGTCATCAGGAATAGCAAAGAATGCAGTCTCACATGCCTCCCAGAGTTCATCTAGATTCTTTGGTTTTGTTTTCCAAGCTTCCTCTTTCATCCTACCCCAAACATGCTCAATGATGTTCATGTCTGGTGACTGGGCTGGCCAATCCTTTGAGCACCTTGATCTTTTTTGCCTGGAGGAACTTTGTTGTAGAGATGGATGTATGAGATGGAGCACCATCCTGCTGCAGAATTTGACCCCTTTTATGATTTGGAATGTAATAGGCTGCTAATACTTCTTGATATTTTAGGCTATTGATATTGCCTTCCACCTTGCAAATGTTTTGCACACCCCCATACTGAATGTAACCCCAGACCATGATCTTTCCACCACCAAATTTAACTGTTTTCTAGGTGTATGTTGGATCCATACTGGCTTCAGTAGGTCTCCTGCAGTATTTGTGACGGCTGTGGTTTAATTCTACTGAAGACTCATCAGAGCAATCCACCTTATGCCACTTTTCCAGCATCCATCTGTTTAGCAGGCTGTAGGACTTTGCAAATGCCACATAGTTTGTTAATTGCTTTTTGCTTAGTGCTGGCTTCTGGGCACTGATTCTACCATGGAGGCCATTTCGAGACAGAATCCTACAAACTGTTCTAGTTGACACAGGGACTTGAGGTGACCAGG
This sequence comes from Allobates femoralis, assembly GCA_033576535.1. Lineage (NCBI taxonomy): Eukaryota > Metazoa > Chordata > Amphibia > Anura > Aromobatidae > Allobates > Allobates femoralis. Next base: position 269,227,738 of record JARQOC010000006.1, on the reverse strand, counting down.
CCTGTTGGAGGTCTGCTGGAGTGGAAGAGGTGCTTGCTTTGGATTTTCTGACCAACAAACGTTCCGCCTGAGCAGTTGTCTTGCGGGGTCTGCCAGACCTGGGGTTGTCAAACACATCTTCAGTCTCTTCAAATCTTTTTTTAATTCTTTGTACTTGATGCTGAGACACATTAAAGGTGCCAGCCACCTCTGCAGTGGATCTGGTCTTCAGCCTCTTGATAATCAAGGCTTTGGTCGCAGGGTGGATTTTTGGCATGTTGTCAGAGCTCAAGTTGCAGTTCAAGTGAAGGTCTGGGGTGCTGGTTTTCTTTTTATACACACCCACTAATTAACCAATCATATACGGAGCACATGTGAGGATGTAAACTAGGATTGGGTGCATTATATGACCAGGCGACAAAACTTCTGTCTTGCCAAAATCTGACCATTCTGTGTTCATTAAATGATCAATATTTCAGCATTGATGCCAATTTATTTTCTTTACCTAAATCACATTTGGGAGGGTTTCAGCTTTCAAAAAAGTAATTTATAAAACCAATGGATGAATTTAACTTCAGGTTATACGTTTTTATTTACATAACATGGATAAGCGACATAACTTCTGTCAGGGACTGTAGAAGAGAAGCATAAATAATAGAAATACATGAATAGAGAGAGTTTAGAGAAAGGAATTAGAAAATGACATCAGTTACATATGGGTTTTTGGCCTGACAGTTTTCCTTTAATTATTCAAAGTTGCATACCAATTGTAATAAAATCTAAGGATAAGATAATTGGTCATTCTTGATAAAAATGGTGGATTGTGACAATCCCATCTCCCCAAGGTTGTTTACATGCTATAGACGTTATTTCCCACATGAGGAATAAATGTGGCTGGCAGATAAGCTCCCTCTTTTCAAGTCAATAGACAACAGTTAATTGGTCATGGAGCTGCTATTGTCTATTGACTGACAGTTTTTTAAAAGCTAGGCAAATGTTAATATGACAGGAAGAAGGAGCTTTCCATGCTATAGAGCAGAGGTCATTTGAGTGACATTGTTTTCTCCAGATTTGTAATTTAAAGTTTATCCCTGATTAAATGTCATTATCATTATCCTTTTCTACAAAAAAACAGTCAATTAAAAATATATCAGAATATGTTAAAAAGATATATTTTTCCTCTAAAGTAAGCCACAAAAATAATCACTAAAGCAACTTATTTTATGAGAATAATTACAAATAATAAAGTCAAACTTCTTTGTATTCATTAGCATTGCCGTTTTTAGTTATTCGTTCATTCATTCATTCGTTCATTCATTCATTCATAATTTCATGACATTATGGTATATATAGCTTCACATTTTATTTAAAATAGTTCACTTTTTAAAGACATATACACTACCAATGTTATTGTTGTTTTTTTAATGTTGTTTCTTTTTTATTTTTTAAAAAGTCATTTTCTGGCTGTAAATACCATTTAACCCTTTCACAACATTAGCCATACATGTAGTACGGGAGTATGTAACGGGTTCACAGGGAGAGCTCACCTAATACTCAGGAGCATTTCCAACTCTAACTCCTAGCATGACAATGGATCTGCAGGACATGCTGGGAGTTATAGTTCTCCCTTGATATGAATTGCACCTATGAGATCTTAAAGCAGCACTCCAATATTTTTTCTTCAGCACTGGAGTGGTGCTTTATATGTAAACCCTCTCCCCCCGTTCTTATACTTACATTTAAAGCACCACTCCAGTGCTCAAGAGAAAACACTGAAGTGCTGCTTTAAGATCATATAAGTGCAATTCATATGAAGGTAGAACTATAACTTTCAGCATATCCTGCAGATCCTTTGTCATGCAGGGAGTTATAGTTCTCCCTTGATATGAATTGCAACTATGAGATCTTAAAGCAGATCTCCAGTGTTTTTTCTTCAAAACTGGAGTGGCGCTTTAAATATAAGCCCCCTCCCCTGGTTCTTATATTCACCTTCTGGCATTTTTATACTGTACTTTATTGACACTGCTCAGTCCCATGATGCCATCTCTCCCTTTTAACACATTTTTTGTTTAAAATCTTTTTTCCCTATTTTTTACTTTTAAAACCTGGGTGCATTTTATGGTCCGATGCGTCTTATAGTCCGAAAAATACAGTATAAAACTCATTCATCCCCCTTTTGCCTCATTAAAATTAAAGATAATAAAAAAATTAAAAACACAGTATTCATAAAAGTCAGATCTAACAGAAAATAAGAAAATATTAAAATAATCTGTAAACACTGTTGACAAAATTAATTTTTGGGTGGCTGAAATACCTCAAAAATTAACAAGAGAACAAAATCCCAAATTACCCCAACATGATATAAAAAAAAACATTCTCTCACCCTGCTAAAAAGAAGCCACAACATCGCTCAATAGGCAAACAAATGCAAATAATAGTATTTATTCACTTATATACAGTAGTACTTTTAATTTCATAGCACTTTACTTACACCAGGTTTCACAATCTAAGGCTGGAAACACACAAACCAGGGCCGACTTCAGATATTTGTTGGCCCCGGGTGAAAGAGTATCCATGGGCCCCTTTAACACTTTGCCCACACTGCTACACATCTGCACCAGAAGCCCCACTCCAGGCTTCGATAGATGTAAATAAGAAAATATTTCTTCCTATTAATTAAAGCTTCCCTGGCAGTATAAAAGGGAGGTGTCATTGTGGAGACACGGAGGTAAGTGGGTGCTCTCGTCTGCTGGCCCAGCCGCATTTCGAAAGACAACATGGACCCAGGGTTCATCCCAACTGAACGCCCGATCTCCTTACCCATGGGCGGAACACTACTCAGACAACACAGGGTGAGGGAACCACAATATTATGGCTTTATTGGATCCCCAAAAAGTTAACAGCATATAACACATAACCACAAAACACACAATGTAGCAGGCAGCAGTCTCACCCTTCCGCTGGCTCACCAGGGATTAGAATATTCTTGCCTCAGAGCTTCCAGGGCTACTTACGCCAAAGCAGCAGCATCCTGCTTTTGGCAGGCACCCACCAAGAAAGGAATAATGCCAGATTTACTCATGTATAGGGAAGATGGTGTGTCACGGTCCGCGCTGCTGTCTCAGTGGGATCCCAAGGGATGGATGTCTCCAAGAAGTCACAAGGAAGGCAATGGTTCCAAAGCAAAGATCGCCTTTATTCACCAATGCATTTTGGCACCTATCCTGGCACCTTCATCAGGGTATTCAATTCAATACCCTGATGAAGGTGCCAGGATAGGTTCTGAAAGCGTTGGTGAATAAAAGAGATCTTTGTTTTGGAACCATTGCCTTCCTTGTGACTTCTTGGAGACATCCATCCCTTGGGATCCCACTGAGACACACCATCTTCTTTATATATGAACATTTTTCCACGTACGAGTGGATGGTGCAGGTCCTGCAGTAGCTTTAAACCGAAGGCTTATAAACCAGTTGTGGGTCACACAACTGGACCAGGTGAGTGTATACCTATTGATATACTCATTGTGTCACTAGTGATAGGGCACTATTGCGCCTCTTGTCTCCCCCTTTTTGCATTTATATAATGCCAGATTTAGGAAGCTGGGCTAGCACAGCAAAGTCTATAGCCAGGTGACTGGATTGTCCCAACCTGTGTTGCTTCCTTATGTAGCCTTTGATATCCCAGCTGAATCCTAACATTCGATGCTGAAGTCCATGTGGTAATATAATCCAGTTCTGATCCCCTTGGTCAGCACCGAAGTGCCTAGGCCTGGGCTTATGACCTGTCAATTGGATCCTTAGATCCTAGATTAGCAGCATGTATCAAGTCAGCTGGTCAAAATGAACAGTCCTCCTTATATACCTGAGCACTCATTGCAGGATATTAGGGACTTCACGATTGGTGGAATAAGACTGTGCTCTCATTGGCCAGATTTCAAGCTGCCTGGATAATGTTCATTTAAATGATGTGGGCAAAGAGGGGCCAAAGCGAAGCTCATCCAGTCTGCCATCCGTAACAACAAACAATGGTGGCTGAAGTAATTTACATAGAATCAGCAATACACATCTTTGGAGAATAAAAGGTTCACATCCTTATCTGTTTTTGAGTCTCAGACCTTCCCTGACAAAGGGGATAGATAATTACATTACAAACTTAAATACTAGCAGGTTCCTACAACCCTTGTGGAAACAATGAATGGCATATCACAAGTAATTAACAAAATAACATCTTGTCTGGTTAAATGTTAAGAAACTTAAACTATGCTATGCATCGAAAGAGTTCATGCCGTTACAGTCATTAACGCTAATTTTAATGTACCAGGGTAAAATACGGAGGCAAAAAATCTATAATTAGTGTCTTTTTGTAAACTACGTATAATAGACACTCACAGATCTGCTATATAGCCATAGACCTATATGGCTATGCTACATGCACATGTAGACTCATACAGCTCTGCGACATGCACATTTGACACACAGCTCTGCAACTTGCAAACTACACACACACAGCTCTGCTACATGCACACTTGACACACACAGCTCTGCCACATGCACACCAGACTCACAGTTCTGTGACTTGCACAACACACACACACGCAGCTCTGCTATATGCCCAATACATGCACATACAGACACGCACAGCTCTGCTACATGCACACTAAACACACAGCTATGCTACATGCCCAATACATCAACGCTACACACACAGCTCTGCTACATGAACATAAAAGTACATACACACAGCTCTGCTCTATGCCCAATTCATGCACACTACACACAGAGCTCTGCTACATGAACATACAGATACATACAGCTCTGCTATATAACCAATACATTTACACTACACACATAGCTCTGCTACATGCCCAATACATGCACATACAGACACACAAAGCTCTGCTACATACACACTACACACACAGCTCTGCTACATTATTATTATTATTATTATTACTATTATTATTATTTATTTATAGAGCACCATTGACTCCATGGTGGTGTACGTGCTGTACATGAAAAAGGGATACATACAAACAATGAACAAACTAACAGTGACAGACTGATACTGAGGGGAAAGAGGACCCTGCCCTTGCGGGCTTACATTGTACATGGCAATGGGGAGAGAAACAGTAGGTTGGGTCTGCTCCAGTGGCATTGGAGCACTGGGTCCAGTGGTGGTGGAGCCCAAGGTCCAGTGGTTGTGGAGCGCCAGGTCCAGTGGTGGTAAGATGGAACCATGTACATTGCAGACTGTAGGCTGTTCTGAAGAGTTGGATTTTCAGGTTCTGCTTGAAGCTTCCGAGTGTAGGGGATAGTCAGATGTTTTGAAGTGCAGAATTCCAGAAAATGGGGAATGCTTAGGCAAAGTCTTGCAGAGGGTTGGATGAGGAACGTACAAGTGTGGAGGAAAGGAGGAGGTCTTGGGAGGATTGAAGATTACGTGTTGGATTATATTCGGAGATTAATTCAGAGATATAAAGGGGGGGGACAGGTTGTGGACGGCTTTGTAAGTCAATGTTAGTAGTTTGAATTGGATACGCTGGGGAGTTGGGAGCCAGTGGAGTGATTTGTAGAGAGGATAAGTGGAGAAACAGCGAGGAGAGAGGTGGATTAGTCAGGCAGCACGTTAAGGACAGATTGGAGAGGTGCAAGAGTGTTAGCAGGGAGGCTACAGAGGAGAAGGTTGCAGTAGTCAAGGCAGGAGATTATGCGGGCATGCAGTAGTAGTTTAGTAGATTGAGGGTTGAGGAAGGGAAGGATTCTGGAAATATTTTTAATTTGGAAGCGGCAGCAAGTGGCAAGAGCTTGAATGTTTGGTTTGAAGGATAAGGCAGCGTCAAGGATTACTCCGAGGCAGCGGACTTCAGGTACAGGGCAAAGTGTCATATCATTTATTGTGATTGATAGAGTAAGTGAGGTGTGCGAGATGGGTGAAAGATGATGTGTTCAGTTATGTCTACATTTAGTTTAAGGAAGCTAGAGGAGAAGAAGGAGGATATGGCTGATAGAAACTCTGGGATACTGAACAGCAGAGAGGTGACGTCTGGGCCAGAAAGGTAGATCTGAGTGTCATCAGCATACAGGTGTTAATAATAATAACAATAATAATATTCATTTATATAGCGCTATTAATTCCATAGCACTTTACATACATCAGTAATGCTGTCCATATTGAGGCTCACAATCTAAACATCCTACCAGTATATCTTTGCACTGTTTGAGGAAACAGGAGTGCCCGGAGGAAACCCATGCAAACACATGAACATACAAACTCCTTGCAGATGTTGTCCTTGGTGTACTTGGTGGGAATTGAACCCAGGACCTCAGTGCTGCAAAAACTGCAGTGCTAATCCCTTGAGCCACTGTGCCGCCCACTGGAATCTATGAGACTTTATGAATTGTCCTAGGCCAAGGGTACAAATGGAAAAAAGAAGGGGTCACAGGACAGAGTCTTGAGGGAGCCCAACTGAGAGGGGATGGGGTGAGGAGGTAGTGTTGAAGTGGGAGACACTAAATGTGCGGTTGGAAAGGTAGGAGGAGATCCAGGAGAGGGCAAGGTCAGTGAAACCAATGGACGAGAGGATCTGTAATAGGAGGCAGTGGTCAATTGTGTCAAATGCAGAGGACAGGTCAAGAAGGAGGAGGATGGAGAAGTGTCCATTAGCTTTGGCGGTAAGTAGGTCGTTAGTAATTTTGGTTAAGGCGGTTTCGGTGGGGGTGGAAGCTAGATTGAAGTCTATCAAAGAGAGAGTTGGATGAGAGGTGGGAGCAAAGTACAGTGTGGACATGGTTTTCAAGAAGGTTGGAGGCAAACGGGATCAGTGGTATGGGGTGATAGCTGGATGTGAAGGTCTGGTTGAGAGATGGCTTCTTTAAGACAGGTGTAATTGTTGCATGTTTGCAAGCGAAAGAAAAGGTACTGGAGATTAGTGATAGATTGAAGAGGTGGGTTAGGGATGGGATAAGCGTGGTGGTGAGGTTGGGGAGAAAGTGGGAAGGGACGTGGTCCGATGAACAAGTGGTGAGGTGTGAATTGGAGAGGATATGTGCAAGTTCTCCTTCAGTGATGGAGGGGAGGAGGGTTAGTGGGGGAGGGGAGTGGTCTGATATACATAGAAATTGTGATGGTTGGGTAACAACTTGTCTGATGTGATCAATCTTGTTGGTGAAGTGTGTTGCAAGTCTTCTGCAGAGATAGGAGCAGTGGGGGCGAAGGAGGGAGTTAAATATGTTGAATAACTGCTTGGGTTGTGGGATAAAGAGGATATGAGGATAATGAATTAATTCTGTTTAGTGGTGGTGAGTGCTGACTTGAATTTGAGAAGTGCTTGTTTGAATGCTGTGTAGTCTTCTTGTGAATGTGTTTTCTTCCAGCGCTGCTCAGCAACCCTAGACTCCTGCCGCAGCTTTTTAGTGGCATATGTGTGCCAGGGTTGTCTGTTGATTCGTCATGTCCTGCCGTGAACGAGAGGCGCAACTGCATCAATCGCTGCTGTGAGTGAAGAATTGTATAAAGCTGTGGCATTATCTATGTCGTGGAGTGAGGATATGGAGGATAGTGGTAGAATAGTGTCAGAGAGTATGTGAGTGTCAAGGTGTGTGAGGTTTCTGCGAGGGTGTGCGAGTTGGTGGACATGGGTGGCAGGTGAGAAGGACAAGGATGAGAAGGTAAGTAGATGGTGGTCAGATAGGGGGAGAGGGGAGGTTGTGATGTTAGTTAGGGGGCAGAGGTGGGTAAATATGAGGTCTAGGGTATGTCTGTCTGTGTGTGGCTGTGGAGGACCGTTGAGAGAGGCCAAAGGATGAAGCTCGTAACAGGAATTTGAAGGCTGTTGACTGGTTGGTATCAATGGGATGTCAAAGTCACCCATGATCATGGTGGGAATGTCAACAGAAAGAAAGTGAAGAAGCCAGATGGATAATTGGTAGTGATGAGCGAGTACTAAAATGCTCGGGTGCTCGAAGCTTGGGCCGAGCATCCCGAGATACTCGTGTACTCGGCCCGAGTACCGAGCCCAATGTTATCCTATGGGAGACCCGAGTATTTTTATGAAATGACTGCCGGCAGCATGTAGAAACCCTAAAAATGTCACAAAAGTCTCAGAAGAGTGCTCAAATGACATGGCAACACCATGGGGAAGACCCCTGGAAGCATTTCTCACTCAAGTCACAGCTGTGAACAATCTTGTCCGAGTTTCACGCCAATTTTACGGAGTCACCAGAAAACCTTCCAAAATGACACCAAAATGAATATTCAGGGTGGAAATGTTAAGGGCACATACCCAATAGTGAGATACAGCTGGTGTATGTTACTTTTTGTGATTACATGAAAGATTTTATGTGAAAACATTGTGCGGCACTCCGATGTCCCTGAGAAGAGACGTACATGAAGCCCTGTCTTGACATATTGTGCCCATTTTGAGGAACTGGGTCTATTGTAGTATTTTCCTTTGCCAGGGCAGTCTAAAATTGGGAGGTTCACCAATGCCCCTGGATAGAGACGTGCATGAGGGCCTGTAAACTTGAAGTGCCCATTGTAAGGAAGTGGGTGTATTAGAGTATAGCCCTTTGGCAGGGCAGACAAAAATTGGGAGGCTCCACATTGTCCCAGGATAGAGACGTGCAGGAGGGCCTGTAAACCTGAAGTGGGTGTATTGTACTATAGCCCTTTGGCAGGGCAGCCAAAAATTGGGAGGCTCCACATTGTCCCAGGATAGAGACGTGCAGAAGGGCCTGTAAACCTGAAGTGGGTGTATTGTACTATAGCCCTTTGGCAGGGCAGCCAAAAATTGGGAGGCTCCACATTGTCCCAGGATAGAGACGTGCAGGAGGGCCTGTAAACCTGAAGTGGGTGTGTTGTAGTATAGCCCTTTGGCAGAGCAGCCAAAAATTGGGAGGCTCCACAATGACCCATGCATACAGATATGCATGAGGGCCTGTAAACCTGAAGTGCCCATTGTAAGGAAGTGGGTGTATTGTAGTATAGCCCTTTCACAGGGCAGCCAAAAATTGGGAGGCTCCACATTGTCCCGGGATTGAGACGTGCAGGAGGGCCTCAAAACATTTTTCCCATTGAAAAGGAGCGGGTATCCTGTCGTTGTAATGCCCATTCTAAAAGAATGGGCGTAAAAATTTACCGCTGGGGGTATACCTGAAACAACAGCCTAACTATTGTAACGGTCATCATGGTGGTTCATGAGGAGAAGGAGGAGCAGTCCAGCGATTAGCCAAGGAAGAGGAAGACGACGTGGTGGATGATCCAGTAGCTGACCCAACCTGGCAGGAGGATATGCAGAGCAAAGACAGCAGTGCGCAGGGGAAGGGAGGCATAGCATCCCAACAGGCAGTACGAAGCAGGGTTGGGTCCGCAGGCAGAAGGCAGGCAACCGTTCCCCGGAACAACAACACGACACAAGGTGCCTGTGCAAATGTTAGGTCTTCCCGAGTCTTGCAGTTTTTTAAGTTGGCTCCAGATGACTCTAAAAAGGCCATTTGCAACACCTGCCATGCCAGCATCAGCAGGGGTACGAAAACTAGCAGCCTGACCACCACCAGCATGATCAGGCACATGTCAGCCAAGCACCTGACTTTGTGGGAAGTACAACAGAGTCGAGGAGCGGTGCTTGCTGATGTCACTGCTACGTCTTCACGTGTTGTGCGTGCGAGCCAATCCCCTGTACATGCTGGCCGCGAACAAGCCTCCGGCCCTGCACCTGAATTTGCCCACGCACAAATAACACCACCGTCAAGCACGTCCTTGTCCCAGCGCAGCAAACCTTTGAACGCAGGCGCAAATACGCTGCCAACGCCCCACATGTCACAGTCCTGAATTCTCACATTTCGCGACTCATAGCGCTAGAAATGTTGCCTTTCCGGCTGGTGGAGACGGAAGCATTCCGCGACCTGATGGCGGCTGCTGTCCCATGTTACTCGGTCCCAAGCCTCCACTATTTCTCCAGATGTGCCGTCCCCGCATTGCATAACCACGAGTCCAACAGCATCACACGTGCCCTGAACAACGCTGTTTCAGCCAAAGTCCACCTAACCACAGACACGTTGACAAGTGTTTGTGGGCAAGGCCTCTACATCTCCTTGACAAAACACTGGGTTAATATTGTGGAGGCTGGGACCCAGTCTGAGCGAGGGACGGAACACGTCCTTCCCACACCAAGGATAGCAGGCCCTACCTCTGTCAGGGTTTCACCGACACTCCACAGCTCCGGAATGTCATGCTCTTCAGCCTCCTCCTCCTCCTCCTGCGCATCCTCATCCACTGTACCCTCCACACCAGTCCCAAGCTGGAAGCACTGCAGCACTGCCTCTGCGAAGCGGCAACAGGCTGTGCTGAAGCTAGTCTGCATAGGTGACAAACCCCACAATGCAGAAGAGGTGTGGACAGCTCTGAAACAGCAGGCAGATCACTGGCTCACACCTCTGAACCTAAAGCCAGGAAAGGTCGTGTGTGACAATGGCCGGAACCTGGTGGCAGCTTTGAGGCGAGGCCAGCTGACACATGTTCCATGCATGGGCCATATGCTCAACCTGGTGGTTAAGAGGTTTCTAAAGTCATACCCAGAGCTGTCTGAACTGCTGGTAAAAGTTCGCCATCTGTCTGCACATTTTCGCAAGTCACCTGCTGCTTCAGCCGGCATTGCCGACTTTCAGCGCCGTTTGCGTCTTCCAGCCCACAGACTGGTGTGTGATGTCCCCACGCGTTGGAATTCAACTCTGCACATGTTGTTCAGGATATGTGAGCAGAAGAGGGCAGTTGTTGACTACCTGCATCACCTAAGCCGTCGGGAAATGGATCAAACTCCACACATAAAACCTGAGGATTGGAGATGGATGTCCAACCTATGTACCTTCCTCCAAAACTTTGAGGACTCCACCAAGATGGTGAGCGGCAATGACGCAATTATTAGCGTCACCATACTACTACTCTGCCTTCTAAAACGGTCTGTGCTGAAAAACAAAGAGGATGCATTGCAGGCCGAGCGCGATAACTTGGAGCAAGAAACAGTAGTGGGTGTGGGTGAAAACACACAGCCTAGCCTCAACTCATCACAACGTGCAGTGGAGGACTATGACTAGGAGGAGGAGGATGAAGACATGGAGCAACTCTCTGGCCAAATTGAGGATATGACATGCACACTAGTCATACCCTCGATTCAGCGTGGCTGGCCAGAGTACAGGGGAGATGAGGAGGAGGAGGACAGCATGTTCAGTCATCGTGTTGGTCTGGATACTGAAGTGATGGCTGTTAAGAGTCTGGCGCACATGGATGACTTTATGGTAAGCTGCCTGGCTCGTGACCCTCGAGTTCAGAACATCTTGGCAGACAATCAGTACTGGTTGGCAACACTGTTAGACCCACGCTACAAGGAGAACTTTATGTCTCTCATTCCTGAGGCTTAGAGGTCAGCCAAAATGAGGCAGTTCCAGAAGGCCATAGTCACGGAAGTAGGCAAATCATTCCCCTCACAAAACGCTAGTGGCATAGGTCAGGAATCGGTGGACAACCAAGGCGTACGGCCGAGAGGGGCACAAGTCCAATCCGCCAGAGGCAGGGGAACAGTCTTTACGATGTGGGACAGTTTTCTCAGCCCCTCACGTACTACAGACACTCAGGTGCGGGGTAGTGCCACAAGAAATGCTAAGTTTGGCCAGATGCAAGAATTTGGGACAGGACGTGTGAGCGAGTAGATGTGCCCCTTTGTTGTGAAATTAGTGCTTGCACACGACCTCGGCCTCTGCCTGCACCACCATCACGTTCACTTCCTTGTTCCTTGCCAACGCCCTTGCGCATTTTGCTTGTATACAGCGACAACAGTCTGGTAACTGTAATGGTCACAGGAGATTAGGATTTTAGTCCCTAACCTGTATTAAGGTAGTAAGTACACCAGTCTGGTGACTGTAATGGTCACAGGAGAGTAGGATTTTAGTCCCTAACCTGTATCAAGGTAGTAAGTACACCAGTCTGGTGACTGTAATGGTCACAGGAGAGTAGGATTTTAGTCCCTAACCTGTATCAAGTTGGTAAGTACACCAGTCTGGTGACTGTAATGGTCACAGGAGAGTAGGATTTTAGACCCTAACCTGTATCAACGTAGTAAGTACACCAGTCTGGTGAATGTAATGGTCACAGGAGAGTAGGATTTTAGTCCCTAACCTGTATCAAGGTAGTAAGTACAACAGTCTGGTGACTGTAATGGTCACAGGAGATTAGGATTTTAGTCCCTAACCTGTATTAAGGTAGTAAGTACACCAGTCTGGTGACTGTAATGGTCACAGGAGAGTAGGATTTTAGTCCCTAACCTGTATCAAGGTAGTAAGTACATCAGTCTGGTGACTGTAATGGTCACAGGAGAGTAGGATTTTAGTCCCTAACCTGTATCAAGGTAGTAAGTACACCAGTCTGGCGACTGTAATGGTCACAGGAGATTAGGATTTTAGTCCCTAACCTGTATTAAGGTAGTAAGTACACCAGTCTGGTGACTGTAATGGTCACAGGAGAGTAGGATTTTAGTCCCTAACCTGTATCAAGGTAGTAAGTACACCAGTCTGGTGACTGTAATGGTCACAGGATATTAGGATTTTAGTCCCTAACCTGTATTAAGGTAGTAAGTACACCAGTCTGGTGACTGTAATGGTCACAGGAGATTAGGATTTTAGTCCCTAACCTGTATTAAGGTAGTAAGTACACCAGTCTGGTGACTGTAATGGTCACAGGAGATTAGGATTTTAGTCCCTAACCTGTATTAAGGTAGTAAGTACACCAGTCTGGTGACTGTAATGGTCACAGGAGATTAGGATTTTAGTCCCTAACCTGTATCAAGGTAGTAAGTACACCAGTCTGGTGACTGTAATGGTCACAGGAGAGTAGGATTTTAGTCCCTAACCTGTATCAAGCTAGTAAATACAACAGTCTGGTGACTGTTATGGTCACAGAAAAGCTTGGATTCCGATCTGTATCACCCTGCTTATATCCTCCTAGATTAGTCCTAAGAAGGACTGTTGTGATCAGCAGCAGTTTGCAGCCCTGCTCCGGATCTACCTATGAGGGCCGCAAATCTGTCCCTAAGCAGCAGCAGACACTCTCCCTACACTCACTGTCTGGATGCCTGTGTGCAGAGCACAGTGCGGCCGGGTCTTATAAAGGCTCAGTCACGCTGTGCAGGCCGGCCGATCACTGCAATGCCACAACTAACAGGGCTGTGGCATTGCAGTGGTCTGCCAGCCAATCCCTGCATGTGGGCTGGCTCTCAAAAGAGCGCCAACATGCAGGGATGAGGACCACGAGCACAGCACGAGTATCGCGAGATTACTCGGTGCTCGCCGAGTAGCCCGAGTACAGTGATACTCGTGCGAGTACCAAGCAGCGCAGAGCATACTCGCTCATCACTAATAATTGGTTAAAGAACACAGTGGTTTAGCCTGGTGGTCGATATATGACAGCCACTTGGAAGTTTGACAGAGAGTAGATATGGATAGAGTGCACTTAAAATGATGGGAGGATAAGGGAGGGAGGAGGAGGAATTGGGTTAAATGTGCAGATGCTAGAAAGGAGAAGACCAACTCCTCCACCATGCCCAATACATGCACACTACACACACAGCTCTGCTACATGAACATACAGGTACACACACTGTTCTGCTTACATGTACATACAGACACACACAGCTCTGATACATGGACACTACACATACATACACAGATACACACACAGCTCTGCTACATGCACATACAAACACACACAGCTCTGCTACATGAACAATTCATGCACATAGAAACACACACACACAGTGCATGCACATGCAGATACACACACAATCTATACATTACCACATCATTGCAGAGCAGGAGAGGAGCCACAGGGAGCTGCAGGAGGCTGCACAACCTGAGCAGCAGCAGCTTCAAGGGCCTTAACTTCAGTCATGTGATCAGTCACATGATTGGAACTGGAAGGTCCTTCATCCTCCATGTAGCTCTCGGTAAGCTTCCTCTCCTGCTGTGTACCGATCACCTAGATCAGTGCAGAGCAGGAGAGAAGACAGGGAGAGAGGATAGATATCTGTGATCGGATCTCCTCACTGCTTCCCTCACAGACAGCGAGTGGGTCCTCTCACTTCTTTAGGGCCCTGGCATCTGCCCAGGTATGCCGAGTGCTGGCGCTGGGCCTGACACAAATGTGTGAAAATTCTGACCGTTTCTCATGCAGGAGAGTAGGATGAGTGACATCCATTTTTTGATCCATGTTGTATGCGAATGCAATGTGATTGTGTGTTTTTTTTTCAGTCAACATCAGTGTGATGAGACATCTCTATGCTGTCCATGTGCAATGCATTTTAAACATTGTTTATTTCATGCTGTATAAAGTTAGAAAGAATAGTCAGATAGGATAAATAGATAGATAGATAGATAGATAGATAGATAGATAGATAGATAGATAGATGGATAGATATACTAGAAAAAAAACCTTGCAGCACTCAGCTACTACCAATGATGTACATATGCTGACAAGCTGTATATATATGAGAAAAATTTTTAAAACTTACGTTTTTTTAAAAAAACTCAAAATTCTTATTATTTTTTTTAAATCTGAAGTTCTTAGTATACAGTTAGGGCCAGAAATATTTGGACAGTGACACAATTTTCGCGAGTTGGGCTCTGCATGCCACCACATTGGATTTGAAATGAAACCTCTACAACAGAATTCAAGTGCAGATTGTAACGTTTAATTTGAAGGGTTGAACAAAAATATCTGATAGAAAATGTAGGAATTGTACACATTTCTTTACAAACACTCCACATTTTAGGAGGTCAAAAGTAATTGGACAAATAAACATAACTCAAACAAAATATTTTTATTTTCAATATTTTGTTGCGAATCCTTTGGAGGCAATCACTGCCTTAAGCCTGGAACCCATGGACATCACCAAACGCTGGGTTTCCTCCTTTTTAATGCTTTGCCAGGCCTTTACAGCCGCAGCCTTCAGGTCTTGCTTGTTTGTGGGTCTTTCCGTCTTAAGTCTGGATTTCAGCAAGTGAAATGCATGCTCAATTGGGTTAAGATCTGGTGATTGACTTGGCCATTGCAGAATGTTCCACTTTTTTGCACTCATGAACTCCTGGGTAGCTTTGGCTGTATGCTTGGGGTCATTGTCCATCTGTACTATGAAGTGCCGTCCAATCAACTTTGCAGCATTTGGCTGAATCTGGGCTGAAAGTATATCCCGGTACACTTCAGAATTCATCCGGCTACTTTTGTCTGCTGTTATGTCATCAATAAACACAAGTGACCCAGTGCCATTGAAAGCCATGCATGCCCATGCCATCACGTTGCCTCCACCATGTTTTACAGAGGATGTGGTGTGCCTTGGATCATGTGCCGTTCCCTTTCTTCTCCAAACTTTTTTCTTCCCATCATTCTGGTACAGGTTGATCTTTGTCTCATCTATCCATAGAATACTTTTCCAGAACTGAGCTGGCTTCTTGAGGTGTTTTTCAGCAAATTTAACTATGGCCTGTCTATTTTTGGAATTGATGAATGGTTTGCATCTAGATGTGAACCCTTTGTATTTACTGTCATGGAGTCTTCTCTTTACTGTTGACTTAGAGACAGATACACCTACTTCACTGAGAGTGTTCTGGACTTCAGTTGATGTTGTGAACGGGTTCTTCTTCACCAAATAAAGTATGCGGCGATCATCCACCACTGTTGTCATCCGTGGACGCCCAGGCCTTTTACAGTTCCCAAGCTCACCAGTCAATTCCTTTTTTCTCAGAATGTACCCAACTGTTGATTTTGCTACTCCAAGCATGTCTGCTATCTCTCTGATGGATTTTTTCTTTTTTTTCAGCCTCAGGATGTTCTGCTTCACCTCAATTGAGAGTTCCTTTGACCGCATGTTGTCTGGTCACAGCAACAGCTTCCAAATGCAAAACCACACACCTGGAATCCACCCCTGACCTTTTAACTACTTCATTGATTACAGGTTAACGAGGGAGACGCCTTCAGAGTTAATTGCAGCCCTTAGAGTCCATTGTCCAATTACTTTTGGTCCCTTGAAAAAGAGGAGGCTATGCATTACAGAGCTATGATTCCTAAACCCTTTCTCCGATTTGGATGTGGAAACTCTCATATTGCAGTTGGGAGTGTGCACTTTCAGCCCATATTATATATATATAATTGTATTTCTGAACATGTTTTTGTAAACAGCTAAAATAACAAAACTTGTGTCACTGTCCAAATATTTCTGGCCCTAACTGTACACATTGGCCAATGTCTGCTTGCTCATCGACTGCGACAAAGCAGACATTGGCCAATGTGTGTACTAAGAACTTCAGATTTAAAAAAAATAATAAGAATTTTGAGTTTTTTGAAAAAAACGTAAGTTTTTAAATTTTTTTTCTCATATATATACAGCTTGTCAGCATATGTACATCATTGGTAGTAGCTGAGTGCTGCAAGGTTTTTTTCTAGTATATTGACCCAGCATCCCTGCTGGCACCAGTTCACATTGTCTGTGAGTGCTGTGCAGTTTTTTTCTCAGATAGATAGATAGATAGATAGATAGACAGATAGAATAGACAAATAGATGGTAGTAATAGCTAGAACATTTTACTAGTGTCCCACTGCTGTTTCTGGGGCCGCCCATTAAGCTTCATGAATATTCACTGCATTGACCAGCAACAGCCAATAACAGATGCTCAGAATCTGTGTTTGAGAGTCTATGATTGGCTGTTGGAATCATACTGCATTTCCTCAATCTGGACAGTGATTGTGCTTGGTTGCCATACATATTAGTCTTTGGCAACCAACCTGCCATCATAGTGTGTTAAATAAATTAATAATTGAAAAAAATGCGTAGGGATTCACAATATTTTTCAATCTAGCCCAGATAAAGCAGTCAGCTGTGAGGTGCCTCCTTCAGCTACCTAATTTTACCATTGCTGGCAAAAAAAATGCATAGAACTTGGCCCTAGTTTTAATTGCCAGACAAGATAAAACTAGGCAGCTGAGGGCTGGTATTCTCAGCAGGGTGGGCCCACTGTTTTAGGGCCCCCATCACTAAAGAATAGCACCTCACAGCCAATCATGAATATGGCACATTTATCGTAGTGGCATTTCCAGGCAGTTTACCAGGTCTCCCAGCAGCCCTGGTAGTGGTGGCATGCTCGATAATAAGGGGTAAGTACCAGCTTTTTATTGCCAGCTGGTGTTAAGTCGTGAGATTCTTAATGTTGGGCCAATATTAGTCCTAGCCATTAAGAATCACAAAAAAATAGTAAAAAAGATACCACACAGAGACAAATCATTTTATTAGAAATAAATACACAGATACAGTTAGCGACTCTATCTTTATTACCTCCTGCACCCTTCATACCCTTCCACGATCCTTGTGTTCTTTCTGCTTGACACATGCAGCTCTGCTACATCAGAGACTGTGGGGATGAGCAAAGCATGTCCTTTCACTGTGGTCTCTGATCACTGAATGAGTGATCTGATAATTGCGGCATGGTAAGCAGTGAGGTCACACGAGGACACCATTGCCATAGTAACTGCTTACTATGGCAACAGTTTCATCTTGTGACCTCACCACTTACAGTACCATGTCACAGGTCTCACTTCAGTCATTCAGTTATCAGAGACCACTTTGTCTCTCCCCCTTGAGCCCTCTCCCCTTATAGTGTCCATAGATGAGTGGCGGTATGAGTAAGTGGACATGCGTGCACCGGGTCATACTGCCACCATTTTTGAATATCCAGGTGTCCAAATATGTACTGCCAGTTGGCACCATATTTGCACACTCATCACTCTCTGTCCCCTGTGTGTGCTCTGTCCACCCCAGTGTACTCTCTCTTCTTCCTGTGTGCTCTTTCTTCCCCATGTGCTTTCTCTGTGGCCACTGTGCATTCTCTCTGTGCTCTCCATATGCATTCGCTCTGTGCCCCCATGTGCTCTCTCTGCCCCTTGTGCACTGTTTGTCCTCTGTGCCCCCTGTACACTCTTTTTATGTGTGCTCTAAGTGCCCCCACCGTTTGTGCGCTCTCCTTGCTTTGTGTTGACTATGTACCCCTGTGGTGTTCAAAAATGATGGTCATGTGATGAGATGCGCTTGCACAAACCCACCAAGCGCAGGTGCAGTTACTAAGGCCACAACCATGTATAAACACACAGGAGTCCAAAGATGACAGCGGTCTCAGGAACTGCACCTGTGTACACTGTGTTCATGCAGGTGCAGTTTAGATCAATCTATCTATATAGTTGCCTTGTGGTGTCCATCACCCACTTGCAGAAGAGAATCACTGCACACTCAGAGGTATTTTGATGCAAAAGTGAAAGTTTTTATTTTATCATGAACAACATGCAACATGGCAGACGTTTCGGCCATTGCTTTGGGGCCTTTTTTCACAGTGTCACACACATGTCAGAGCGCAGGAGTGCAGGGTCAGGCTCACATCTGACAGATGCTGTTGCTTCCTTACACTTAATGCATGTCACAACTAAATAACATTGCTCAGGAGGGCTGAGGAACTTCATAACCTGTACTTAAAATTGGGATACACATTACTATTGGGACAGTCTGGCAAGTACCCCCAGATATAACCATACCAAGAAACCACAGGTGCACCAACTCATAATATAGAAAAGGATTTTGCCAGAGACCGTACTTCTATTTTTCTTCCTTTATTTAGACGTGATTAAAATGAACAGGACCGAACACTGGATGCGTTTCGGGGACAGCACCCCCTTAGTCCTCAGCTGAGGACTAAGGGGGTGCTGTCCCCCGATCTGCGACCAGCATTCGGTCCTGTTCATTTTAATCACGTCTAAATAAAGGAAGAAAAATAGAAGTACGGTCTCTGGCAAAATCCTTTCTATATTATTGCTATATATGGATGGAACCAGCCATCCAGCCAGCTGACCAGGATCATGGAGACATGTGAGTGAACCACTCCCCTTCCCTTTCCCATTGCACCAACTCATAGTAGCTCTTCCAGACAGACGCTGAGCTACTACTAGGCTTCTTTTCAGCACCCTAGGCTATATACAATCCAAGCGACACTGTGAAAAAGGCCTCAAAGCAATGGCCAAAACATCTGCCAGGTCGCATATTGTTATGACAAAATAAAAACTTTCACGTTTGCACCAAATTACCTCTGAGTGTGCAATGATTCTCTTCTGGAAGTGGGTGATGGACACCACGAGGCAATTATATAGATAGATTGATCAATCCATGAAAAACACTGATGATGCTGATGGTAAAAACAGGCACTCAGACTGTACACTGATGCAAATCACTAATGACATCAATATCATTTTATCAAGTATGAATTTAAATATGAACATGTGAGTGATTAAAGTGTCTAGAAGATCTCAGAATTTTTTTTTCTTTTTTTGTTCAATTATTACTGCTGTCATTGTGTTCTGTCATAGCTGTGTGATTATAATACAATACATTTACAATACTTTACAACAGATACTAAGCACAAACAAGGCTTAGCCAAAAAGCTTTCCAGTACTAGTCTCCTAATAAAATGTACCTCTGCTGGTTCAATATGCATAAAATAAATGTGCTTAACTTGATTGTATAATTTTTTAAGCAAACTTTTTTATTACATTTTTGCAATGTAGCATGAGCAATAAAAACATATCTGAGGAGATCCGAATAGGCCACACAACTCTATTTTCTGATATGGACATGATATTTGACAAACTGATTTTATTCTCTAATGTCTATTACAACAATTGTATTTTGCTTTGAAAATAATTTAATGAGTTCGGAAATGTATTTCTGATGAACATAGGCAATTTTACCTTTGTTAAAGCTTCTGCTGTAATTTAAAACTGCTTCATAATAGGGATTCCAATCAAGGAAGGAACAGTTTTATAATTGCTTCAAAGACCATTCTCTGATTAGGAGAATAAATAACAGGTAGAAAAACACTGGATGAATGTGATATGCAATGTAAAACTATTAAACATAGAAAAAAAACTTCGATATTAAGAAAAAAAGTAAAAAAAAAATATATATATATATATATCTACTATATAATTGCCGTAGGCACGTTTGTGTCGGACCCCGGCACGCCGTGGCTTTGTCACTATGTGACGTCACCACGTGCGAGGCATTGCCCGCGTAGCGAGCATTGCGACCCCTCTCCGCTGTCATCCCGCTCCGGAGCAGCTGCTGTCAGCACATGCTGACACAGTGCTCCGGAGCCTGTGCCCCTGTGCCCCAGTGCCCCTGTGCCCCTGTGCCCCAGTGCCGCTCCGGAGCAGCTGCTGTCAGCACATGCTGACACAGTGCTCCGGAGCCTCTGCCCCTGTGCCCCTGTGCCCCTGTGATCCCGCTCCGGAGCAGCTGCTGTCAGCACATGCTGACACAGTGCTCCGGAGCCTGTGCCCCTGTGCCCCAGTGCCCCTGTGCCCCTGTGCCCCAGTGCCTCTGTGCCCCTGTGCCCCTGTGATCCCGCTCCGGAGCAGCTGCTGTCAGCACATGCTGACACAGTGCTCCGGAGCCTGTGCCCCTGTGCCCCGGTGCCCCAGTGCCCCTGTGCCCCAGTGCCCCTGTGCCCCAGTGCCTCTGTGCCCCAGTGCCCCTGTCATCCCGCTCCGGAGCAGCTGCTGTCAGCACATGCTGACACAGTGCTCCGGAGCCTGTGCCCCTGTGCCCCAGTGCCTCTGTGCCCCTGTGCCCCTGTGCCCCTGTGCCCCAGTGCCCCTGTGCCCCAGTGCCCCTGTGCCCCTGTGATTACCGCAACCGCGCCGCATTGCGACTCGCTGCCTGAGTGCGAGCACTTGCGGCGCGGTTGCGGTAATCCCCATAAGGATTACCGCAACCGCGCCGCATTGCGACTCGCTGGCTGAGTGCGAGCACTTGCGGCGCGGTAGCGGTAATCCCCATAAGGATTACCGCAACCGCGCCACAAGTGCAAGTTGCGGCGCGGTTGCGGTAATCCCCATAGAAAGTATAGGGGGACTTGCGGCAGGTGCGGCAAGTGCGGTTTTGCCGCACCTGACGCAAGTCCCCCTATACTTTGTATGGGGATTACCGCAACCGCGCCGCAGATGCGGTTTTTAAATAAAATAAAATAATCTTTATACAAATAAATTCACTTAAAATAACAAATAATAAATAAATTTAATAATAATAAAAATAGTAAAAAAACAAAACAAAATAAATAATAACATAAAAAATAAGAATAACAAAAAAAAAATAATAATATATTAAATTAAGATATTAATTACATTAAGTAATTAAAATATAATAAAATAAAATAATTTTCATTAAAATAAAAAATTAATATACAAAATAATATAATTAATAATATATTAATATAAAATAAAAATGCAAATAATAATGATATTAATGCTATTAATACTGCTATTAATGCTACTAATAATGCTATTCAGGATATGATTAATGTTATTAATGCTAATAATAATGCTATTAATGCTAATAATACTGCTAATAATGCTATTAATACTGCTATTAATGCTACCAATAATGCTATTAATGCTATTAATAATGTTATTAATGCTATTAATGCTATTAATAATGCTATTAATGCTAATAATAATGCTATTAATGCTAATAATACTGCTAATAATGCTATTAATACTGCTATTAATGCTATCAATAATGCTATTAATGCTATTATTAATGTTAATAATGCTATTAATGCTATTAATAATGCTATTAATGCTAATAATAATGCTATTAATGCTATTAATAATGTTATTAATGCTATTATTAATGCTAATAATGCTATTAATACTGCTATTACTGCTAATTATAATGCTATTGCTTACATTATTGCTATTGATGATGCCATTATTATTTAAAAATCTTTAAAAAAACAATAAACATATTTTAGATACCCGATCCATTTGCATCAGGCTAACAGCTATCTACTATATAATTGCCGTAGGCACTTCCGTGTCGGACCCCGGCAAAGACCGTGGCTATGTCACTCTGTGACGTCACCACGGCGAAGCATTGGCCGCTTCGCGGCCAATATGCGAGTCGTTGGCCTGCGCGAGCAATGGCCGCGAGGCCATTGCTCGCGCAGGCTGAGTACAAGCAATGGCCGCGAAGCGGCCATTGCGAGTCGCTGGCCGAAAATAGAACCAGAGGCTCGGCCACAAAGCTAGCGATCCCCCGCTCAGGTAGCGCGAGCAATGGCCGCCAGGCCATTGCGAGTCGCTGGCTGAGTGCGAGCACTTGCGGCGTGGTTGCGGTAATCCCCATAAGGATTACTGCAACCGCGCCGCATTGCGAGTCGCTGGCTGAGTGCGAGCACTTGCGGCGCGGTAGCGGTAATCCCCATAAGGATTATCGCAACCGCGCCGCAACTTGCACTTGCGGCGCGGTTGCGATAATCCCCATAGAAAGTATAGGGGGACTTGCGGCAGGTGCGGCAAGTGCGGTTTTGCCACACCTGCCGCAAGTCCCCCTATACTTTCTATGGGGATTACCGCAACCGCGCCGCAGATGCGGTTTTTAAATAAAATAAAATAATCTTAATACAAATAAATTCACTTAAAATAACAAATAATAAATAAATGTAATAATAATAAAAATAGTAAAAAAACAAAACAAAATTAATAATAAAATAAAAAATAGCTATCTACTATAATCAAATTAATGCACGTTCTAGAATCCCGATGCATTTGCATCGGGCTCACAGCTAGTATATATATATATATATCTTTCTGAGGATAAATAAAAATCAGGCTTACACACATACGTTTTCGAGCACCTTTTTTAGGCCTCGCTCACATGAACATTGCACTCGTACCAATGTTATTCAATGAGGCTGCAATTTTTTTCTCAAGCCAATTTGTGATAAGAAAACAATCCCAGCATGCTGCAAGTGTCTGTAAGTCAATCACATGCACCCATCGAACTGCACTCAGATGTTACCCGACTGTAGTGCGATATATGAAGAGACTGTAAATAGAGGGGATGGAGAGATAAATCTATCCTTCTTCAATGTACCTGGGCTCTGATTCTAGCATGCAAGAGAATCAGTTCACAGTTACATGATACTCGGCTCACGCTCACAACAGAGTATGAGCTGAGTGTCATTGGCGTATAGCATTTGATACTTTTGCATTGGATACTATATGCTAGTGTGACCACAGCCCAACAGAGAAACTATTTCGTTAAAAAAACAAATTGAATTCCAAAAAATAGTTTTAAAAAAGCACAAAGGCTATGTTTGCATCATGATTTATCTTACATTAAATTTCTTGTTAACGGTTTATGTCCAAGTCTACACTAAAAAGGGATTAAGATGCATGTTCTGATGGGCGTATGGTGAAAAAAAGTAGCTATAATTTATAAAATGCTATGTCTGAGTCCCTATATCTCCTAATGGTCCCTGGGAAATATAAATGTGTCTCTCATCTGCTTGGGGAAAAACAATTGGAATATGACTTCCAGCTCACCCACCACCTTTACTATGTAAATTCAAAATGCAGTCTAGGAGGAGAACAAGGCTGTAAAGAAAATGAGTAACCTGCTGGACATCCTGTGATTGTTACATCTTTCAGACAAGAGTCATACCATATGTGTAATTTATCATATATAGATAGATGAAAAGGGTAGGTGTGAATGTGCAAGGGTAATGAAGAATCTCTCCTGAGTAGACCTAGGGAGGACAGTAATCTTGCACCACATCCCCAATGATGAACTGTATTATAATGAATGGATGATCTTTCTTATATTGACACTAGTAATCAGTGAGTGTAATTACTTCTATTCGCTACTGTGGCGCCCCTATGGCAAGGCGCCACAGGATGGTACTGCACCCCAAACAGAAGGTGTAGTGCCTCCGTAGCCGTGGATATGGAGGACCCTACAGAGTCTGCACCCCAACACCCATAGTGTAGGTCAGTAGGTCCCAAGGGGTGGAGCCTAGAGGAGCGGGAGACGAGGAGTGACAGTTAGAAGACTAGTCAGTCAGATGGTGTAAGAGAGCAGAGAAGACGGATGCAGGGGATCCTGCGACCGTGACAAGAGGGCACCTCTAAGGAAAGGGGTGACCCGGACGGAGAAGGGGGCCACTCCAGGACTGGTCAGAGCCAGCTGGAGACCCAGATCATCACCGGTACACCGGAACCGAGGCGGTTAGTTAAGGTCTATCCCTAACCACCGACCAGCAGGCTGTGGGCCCGATATAAGGGAGACACAGCACCCATCAAGTAGTCCAACATCAGTCCTGCAGCTGGGTTCATGATGCTCAGAAGTACAGAGACTTTAGGCAACAGACCCCGAGGACTAGAGACTAGACTCACAAGTGGGAGTACAGAAGGCCATCAGGGCACAGAAGAGAAAAGGACCAGGAGAGCCATTCTGACCAACCCTGGAAAAGCCTCCAAAATCCGTGGCTACAGCCCCTGGTTAACCCAGACTGTACCGTGTACCAATTTCACCTGGTGCAAGTAAAGAACTGTTTGAGCTGATCTGGTGTCTGATCTCCTTTCATCCATCGGCCGGAGGGCCTCCACAGCATCTCCGAGGTGAGGACTACGACTCCCATCTTCAACCCCGCTTCCCTGAGGTAAAGCTCCACCTGTGTGGAGCTGTACTACCAAAGATGCATTTCCATCACCTCAACGGCTGGCGCAGCGCTGGTAACCCTACCGGGTACCACAGGTGGTGTCACGTTACAATTCCCCCATCATCATCACCCCTACCTGCCATTGAGGGTCCAGGGCACGGAAGCAGGAACCGACCAGCCATGATCCCCACTAAAGTAACCATCTTTCCCGGTATCCGAGTACCCCCTACCCTGTCGACCAACTCATTTCACTCATGAATAGTACAGTATTCGGGTTCTTCATTACATTGCAAGTATTTGTGTACTCGCCTCATGATATTCGTATCTCTCGCCCAGTATGTTTAACACCTGATTTGCAACCACTAAACATGATGGGCTTCTTAACCAATCACATTAATGCCGCAGCCATCTTGGTTGTGTCATTACTCTGACTAGCTGGCCGCGCAGCGTCATAGGGTCTATATAAGCCCTGCCATCGCTATTTTATGTACATTGCATCAGGAAATTACACCCCACCTATACTGTTTAAAGAAGAATGGGCTACCTACATGGTAAAAAGATGTATAAAATAATAGGAAAACTGTAAAAGGTACATCTGTTTCTACTAGAATAAGTGAGCTCAACCTTAATAAATGGCTTCAGCCTTCGTTGAACGCAACCTGCCAGAGATGACGATATCCAGCATCATCCTGCCGCCCATACCATGTTACTAGGAATTCTCCAACACGTATTATTCTTCCATGGTGACTGTAATTCCTCTGATCTCTAAATACCCTCTACCCATCCAATAAATTTAGCAATAATGTTTTTAGTCAAATTTGTGTATTAACCTGTTTTTAATTTTATTTTTACAATATATTTTTCTGTAACGCCCCTTCTTTCATTTAAAAATAAGTTTGGGATGTAAATTCTCAGGAAAACTATGTCTACACCATGGATCTTAAGAGCTCACTAATATGTTAAGAAAAATATGGATTTCTTTGGAAGACATTGGATCACAGATTTCATGGTATCATTTTGTTCAAATTTCTATTACTTAAAAGTCCACATAACTGTCTAAGGAGGGTTACTCTACCTAACATATTCTCTCAATTTTATAATAGTCTTAGCATAGTTTTAATGAACTTTAAGAGGTTAAAATGCCCCTTTCATAAGGTCAAAGTTCTAGCGAAGTGCAAGACATTTTGTGTGCACAAGAAATGCACCGGAATGCATCATTCCTATTACAATATCTCAAAACCAGTACCCGCATATTGTTTTTCCTCTGCAGCCATTGCAAAAAAGGGTGGATTGTCTTTGCTTAAAAATATATAGTGACTTTTCCTTTAATTAAGCAACTTATTGCAAACAAACAACGATATGTCAGAGTAATTTGCTTGATAATTAACTTGAATTAAATTATATTATCATTATTTGTAGCTACTACTAACGGCAAGCTTTTATTAGAAGAATCTTGAGCTTACTGAATCAAAACAAAGAAGGATCATTAATAATAGTTGGTGACTTTAAATGAATATCATATAACTTCTTCTTCCCTCCATGTGTCTCAAGAACCGAATTCTATTGAGAACATCTTTCAAAGACATAATCTATATGATATCTGGCACTTACAGCATTTAACTGAATGATATTACACTTTTTCTTCCATCCCCATCAACCATGTACCAGGATATATTATTTTCTAGTAAATAGGTTTCTTCCATGCGAGTACAATCAACATCTATTGAAATCTTATCATGTTCAGCCCATTCTCCTACTACCATGACTATTGAGGAACAATATAACATTTCCCTCAACTAGTCTTGAATTTTAATAATTATACTGTGAATCACCCAAACATGATCCTAGTACAATACTAACAACACATGATTCCTATCATTGAAAATAGTCTTGTAGCTAACTGACTGTAACTTGTGGTGTGTCCATAAGGCACTAATAAGGAGACACATCATAAAAAAAAGTCTTATAATTAAAAATAATTGAACTTTGCAAACGTCTGGTTCTCCAATTGCCCTGCTAAGATGTGTGTTAAACTTTGTGGTCTCTTAGAATTGTGCTAAAGCCTAACAAACCCACTAAGGCTGGGGTCACACATAGAAATCCGTTTTCGGAAGTGATTTCCATGACCAATCCGTTTTTTTTTGGGTGCTTTTTGAGCCTCCTACACCCCTGAACGTTTTTGGACTTAGTCACTTTTTGACCAAAATTCTCAAAAAAACGGATCCGTTTTTCCATAGGGCCCATGTTAAAATTTTTTTTTTTATTTTTGAAAAACGGACCCCAAAAACGTTGCTAGCAATGTTTTTGACTCAAAAACGGACATAGCAATGTTTTTAAGTGCAGAAAAAAACTGACAGGGTGCTTATTACATCCAATTTGTTTTTCTATGAGTTTTTGGACTTAGAAAAAAGAAATGCCAAAAATAAAGCCAAAAACGGACCAAGGGCTTATGTGTGACCCTAGACTAACACAAATAAAAACATTATTCATATCAAAATGACCTGAACCTATATGGATAGGAGAAATGTATAGATGTCTCCTTTGCTGATGTTTGAACACAAAAGATACAAATACAATAAGCTGTGGCTTTTTCTCATGGAATGGTACAAAAGTTATCTCTACAGAAGCCGTTTAGTATAGATGACATATTGGACCGCAAATAAATCATTGCTGGCAGCATCAGTGCTGTCCAAATAACAGACAGATGTGCAGATATGTGGTATGGATATTTTAATGATTGGTATTAGCCTTAGGTTAATGTAAATTGGCCTTGATCCATACCTGATTCATTTTTTGAAATGTAAGGTTTTCCATCCTTTGGATGACTAGCTTGTTGTGCTTCAATGTGACAAAGCCACCGGACATGCTAAATACCTTCTGTTACAGTTCATTTGAGTAATGAAGGAATACTGGGCCAATATTTGCCACTGGTCATCTGGTTACCAAGAAGTATAAAGATAAGAGTACCAAGTATCTGTCAGACAAAGGACATACCGTATATACTCGCGTATAAGCCGAGTTTTTCAGCCAAAAAATTGGGCTGAAAAGTACCCCCTCGGCTTATACGCGAGTCAATACGGCAGCCCCGGCAGCCCCAGCAGCCGGAGCAGCCCCAGTAATCCAGGGCCCCCCCAGCCTTGCTCCGGTCACCTGTAAAGTAAAATATACTTATCACTGTCCCGCTGCCTTCCGCGCCTGCATCTGCCAACATGCGATCCTCCATCTTCATGCGTCTTCTTCCGGTTTTCTCTGTTCGTCGCAGGCAATGACGTCATTGCCGGCGCCGAACACAGGAAGTTGGAAGAAGACGCATGAAGATGGAGGATCGCATGTCGGCAGATGCGGGCACGGACGGCAGCGGGACAGTGATAAGTATATTTTACTTTACAGGTGACCGGAGCAAGGCTGGGGGGGCCCTGGATTACTGGGGCTGCTGTATACTACCGCTGGGGCTGCCGGGGCTGCTGTATACTACCACTGGGGCTGCTGGGGCTCCTATATACTAACACTGGGGCTGCTGGGGCTCCTATATACTACCACTGGGGCTGCTGGGGCTGCTGTATACTACCACTGGGGCTGCTGGGGCTGCTATATACTACCACTGGGGCTACTGGGGATGCTATATACTACCAGTGGGGCTGCTGGGGCTGCTGTATACTACCACTGGGGCTGCTGGGGCTGCTATATACTACCACTGGGGCTGCTGGGGATGCTATATACTACCACTGGGGCTGCTGTATGCTACCACTGGGGCTGCTGGGGCTGCTATATACTACCACTGGGGCTGCTGGGGATGCTATATACTACCACTGGGGCTGCTGTATACTACCACTGGGGCTGCTGTATACTACCACTGGGGAGGCCTGTATACCACTGGGGGGGCTTGTATACCACACTGCTGGGGGCTGTATACCTGTGCTGGGGTCCACCCTCGGCTTATACACGAGTCAATAGGTTTTTCCAGATTTTTGGGGCAAAAGTAGGGGGTCGGCTTATACACGGGTCGGCTTATACACAAGTATATACGGTACTTTAAGTAAGGCAGTGCTTGGGTTTTCAACTGATGCATCTCTGTTTGCTCTAGTGGATTAGTGCAATAGAAAATAAATAATGTTGGCTTAAGTGGATGAGCATTGGCTTTGTGGGGAGTGAAGGAGACTCATAGTTAGCCGTGCAGATAACATAGCTTATTTTAGTTATATGCCAATTTGTTTTTCATTTTGGAAGAAGGAAAAAAAATCCTCCATTTTGCTTTTATAGAGAGGGTCTAAAAGCATGGCTATCCATTAATAAGCCTTTTTCTTGATTGTAATAATACATCTGTTATCCCATGAGCAATGCAGCATACAGTTTGCCATTCTTGCTAGCACAACTGAGGGCCCCATTTATTTACTTTCATTACCCTGCTGTAATGATTGGTAGTAGTCCTCATTGCAGACTAGTCCTCATTGCAGAATAATTGTCAGCCCCAGGACCTTCCAGTGCTATCTCTACTCTTTCATAACCACCTGCTGCTGTTCTTCCTACTTCATCTCAACATCCTGCTGCATGTAACATAGATATTGAGAATTCCCAACAGATACATGGCAATGTCTTATTTCCTTTATTCCCTCTTCTTGTCTCCTGAGTATTTTTTTTGTATAATATATGGGATGATATTAATATTCGCTGACAAATTTGTTAGCCTTCACCGATTCAAAGATAAATCAAGCTCATTGTAAATTCACAGAAATGACACTAATTTAAGACATACAAACACAAAACCACCAATTAAATAAAGTGAAATCACTAGATATCCCAAATTTAGGGTATATTTCTTTCCTATTTGGGATATGTCAGTGTGTTGATCCATGACCGTGTACTCTAGCTGTTGAAGATGGGGGTCATGTTTGTTGAGAAGGCAGTTGAGTAGTTGTAAGAGATAGGTAACCGCTGCCTGGAAGTGGAAATGGACATAACTCCAAGTTACAGATGCTTCCTTTTATGCCTAGTTTTATTCCTACAGGAGTACCACTTAAACAATCCACCCTGTGGTGTGGGAAATTAACACATTGTCCCTTCCACGGTTGCTGTTCGTGGTGTTAACAATGCAGTGTACTTCAGAGGTCAGACAAGTCTAAAGAAGAGCTTGAATTTTTCTGCATATGAAAAAACAGAGAAGGCACCTTTTTGCCAGAAATGGTGGCCTATTATTCTTCTAGTAAGGCAGAGCACAAGTCATAATTTCTCGAAAGGCAGCTGACTCCACTAATTAAATTGCAACCACCAGCAACTTGACCAGGTGAGATTTTATTTGGTCTGGCTGACGGAGAGAACCTATTGAGATTTTATTTGCTTATTAATAGTTGTAGTTCCTCATCTATTTGAGCTTAGACATTTACAGCTTTTCTTTATGAGCAACCTGCAAACTGCCAAAGAATCATCTTGTGGTAACTTACAAAAAAAAATACTACATGCAAAATGTCTTACTACCAACATCAACGTAGATTGTAACTCTCTTACTTCTCCTCTTTAACTGGATATTCAGCATCATCAACTCCAGAGTTGACCACAAAAAATCATATTTTTTTCTTACCGGATCTTTTAGTTTCATATCACTTTTTCTGTGTGCCTTCAAGACCAACAATCTCTTACTCTGATGACATCACCGCCTCAGTATCACTGTCTATTTCACAGATTGTGTCCCCCAAAGTTTTTACATTACCATTACCACCATTCTTGATTCAGCTGACAGCTACATCTGTGAAAGAAATTGCTTTAGCTCCTTGCCCCCTTGCCCAAATCCCAACTTGAGATTTGAAATGTGTATTCCTACTTCTGCAGGGGTTCTACCACTATTGGTTTCAATACCAGCAACAGAGTTAGCTAAATCTTTCAATACAGCAAATCAACTGGAAGAGGTTTTTTGAAGTATTCTACTTATGCTATGTGCACAAAGTGCATTTTTTTCTGCATTTTTGCTGCGTTTTTTACCTGTGTTTTTACCTTGGTTTTATACAAATATATGCTAATCTATATCTGCATTTGGACTTTCCAGCAAAACCTATGAGTTTTAGGAAAAAGCTGTGCACACACAAGGTTTGCAGAAAGTCTCAACTGCTCAGGTATTGCTGCAGTTGGGAAAGAATGAGCATGTCAATTTTTTCTGCATTTTTACTACAGTCAATGGCAAAATTGCTGAAAAAATGCAGCTACCAAAAGACACCAAAAATGCGCAAAAAACAAAGCCAAATATGCAGCAAATCTACTGCCAAAGAATTTAGAGATCCTAGAAACCTGTACAGGTTTTGCTACGTTTTTAGCCACAGCGAAAACACCCTGTGTGCACATACCGTTAGGCTCCCATGTTTTATGATATACTGAACTCAGGGGAAGAATGGAAGCATGAAAAATGTACCACGTTGAATGTTTGTAAGAGAAAGAGGTGAGGTGAGCAGAACACTGTCTCCAGCTGACTGACTGCATTGCTGTGACTGCTGAAACAAGTGATGTGCTACATGTTCTATTATCCCTTCTTCTTTTGCACCTCCAATCTGCTTGCCAGATGCAAATGGGGTTTTGAAGGCTTCTGCCAGCAGCTTTGTGGCTTCTGCTGATAGCCTCCCATATATCATACGTTCTTGCATTAGTATAACCATTACCAATTTTTTTTCACCATAAATAGCAAGCCCTGAAAACATTATACTAGAAATGCTTAAGGTACCGTCACACGCCGCAATCTCGCCTGGACATCTGAAAGTCGATGTGTCGCCCCGGCGAAATCGCCGTGAAATTGCCTCATGGTTGTGGTGTGTGATTGGGCCATTTTGCGGTGATTAATCACCCATCGGCCGTCTCCTGATTCCTGAACATTGCTCAGTAATCAGGTGCATTCGGCAAGATGATATTATCATATTTTGTCATGTGACAGGGCGATAGTGATGGAAAGAGCGCTTTCTGTGATTAACCGTAGGCGTGCCTCAGCGTGCTGTAGTCTGCGCCCCGTCTGAGATGATTGGTGAGGGCTACTGTGTTCCCATTGGCTGTCAGTTGACACTGCGCCATATTTGAAGAGCTGTCCGTTCAGCACCACAAACATCTTCAGCTATAAAACCGTCCGCAAACTCAGTGCAATTGAATAGCGGAAGCTATGTTGTCCGCGTGTATTAAGTTGCGCTGCATGGAGTATAGTGCCACACATGACAGCTCAGATGTTGGGCTACACATCGTAGATGGGTGTCATGGGCCATGCACTACAATCACACTACGTGTGTGAATTTGGTGACGCTGCTGGGTACATTCTACTGCTCCCACTCTGCGGATGTCCACACAC
Organism: Allobates femoralis; assembly: GCA_033576535.1. NCBI lineage: Eukaryota > Metazoa > Chordata > Amphibia > Anura > Aromobatidae > Allobates > Allobates femoralis. The sequence goes on along the minus strand of JARQOC010000006.1, from coordinate 269,195,872 downwards.
ATGGAGAATGCAATGGTGTTTGTGGGGGATGTAGGTACACTTCAGTACACACACGCAAACATGTGTGCACATACATAGTTCAGCCTTAGCAGCTCTGCCATGGCGTAGACCAATGCATGCACATATGTCCATAGTGTTGTTTGTAGTTTACCCCCATCACCTACAGATGCACACATAGCCATTCTTAGTGTAATACACTGTACTGCACAAGACCGCTCCTGTGTGACACTTTGACGCCTCGAAAGTGTGTTGCAGGAGCCACAATTGATGACACGAGCATGTATTTGTGGCAAAGTCCTATAGACAATTGCGTCATGTATTAGCCAGCCTTCCAGAGCGGGCTGACCAATCGTAATGCTGTTCTGTTGTCCAATGAACATGTATGGGGCGCGGTGTACCACTGTTGCTCACCTATCTCCTCGCCATGTTGAACATGTACGCCCACATTGCCTTTGAAATTGCGGCATGTGAAGTGGCGATGGAATGAGGCAAGATTGGTTCCGCAGTACGTGAGACGATTTCCGGATCGACACATCACCTTAACTTCAGAGCGAAACTGCGGCATGTGATGCTGCCATAGTCGATCTGAGGTGGGCACGAAAAACATGAGCGCGCACATCATATCGCCACACATCGCCAGGCGAGATTGCGGCGTGTGCCGCTACCTTAAGTAGAATACCATGGACAGCCAAAAAGACTAAAGCAACACCATCTTGATCCAAATTTTGGCAAGACTTTTAGGACTTTCCAATTTAACAACTTGATCAGCTATGTCAAAAAAGACAGTTGCATGTCTTGATTTAGTGTAATAATTTATTTTCAAATTTTTGTAAATCAAATAAATTTTTCCTGCTTTACAAGGATGATAAAGCAGCGCATGTCAGAATGGAGGTACATGGTTTCAAAATTGCCCACAGTATAGTTGTGGGACATATAAACTAAATAAGCAAATATGAAAAATGTTATCCTTTGTTTGTATTTTTATATGTACATTTTTTACTTAACCCCTTAGTGACGGAGCCAATTTCCACCTTAATGACCAGACCGTTTTTTGCAATTCTGACCAGTGTCCCTTTATGAGGTTATATCTCTGGAACGCTTCAACGGATCCTAGCGATTCTGAGATTGTTTTTTCGTGACATATTGGGCTTCATGTTAGTATTAAATTTTGGTCGATAATTTTTGTGTTTATTTGTGAAAATATAAAATAATTGGCAAAAATTTTGAAATTTTGACAATTTTCAAATTTGTAATTTTTATTCTGTTGAACCAGAGCGTTATGTGACACAAAAGAGTTAATAAATAACATTTCCCACATGTCTACTTTACATCAGCACAATTTTGGAAAAAAAATTTTTTTGGGTTAGGACGTTATAAGGGTTCAAAGTTCATCAGCAATTTTTCATTTTTCCAGCAAAATTTACATAACCTTTTTTTTTAGTGACCACATCACATTTGAAGTCTCTTTGAGGGGTGTAGATGACAGAAAACACCCAAACGTGACACCATTCCGAAAACTACACCTCTCAAGCTACTCAAAACTACATGCAAGAAGATTATTAACCCTTCAGGTGCTTCACAGGAACTAAAGAAACGTGGAAACAAAAAATGGCCATTTTAATTTTTCTGACAAAAATGTTCTTTTAGCCTCAATTTTTTCATTTTCACATGGGCAGCAGGATAGAATGCATCCTAAAATTTGTTGGCCAATTTCTCCTGAGTACACTGATACCTCATATGTGGTCATAAACCACTGTTTGGGCGCACGGCAGGGCTTAGAAGGGAAGGAGTGCAATTTGACTTTTGGAGCTAATTTACCATTCAAAAAGTGAAATGGCGCTCCTTCTCTTCTGAGCCCTACCGTGCGCCCAAACAGTGGTTTATGACCACATATGAGGTATCGGTGTACTCAGGAGAAATTGGCCAACAAATTTTAGGATGCGTTTTATCCTGTTGCTCATGTAAAAATGAAAAAATTGAGGACAAAAGAAAATTTTTGTGAAAAAAAAGTACTTTTTTCATTTTTACGGATCAATTTGTAAAGCCCCAGAGGGTTCAAAGTGCTCACTATGCATCTAGATAAGTTCCTTGGGGGGTCTAGTTTCCAAAATGGCGTCACTTGTGGGGGAGCTCCAATGTTTAGGCACACAGGGGCTCTCCATATGCGACATGGTGTTCCCTAACAATTTGAATGGAAAATTAGCTCCAATTGTTAGCGGACACCATGTCACGTATGGAGAGCCCCTGTGTGCCTAAACATTGTAGCTCCCCCACAAGTGACCCCATTTTGGAAACGAGACCTCCCAAGGAACTTATCTAGATTGGTTGTGAGCACTTTGAACCCCCAGGTGCTTCACAAATGAATCTGTAAAATGAAAAAAAGAAACCTTTTGTGGAAAAGAAAGTACTTTTTCATTTTTACGGATCAATTTGTGAAGCAACTGGGGGTTTAAAGTGCTCTCTATGCATCTAGATAAGTTCCTTGGGGGGTCTGGTTTCCAAAATGGGGTCACTTGTGGGGGAGCTCCAATGTTTAGGCACACAGGGGCTCTCCATATACGACATGGTGTCCGCTAACAATTTGAACGGAAAATTAGCTCCAATTGTTAGCAGACACCATGTCACGTATGGAGAGGCCCTATGTGCCTAAACATTTGAGCTCCCCCACAAGTGACCCCATTTTGGAAACTAGACCCCCCAAGGAACTTATCTAGATGGGTGTTGAGCACTTTAAACCCCCAGGTGCTTCACAAATGAATCCGTAAAAATGAAAAAAGAAAATTTTTGTGGAAAAGAAAGTACTTTTTCATTTTTTCGGATCAATTTGTGAAGTACCTGGGGGTTCAAAGTGCTCACTGTGCATCTAAATACATTCCTTGGGGTGTCTAGTTTCCAAAATGGGGTCACGTGTGGGGGAGCTACAATGTTTAGGCACACAGGGGCTCTCCATACCCGACATTGTGTCCGCTTACTATTGGAGCTAATTTTCCATTCAAATTGTTAGTGCACAATGTCGCATATGGAAAGCCCCTGTGTGCCTAAACATTGGAGCTCCCCCACAAGTGACCCCATTTTGGAAATTAGACCCCCCAAGGAACATATCTAGATGCATAGTGAGCACTTTCAACCCCCAGGTGCTTCACAAATTTGTCTGTAAAAAGTAAAAAAAGATTTTTGTGAAAAAAAAGTACTTTTTCATTTTTACGGATCAATTTGTGAAGCACCTGGGTTTTCAAAGTGCTCACTATGCATCTAAATATATTCCTTGGGGGGTCTAGTTTGCAAAATGGGGTCACTTGTGGGGAGCTCCAATGTTTAGGCACACAGGGGCTCGCCATACACGACATGGTATCCACTTACTATTCCAATTGTTAGTGGACACCATGTCACGTATGGAGAGCCCCTATGTTCCTAAACATTGGAGCTCCCCCACAAGTGACCCCATTTTGTAAACTAGGCTCCCAAAGGAACTTATCTAGATGCATAGTGAGCACTTTGAGCCCCCAGGTGCTTCACAAACTGATCCGTAAAAATGAAAAAGTACTTTTTTTCACAAAAATCTTCTTTTTTTCCTTTTTACGGACTAATTTGTGAAGCACCTGGGGGTAAAAACTACTCACTATGCATGTAGATATGTTCCCTGGGGGTTCTGGTTTCCAAAATGGGGTCACTTGTGGGGGAGCTCCAATGTTTAGGCACACAGGGGCTCTCCATATGCGACATGGTGTCCGCTAACAATTTGAATGGAAAATTAGCTCCAATAGTTAGCGGACACCATGTCGCGTATGGAGAGCCCATGTGTGCCTAAACATTAGCGCTCCCGCACAAGTGACCCCATTTTGGAAACTAGACGCCTCAAGGATTATATCTAGGGGTATAGTGAGCATTTAGAACCTACAGCTACTTCAAAGAATTTGATAACGTCATATTGAACATTTTCTTTTTTTTACACAATTTCTCACTTTTAGAGCATGTGCACAAGATATGGGCGTCTCCTCTCCTGCATTTTTTTAGTATTTCTTTATTAAATTTAAAAAAAAAACGACGTGGGGCTTCGCGCCTTATTTTTGGTCCAGCCAGGTACAGCAGGCAGCTACGGGCTGCCACCAACCCCTTCTGCCTAGTTTTACCAGGCTGGAAACCAAAAATATAGGGTAGCCATTTTTTTTTAAAATTATTTCTTGAAATAATTTTTTAAAAAAATGGCGTGGGCTTCGCCACATTTTTGGGCCAGCCAGGTACAACTAGGCAGCTGGGGACTGGAATCCTCAGCATAAGGAGGCCCAAGCTTTCTGGGCCCCCCCCCCGCTGTGAATTGCAGCCCGCAGCCGCCCCAGAAAATGGCGCATTCATAGAAGCGCCATTTTCTGGCGCTGTATCCAGCTCTTCCAGCTGCCGTGTAGCGGTGGCAGACTGGGTAATAAGGAGTTAATGCCAGCTTTTTGGCAGCTGGCACTAAGCCCGAGATTCATAACGTCTGGCCAATATTAGACCGGACCATTAGGAATCTCTGGTAAATTGTAAAGAAGACACAACACAGAGAAAAATATTTTTATTGGAAAAAAAAACACAAACACATCTTTAGACCCCATCTTTATTACTGTGACGTCCGACGTAGTCCAAAGGGAAGGTCCGACGTAGTCCAGTGGGAGGTCCCGCGATGATTCTCATTTAGCATGATCTGCAGTTAACCCCTGTGTTGTCACCCAGGGGTTAACTGCAGATCAGTTAACCCCTGAGTGACCACACAGGGATGAAGATCTGCAGTTAACCCTTGTGTGGTCACTCAGGGGTTAACTCATCTGCAGTTAACCCCTGTGTTACAATACAGGGGTGATCTGAAGATAGTTAACCCCTGAGTATCCACACAAAGGTTAACTGCAGATGTTCATTTTTGTGTGGTCAGTCAGGGGTTAACTCATCTGCAGTTAACCCCTGTGTTACAATACAGGGGTGATCTGCAGATAGTTAACCCCTGAGTGTCCACACAAGGGTTAACTGCAGATGTTCATTTTTGTGTGGTCAGTCAGGGGTTAACTCATCTGCAGTTACCCCTGTGTTACAATACAGGGGTGATCTGCAGATAGTTAACCCCTGAGTGTCCACACAAGGGTTAATTGCAGATGTTCATCCCTGTGTGGTCAGTCAGGGGTTAACTCATCTGCAGTTAACCCCTGTGTTACAATACAGGGGTGATCTGCAGATAAGTTAACCCCTGAGTGTCCACACAAGGGTTAACTGCAGATGTTCATCCCTGTGTTGTCAGTCAGGGGTTAACTCATCTGCAGTTACCCCTGTGTTATAATACAGGGGTGATCTTCAGATAGTTAACCCCTGAGTGTCCACACAAGGGTTAATTGCAGATGTTCATCCCTGTGTGGTCAGTCAGGGGTTAACTCATCTGCAGTTAACCCCTGTGTTACAATACAGGGGTGATCTGCAGATAGTTAACCCCTGAGTGTCCACACAAGGGTTAACTGCAGATGTTCATCCCTGTGTGGTCAGTCAGGGGTTAACTCATCTGCAGTTAACCCCTGTGTTTTAATACAGGGGTGATCTGCAGACAGTTAACCCCTGAGTGTCCACACAGGGGTTAAGTGCATATCATTATCCCTGTGTGGTGATTCAGGGGTTAACTCTGCCTCTGTCCCGGTGCACGCCCACAGAGCAGAGATGCCGGGACAGAGGCAGAGAGAAGAAGCAGAGTCAGGACGCCGGGACTGAAGGCAGGTGAGTATGACAAGCAGGGGGCAGGGGGGGTGCCCTGAGGGGTGAGGACAGGGGTATGCGCCCAGAGGGGGGCAGTGGGGGTGCACAGAAGGGTAAGGACAGGGGGAATTTTGGGAAAACTCCATCCGATCTGATGTTTGATCAGATCGGATGGAGTTAATGGAGGAGGCACGGGGAGCATGGAGCAGGGAGGAGGGGGGAAGTAACTGCGGAGGGGAATCATGGAGGAGGGTAGGGGGGAATAATATTGGGGGGGGCACTGAGGGGACAGCCATGGATGGCATCTCCATGTGATCTGACCTGTCAGATCGCATGGAGATGCAGCGGCTGCGGAGGTGGAGGGTATTACCGGCCGCCGCCGCCATTTTGGATGTTGTGGGGGAGGGATGGGGGTGGGGGGGTGATCCCCAGTACTGGGGGTCTTTGGGCAGTGAGGGGTTAATACTTTCACTTTGATCCGACATGTGTTTTCATGTCGGATCAAAGTGAAAGTACTTTTTACCGGCATTTTCACTGTTTGTAATGTGATGATCGGTAAACGGTGTTTACCGGTCATCACATTACAGGTGCGGGTACAAAAGCAGCTAATTATTAATCTCTAGGGTGTCAGCTACAATCGGTACGCTGACACCTAGAGGTATTAGCTCCAGGGGCGGCGCTACAGGGCTTTTTCCTGCCAACGTCTACAGACGTCGGCTAGGCTTTAGTACCCTTTTTTTCCGACGTCTGTAGACGTAAGGCTGTCGTCTAGAGGTTAAATTCTCATCTCACACATACCTCCATGACATAGAAAAACATAAAGCGGAAAAGCCACATTACTAGTTAAAGTGGTTTTCCCATGCATAAAGTTCATTTTAATCAATAGATCTTGGAATAATAATAATTTCCACAATTTGATGTGTTTAAAAACAATGTTCCTGTGCTGAGATAATCTTATAAATGTGCCCCTGCTATGTAAAGTTTCGTTTTTATTTCTGACCGTGCACAGAACACAGTCTGATCATACCACGTCTCCTAGGCAGGGGAGAAAGAAAAGAGAGTATACAGACATTACGAAACAGGATCACAGCTGATTCTTTGTATGAGGTAAAACATTTCTCTGCCTGTTTATAAAAAATGTTTTACCTCAAAAAAATAATTATTTGTGATCCCATACTGTAATGTCTGTATACTCTATTTTATCCTTCCCTGCCCAGGATCAAACCGATTCTCCATGTCCAGTCTGAAACAAAAATGAAACTGTACATAGTAGGAGAACATTTATAATATCTCAGCACAGAAACATTTTTTTTGCAACACATCCAATTGTGGAAATTATTATTATTCCAAGATCTTTTGATTAAAATTAATTTTTAAATTAACTTTGTTCATGGGAAATCCCCTTTAAGCTCCGGAATATTTGGGAAACTCCAGTCAGCAGGATTGCTGTGTTTTACACATTGACTAAATTGAACTAGTGAAACTAGGTATGAAAAACTTAAACCTTTCTTTTATTATTTTTTTGTTTTGGCTTATTGTGCTGTTCTGTAGTTTAGAATTCTATCTCCTCTGTTGCACTAAAGGGACCCTGAAAAAATGCAGACATAGAGTTAATAGCATTTGAAACCTGCCTGGAGCCTGGACACTGAATCCCACTGCTGGGAGGAATTTAACTTTAATTATCTTATCAGCATTCAGGTTTAAGTCATGTGAGTGGCGCTAATGTGGATTTAGTCGCCGGTCTGTGACTCTAGGGTGGTGGCTGTAAATAAGATCCCCGCATTGACAACCACTCAGAATTAGAACCGGCTCTTAGTTAGTGCGCGGGGGTACAGTTACAACCACATATCTGAAATTTAATAACATTTTTACTCATGACAGGTTCCTTTTGAAGCTCATATGGTCAGCGAGGTCCGTTCTATCTTTCCTGTGCAACAAGGTGGTGAAACTCAGACACATGGTGTGTAAAAATGTAAAACTTGGACAAAGTTGCATGCTAATTTTGATACTTATTAAAAAGAAATGTCTACAATGCCCTGTACGGTGCCTGCACACTGAATCCCAGTGCTGGGAGGAAATTAATTTAAATTATCCCAGCAGTGTTTGTGTTTCAGTGACGGGGTGGTACTAATACAGGTTCAGTCACCGCTTTGTCACTCCAGAGTGGTGACGGTAAATATAGTCTCTGCACTAACTGACAGCCACTCAGCATTAGAATCAGCTCTCAGTCAGTGCGGGGGTCATGGTTACAACCACATATCTGGAAGTTAACAGCATTTTTATTTGTGACAGGTTCACTTTAAAGCTCATATGTTCAGTGAGGTCCTCTCTCTCGCTTTCCTTCAGATAAGGGTGTGAAACTCAAATACAGAGTCCGCCAAAATTAAAATCTTGGAAAAACCACATGCTATTTCCGATATTTGTATATAAAACTAAATAAAGGTAAACACCGGAGCTCAAGTATTTTGCTGAACTCAGAACAACTGACTAAATGATGACACACCACTAAAATGGGTACGACTTTACAGGGTGGAGCCGTATACAGCTGGGTTACTCTATGTGATATAGCCTATATCTCAGCCCTTTTTTCTTTCTTTTTTTCCATTTGGTTATACTCTTCCACCTACTAGGTTATAAGAGATGACAAAAATTGCGAAGGAAAGCACCTACCATGTATTATTTAATGAAAGCCAACCTGAAATGGTATTTATTTTGTCATAAATTGATAGATGTGACTTTCCATTATTTTCATATGTATTATACAAATTGAAAGAAATGACTTTATTTTTTTCATCTAGTAGGTTCCTATAGCCAGAGTACTTGGTCACAAGGTCCTGTAGAAAGAGTTTTATTCAGGACCTATAACACTTGTATGGGTTATTTCACTTTATATAAAAAAAACCTTTGAAACAACGCTTGTTTGACATAGGTATGCATCGAACTTTCAGTTGTATCATGTTAACCCGATGTATTTTTTGTACACTGCTGTTATACAGATGTCTAATTTCTGTTGTTCCCTAATTTGTAGTTCAAAAATTTCACCCCTGATGAAGACTTGTATAGTCGAAACGTTGGGAGTCGAAACAAATATACCTTATGCAAGACAATAAAGGTTTTGTGTTGAAACATATGATCCTCTTTTTCATTTTTCTGTGTGTGCCAACTATCAGTAATATATTGGATGTATTTTTTGAGCACCACAAATAAGGTTTAGCCAAGTTCTAATTGAACTACAATCTATGTGATAACTCACCAAGAAATAAAGCGATTCAGTTATTGATAAAGGCTGGTGTGCTCACACCCCAATGGACAGAAGCACTAAACAAAGCAATTGCAGTACAATAGAGTATGAAATAAAATAAGATATGGTAATGTAATTACCCATGTTTCCCCGAAAATAAGACACTGTCTTACATTAATTTTTGCTCCGAAAGGTGCACCATGTCTTATTTTCGGAGGGGTGTCTTATAGTAGACAGAGAAGCAGCCTCCCATCTGAGTTCCGTATCCCACTCAAGCAGCCTCCCATTATCCCAGTACTGTATCCCACTGCAGCAACCTCCCATCCCAGTACCGTATCCCCCTGTAGCGGTCTCCCATTATCCCAGTACTGTATCCCACTGCAGCAGCCTCCCATCCCAGTACTGTATCCCACTGCAGCAGCCTCCCATCCCAGTACCGTATCCCACTGCAGCCTCCCATTTGTGTACACACACACACACACCACACACACACACACACACACACTTTCACTTTCTTACCATTCTTCTTTCTTTTCACTTTCTTTCCTCTGCGGTGCTGCTTTGGTGGTGCGCAGTGCAGGAGCCCTGGGCCAATCAGAGTGCAGAAGCCCTGGGCTAATCACAACGCAGGAGCCCTGGGCCAATCACAGTGCAGGAGCCCTGGGCCAATCAGAGGCTGCTGACGTCAGCTGGCCCATGATTCCTGCGCTGTGATTGGTGCAGGGCTCATGAGCGGAGACATGCACAGAGCTCCGGAGCTGTGATTCATGGCTGGGCTCGTGGGCTGTGAGCACTGCAGCGGCAGAAGAGCGGTACAGAGTGGTGGGCACCAGACAGCGGGGACAGCGGGGAGCGAGACACAGATGCATGCCCCGGTCTTGTGATCAGTGGCATGCTGAGGAGGTACGCCTTATAATCGGGGGTGTCCTATATTAGGAGGTAGGGTGCCCCCCCCAAGCATGCCTTACTTTTCGGGGAAACAGGGTATATAAACCAAACAATATACAGTGCCTACAAGTAGTCTTCAACCCCCTGCAGATTTAGGTGGTTTGATAAGATGCAAATAAGTTAGAGCCTTCAAACTGCAAACAAGAGTAGGATTTATTAACAGAAGCATAAATCTTACAAACCAAAAAGTTATGTTGCTCAGTTGAATTTTAATAAATTTTAAACATAAAAGTGTGGGTCAATTATTATTCAACCCCTAGGTTTAATATTTTGTGGAATAACCCTTGTTTGCAATTACAGCTAATAATTGTCTTTTATAAGACCTGATCAGGTCTCTGGAGTTATCTTGGCCCACAGATGTTCTCCAAGTTATCTAGGTTCTTTGGGTGTCTCATGTGGACTTTAATCTTGAGCTCCTTCCACAAGTTTTCAATTGGGTTAAGGTCAGGAGACTGACTAGGCCACTCCATCACCTTGATTTTTTCCCTCTTGAACCAGGCCTTGGTTTTCTTGGCTGTGTGCTTTGGGTCGTTGTCTTGTTGGAAGATGAAATTACGACCCATCTTAAGATCCTTGATGGAGGAGCGGAGATTCTTGGCCAAAATCTCCAGGTAGGCCGTGCTATCCATCTTCCCATGGATGCGGACCAGATGGCCAGGCCCCTTGGCTGAGAAACAGCCCCACAGCATGATGCTGCCACCACCATGCTTGACTGTAGGGATGATATTCTTGGGGTCGTATGCAGTGCCATCCAGTCTCCAAACGTCACGTGTGTGGTTGGCACCAAAAATCTCGATCTTGGTCTCATCAGACCATAGAACCTTGAACCAGTCTGTCTCAGAGTCCTCCAAGTGATCATGAGCAAACTGTAGACGAGCCTTGACATGACGCTTTGAAAGTAAAGGTACCTTATGGGCTCGTCTGGAACGGAGACCATTGCGGTGGAGTACGTTACTTATGGTATTGACTGAAACCAATGTCCCCACTGCCATGAGATCTTCCCGGAGCTCCTTCCTTGTTGTCCTTGGGTTAGCCTTGACTCTTCGGACAAGCCTGGCCTCGGCACGGGAGGAAACTTTCAAAGGCTGTCCAGGCCGTGGAAGGCTAACAGTAGTTCCATAAGCCTTCCACTTCCGGATGATGCTCCCAACAGTGGAGACAGTTAGGCCCAACTCATTGGAAAGGGTTTTGTACCCCTTGCCAGCCTTGTGACCCTCCACGATCTTGTCTCTGATGGTCTTGGAATGCTCCTTTGTCTTTCCCATGTTGACCATGTATGAGTGCTGTTCACAAGTTTGGGGTGGGTCTTAAATAGTCAGGAAAGGCTGGCAAAAGAGATAATTAATCCACACATGTGAAGCTCATTGTTCTTTGTGCCTGAACTACTTCTTAATACTTTAGGGGGACCAAACAGAATGCTGGTGGTTTGAGGGGTTGAATAATAAATGACTCTCTGAATTAACTTTTAACGCTTTAAAAAAAAAAAAAAAAAAAAAAAATTAAAAAATCTTTTTGGCTGCAGTGCATTTCCCACTTCCAGGCTGATCTACAGTCCAAATGTCACAACGCCAAGTTAATTCCGCATGTGTCAACCAGCTAAATCTGCAGGGGGTTGAAGACTACTTGTAGGCACTGTATATGGTGCAGTAGCAAAATCACCAAAAAAAAAGTAATAGTAAGAATAATCAGAAAACGTACAGTTACTTCAGACTAAAAAATAGGTGGTTAAAAATAATGCATCCTACATGGACCACAGAATGGTTGATGTGAGAGAAATTCACTAGATTTCCTTATGTAATCCAATCACTGTTTTGACGTATACATATAGGCATCACTGTTATCTACTCTTGAGTTAATTCCTTTGCTATTTGAGTCTTCATGACTGCCACAATAATCATCTACTATTGGAAGGTATCTTTACATATTGATATATTGGCATTAGAATCCTTCAAGTTGTAACTTCACAGTGTATCATTTGTGGTGGTATCATAACTATATAGTTTTTGGATTGTAAATAATTTTTTCATGGTGAATTTTTATCACATCAACCATTCTGTGGTCCATGTAGGATGCGTGATTTTTCACCACCTCCTAGTTAGCCTGAAATATATGTACGTTTTCTGATTATTATTACTATTATTTTTTTTTCTTTTTGGTGATTTTGTTACTATACCATATATATTGAGTGGTATATATACCGTATATGCCGGCCCGTGTATAAGCCGACCCCCCTACTTTTGCCCCCAAAAACTGGGAAAACTTATTGACTCGCGTATAAGCCGAGGGTGGACTCCAGCACAGGTATACAACCCCCAGCAGTGAGGTATACAGCAGCCTCCCCAGTGGTAGTATACAGCAGCAGCCCCAGTGGTAGTATACAGCAGCCCCAGAGGTATATACAGCCCCAGAGGTATATGCAGCCCCAGAGGTATATGCAGCCCCATATGCAGCCCCAGAGGTATATGCAGCCCCAGAGGTATATGCAGCCCCAAAGGTATATGCAGCCCCATATGCAGCCCCAGAGGTATATGCAGCCCCATATGCAGCCCCAGAGGTATATGCAGCCCCATATGCAGCCCCAGAGGTATATGCAGCCCCATATGCAGCCCCAGAGGTATATGCAGCCCCATATGCAGCCCCAGAGGTATATGCAGCCCCATATGCAGCCCCAGAGGTATATGCAGCCCCATATGTATATGCAGCCCCAGGGGTATATGCAGCCCCATATGCAGCCCCAGGGGTATATGCAGCCCCAGAGGTATATGCAGCCCCATATGCAGCCCCAGAGGTATATGCAGCCCCATATGCAGCCCCAGAGGTATATGCAGCCCCAGAGGTATATACAGCAGCCCTAGTGGTGTATACAGCAGCCCCAGTGGTAGTATACAGCAGCCCTTAGGTAGTATACAGCAGCCCCAGTGCTGTATACAGCAGCAGCCCCAGGGCTGTATACAGCAGAAGCCCCAGGGCTGTATACAGCAGCAGCCCCAGGGCTGTATACAGCCGCAGCCCCAGGGCTGTACACAGCCGCAGCCCCAGGGCTGTACACAGCCGCAGCCCCAGGGCTGTATACAGCCGCAGCCCCAGGGCTGTATACAGCCACAGCCCCGGAGGTATACACGACCCCCCATCAAGGTCCAGGGCCCCCCCCTTGCGCGGCAGCCTGTAAAGGAAAATCATACTTGCCAGTGTCCTGTCGCGCCGTCCGCAGCTGCCGACACGCGATCCCGGGCTTCATTCAGCGTCTTCCGGATTCCGACTTCCTGTAGTCGCGGGCAATGACGTCATTGTCCGCGACTAAAGGAATGCGGAAGACGCTGAATGAAGCCCGGGATCGCGTGTCGGCAGCTGCGGACGGCGCGACAGGACACTGGCAAGTATGATATTCCTTTACAGGACGCCGCTCAAGGGGGGGGCCCTGGAGCTTGATGGGGGGGGCCTGTATACCTCCGGGGCTGCTGCAGTATATATACATATATGATGTATACATATGTATATATACTGTATACTCGCGTATAAGCCGAGGGGGGACTTTTCAGCCCAAATTTTGGGCTGAAAAAGTCGGCTTATACGCGAGTATATACGGTAATTGCATTACCTTTTTTGCAGTTATTTCATACTCTATTGTACTGTAGTTGTTTTGTTTAGTGCTTGTGTCGACTGGGGTGTGAGTAAACCAGCCTTTATCAATAACTGACATTTTCGATATCGATAAAAAAAGATTTCTACAAAAGAGGAAGATTTTCCTTATTGTCAAAAATAGCAATGAACCTTTTTGTATGGAAGCCAATTTAAGTTTTGCTGAAAAAATTATTCTGGAACAAGCAAAGATTATAGTAAAGGTAATATTTTACTAGTTTTTTTCCTAACCCCATCTAAAGGCAGCATAATATTGGGATAGAGACCCTGATTCCAGCAATACACCACTTACTGGGATGTTTGATATCATTTTAATAAAATCATCTACTCTATAATTGCCAAAGGCACGTTTGTGTCGGACCCGGCACGCCGTGGCTTTGTCACTATGTGACGTCACCACGCCGTGCGAAGCATTGCCCGCGTAGCGGGCATTGCGACCCCTCGCCGCTGTCATCCCGCTCCGGAGCAGCTGCTGTCAGCACATGCTGACACAGTGCTCCGGAGCCTGTGCCCCTGTGCCCCTGTGCCCCTGTGCCCGCTCCGGAGCAGCTGCTGTCAGCACATGCTGACACAGTGCTCCGGAGCCTGTGCCCCTGTGCCCCTCTGCCTCTGTGCCTCTGTGCCTCTGTGCCCCAGTGCCCCAGTGCCGTAGTGCCCCTGTGCCCCTGTGCCCCAGTGCCTCTGTGCCCCTCTGCATCTGTGCCTCTGTGCCTCTGTGCCCCAATGCCCCAGTGCCGTAGTGCCCCTGTGCCCCAGTGCCTCTGTGCCCCTGTGCCCCTGTGCCTCTGTGCCCCAGTGCCCCAGTGCCGTATATTAATCTATATATATATATATTGTAGATTAATATATATATATATATATATATATATATATTGTGTATTAATATATATATATATATATATATATATATATATATATATTGTGTATTAATATATATATATATATATATATATATATATATATGTATATATATACACATTATAATAAATTGCAGGCCGATTAAAGGCTATTGAAGATTTGTTGGAGTGCTGCTGTCATTTTTTCGTATATATATATATATATATATATATGTATATATATACACATTATAATAAATTGTAATATATAATATACATAATATATATATATATATATATATATATATATAGATATTGTATATTAATCTATATATATATATATAGATATTGTATATTAATCTATAAATATATATATAAATTGTATATTAATCTGTATTATTTATATATATAGATATATTGTAGATTAATCTATATATATATATAGATATTGTATATTAATCTATAAATATATATATAAATTGTATATTAATCTATATTATTTATATATATATATATATATATATATATATATATATATATATATATATATATATGTATATATATACACATTATAATAAATTGTAATATATAATATACATAATATATATATATATAGATATTGGATATTAATCTATATATATATATAGATATTGCATATTAATCTATAAATATATATATAAATTGGATATTAATCTATATTATTTATATATATAGATATATTGTATATTAATCTATATATATATATATATTGTAGATTAATCTATATATATATATATATATATATATATTTTATTTTAATATATATATATATATATATATATATAGATATACATATAGATATATATATATATATATATATATATATATATGTATATATATACACATTATAATAAATTGTAATATATAATATACATAATATATATATAGATATTGTATATTAATCTATATATATATATAGATATTGTATATCTACTATATAATTGCCGTAGCACGTTTCTGTCGGACCCCGGCACGCCGTGGCTATGTCACACTGTGACGTCACCACGCCGTGCGAGGCATTGCCCGCGTAGTGGGCATTGCGACCGCCGCTGTCATCCCGCCACTCGGCATGAGGGGCCCATTGCCTCCACCCCCTGGGGGGCCCCGTGCTGACACCAGCCGCCCGCCGTGCGCCCGGAGAGGAGGGAGGACGGAACTTCCTGTCCGGCAGCTCTGCCCGCCCCTCCTCTCCTCCTACAGCACACGCACGCCGGTGGCGGTGAGTCTGCACTCCCCCCGGCCCTCACATCTGTCTGACAGCACCCCCCCCTCCAGCCTCCGCTCTCCCCTCCAGCCTCCGTTCTCCTCTCCAGCCTCCCTTATGCCCTCCAGCCTCTGCCATCCGGCCTCCGCTCTCCCCTCCAGCCTCTCCCCTCCAGCCTATCCCCTCCAGCCTCCGCTCTCCCCTCCAGCCTCCGCTCTGCCCTCCAGCCTCCGCTCTCGCCTCCAGCCTCCGCTCTCCCCTCCAGCCTCCGCTCTCCTTTCCAGCCTCCGCTCTCCCCTCCAGCCTCCGCTCTCCCTTCCAGCCTCCGCTCTCCCCTCCAGCCTCCGCTCTCCCCTCCAGCCTCCGCTGTCCCCTCCAGCCTCCGCTCTCCCCTCCAGCCCCCGCTCTCCTTTCCAGCCTCCGCTCTCCCCTCCAGCCTCCGCTCTCCCTTCCAGCCTTCGCTCTCCCCTCCAGCCTCCGCTCTCCCCTCCAGCCTCCGCTCTCCCCTCCAGCCTCCGCTCTCCCCTCCAGCCTCCGCTCTGCCCTCCAGCCTCTGCCTCCAGCCTCCGCTCTGACCTCCAGCCTCCGCTCTGACCTCCAGCCTCTGCTCTGACCTCCAGCCTCCGCTCTGCCCTCCAGCCTCCGCTCTCCCCTCCAGCCTCCGCTCTGCCCTCCAGCCTCCGCTCTCCCCTCCAGCCTCTCCCCTCCAGCCTCCGCTCTCCCCTCCAGCCTCCGCTCTCCCCTCCAGCCTCTGCTCTGCCCTCCAGCCTCTGCTCTGCCCTCCAGCCTCTGCTCTGCCTTCCAGCCTCCGCTCTGCCTTCCAGCCTCCGCTCTCCCCTCCAGCCTCTCCCCTCCAGCCTCCGCTCTCCCCTCCAGCCTCCGCTCTCCCCTCCAGCCTCCGCTCTCCTCTCCAGCCTCCGTTCTCCCCTCCAGCCTCTGCCCTAAAGCCTCTGCCCTCCAGCCTCTCCCCTCCAGCCTTTCCCCTCCAGCCTCTCCTTTCCAGCCTCCAGCCAATCCCCTCCAGCCTCCAGCCAATCCCCTCCAGCCTCCGCTCTCCCCTCCAGCCTCCGCTCTCCCCTCCAGCCTCCACTCTCCTCTCCAGCCTCCGTTCTCCCCTCCAGCCTCTGCCCTAAAGCCTCTGCCCTCCAGCCTCTCCCCTCCAGCCTTTCCCCTCCAGCCTCTCCTTTCCAGCCTCCAGCCAATCCCCTCCAGCCTCCGCTCTCCCCTCCAGCCTCTGCTCACACTTCCAGCCTCCGCTCTCCCCTCCAGCCTCCGCTCTCCCCTCCAGCCTCCGCTCTGCCCTCCAGCCTCCGCTCTGCCTTCCAGCCTCCGCTCTCCTCTCCAGCCTCCGTTCTCCCCTCCAGCCTCTGCCCTAAAGCCTCTGCCCTCCAGCCTCTCCCCTCCAGCCTTTCCCCTCCAGCCTC
Source organism: Allobates femoralis (assembly GCA_033576535.1). Lineage (NCBI taxonomy): Eukaryota > Metazoa > Chordata > Amphibia > Anura > Aromobatidae > Allobates > Allobates femoralis. The sequence goes on along the minus strand of JARQOC010000006.1, from coordinate 269,178,832 downwards.
TCCTTTCCAGCCTCCAGCCAATCCCCTCCAGCCTCCAGCCAATCCCCTCCAGCCTCCGCTCTCCCTTCCAGCCTCTGCTCTCCCTTCCAGCCTCCGCTCTCCCCTCCAGCCTCTGCCCTCCAGCCTCTGCTCTGCCCTCTAGCCTCTGCCCTCCCCTCCAGCCTCCGCTCTCCCCTCCAGCCTCTGCTCTCTTCACCCCTCCATATGCAATGTACAGTATCTACTATATAATTGCCGTAGGCACTTTCGTGTCGGTCCCCGAAAAGACCGTGGCTATGTCACTCTGTGACGTCAGCACGGCGAAGCATTGGCCGCGTAGCGGCCAATGCGAGTCGCTGGCCTGCACGAGCAATGGCCGCGAGGCCATTGCTCGCGCAGGCTGAGGACGAGCAATGGCCGCGAAGCGGCCATTGCGAGTCGCTGGCCGAAAATCGAACCAGAGGCTCGGCCTCAAAGTTAACGATTTACCGGTCAGGTAGCGCGAGCAATGGCCGCGAGGCCATTGCGAGTCGCTGCCTGAGCCGCGCTTCTAATTGGTCGGCGCCAGCGAGTCGTTACACTTGCGGCGCGCTTGCGGTAATCCTCATACAAAGTATAGTATTCTAGACACCCGATGCATTTGCATCGGGCTCACAGCTAGTAATTTTATATTCTGCCAGTCTAAATCTGCTTCCCACTTTTCTAGAAAGCTTTTGTTTTCCATCTTTTTCTTGGCCTTTTTTTTAGTGGAGGGCCTGAATTGACTGATATCATAAGGTCGCTAATGAATGTCAACATAGAAGGTGGCACTTGTGGATCCAGATTGACGCACCAATGCCCCAGCAGACCAGTCTTGAATTTGTAGTGATCGATAACGATTGATGGGCACAGTACTGAAACAATAATATTTTCAGAATCAAGATGGTAGGGAGTGAACACAAAGCGTAAGATCTCAATATATAGGGAGAGGATAACAGTATACAAAAATAATGAGAATACATGAAATAGCACAATCAAATAAATTATGACATGATGCAAAAAGGCCTAAAGGGGCAAAGTTCCACTAGATTTTACCTCTCTAATCAGTCAGTAAAATTTAGCTTTTATTGTACTACACTAAACTTTTTATTTTATGGGGTAATGGGTTAAAATGACAATCCTAATTTGCAATAAACATATCAAATAATTTAGTATATGTGTATAATCTAATCTCCTTTTGGCAAATTAGAATTGTAATTTTAATAAATTACCCCATAAAATAACTATTTTAATGTAGTACAATAAACGCTACTTTTTATTGATCTGCAAGAGAGGGTCATTACTAGTGGAGCTTTGTCCCTTTAGGCCTTTTTGGATTAGACAACATACCCACCGAGGTAATGCATCTTCATTTTTGGTTACTTAAAACTGTATTATATCCTGCCATCAGCACACTGGTTCATTAACATACCTTTGCCTAGTTCTGCTCATACCTAACAATATCATAGTGTAGCCCAGCTTGTGGAAGAGAAAGAGAGTAGTAGACGCTATGAGGCATATGTTAGCGTACAAAGGGAGTTTGTGCTGATGTAGGGAGAACAAGCAGGTCTTTCGGCTCAGGTTAATGCTAATCAGGAAGTACATCATAGCTGGTGAGCTCATTACCTCGACGCTTGTTGTAAACAGCCTTGAGATTAAATGATATACCTAAACACTGGGTTCAAAGAGAAACAGGTTACCATAACTTATCTTTTTATAACTTATCTAACTACAGAAAGTTATTTTTCTAGTAATCAATTTTGGATCAGAACCATATGCACTTCATTATTGCAGACATTTTGAAGTGGTACAACATATGCTCAGTAATTGTGACCATTTTAAATAGTGATTTATGTCTGTTGATACTGGTTGTTTTGGTGTAGAGCCATACCTGTTTGGAGATTTTGGCCATCTTGGAGTGAATGTTGTGTACTTTATAATTGTTGCCATTTTGGAAGAGAACAATATATATATTTGATTATTCTGGGGATATTGGAGTGCTATGATATGTGCTGAGTAATTCACTTTTAAGTAGCATGACATGGCTGTTAGGCCATCACTGTGCATCCAGCAGTTGCATACTTTGATATCTCTAAATGTTGAGTCCATTATTTACCAACATCATCCAGGTCAAGTAATATACTCAATTACATTTTTTTATCTGTTTATCCAGTAAACCTTACTCCTGAGGAAGCCATGTCTTGTGGAGACATGAGTGAGGTCCTCATTCCCATTGATGCTTTTGGTATGAGCCAATTTACCTAGGTGACTATGTGCTTTGTTGCATATTGTTATTGCTTACTATATTTCATATATATATATATATACTAGCTGTACTACCCGGCTTCGCCCGGGTTAATAACTGCTGTTAACAAAATAGAATGTGTTAACAAAAATGTATTCAGCACACAAAAACCACAAAACAAATCGATAGAAATGTAATTATTAAAAGCCAAAAACTAAGCTAATAGAAGCATTTCACAACATATATTTCAATACCACAGATTATCTGTATGTGGCACCCCAGGGGTTAAGTGCCACAGTAACATCAACCTGGGTTAACTCCCCACGCAACACCTGACACTGCACTAGCACCTCTAGGCCAGAAGGGGGAGCTAAAGCCGCTCCCTTATATATTCTGGTCTGAGAAGGAAGTAGTTAGTTGACAGTTGACAGTTCACAGTTCAGTTGAGTGCAGGGAGCACTAGGAGGAGGGACCAGTAAATGGGAGCAATGCTGAGCTCCTGACAAGGACCACTGACTACTTTCAGGCCTGAAGCCAGGGTCTCAGGAGAGGAGTACAAGAGACAGAGGAACATATCTGGGAGACAGAGTTACCTCATAACTCGCCCCAGAGGAGCGCAGAAGCCGGATACCCGATCCGAATCTGTGACTGAAACACGCAGCACAGAAAACACCGGGATAGTGGAGGTTATATACCTACACCGTACCTCAGCGAAGCAACACGGCGGGGTCAGAAGCACATGGAAAGACTCAAGTTGCCTAGCAAAGGGGTACCTGTGAGGAGAAACAGGGCCAGCAGATCAGCTAAAGCAGCAGCAGGGCCACACACAAGGTGCAGGAGTAGGAAGCTGAGGACCCGGACAGGGTGGGAGCAACCCGGCCCCGGTACAAACTCCGTAGACAGTACTTGCTGAACAACAACTCCAGTAAAGCCGTGGAAAACTTCAAAACCGTGAGTGTGTGTGATCCTTGTGCTCAAACCCTGTGTGCCCTCACAAACTACCATCATCTCTACTACTACCTCTATCCTACAACATCCATAGCACTATCTATAGACTATTACTACCACTGCCCCGGGGAATCAAGCTCTACCCGTGCCAAGGAGAGCCAATACATCTCCAGCTGCGAAACATCATCCCCGGAGGTTCTGCAGCAGCGGTGGTCATCCTGACCACAACCCGTGGGTGGCGTCACAACAAACTCCCCTGTAAATATCCCCCCATTTATTTCGGAACCCAGGACACAGTCCGGACCCAAACCGCCGTGATATTCCCAGCAGTACCCCGGTCCGGTACCGAGTACCCCGTCCCAGTGGGCTCCACATGTACATAAGCACATGTGCGGTGCACCTTTCTTCTTTACTGACCTTTACGGGACATTACTTTAGGAGTAGTGTGCATTCATACTAAACTGAAATATCGATAACATTTTGATGGCTTTATTAGTTATCATGCTAATTGCAAGATTTGTATCTCGTTGCCAATTTTCGGTCTAGTAAAAATGTTACGGCTCAATGTGTGCATTTTTAATTGTTATTTGTCTTGTCTAGGTTTTTTTTTTACTTAATAAAGATTTACTTTGTTTAAATCTAGGATAGACATCCAATCTTTTGTACAGTGCAAAATCTCTTAATTTCAGTTCCTGTTGTAATACGAACCCATTTTCCTTCTGTGTTGCAGGCCATAACAAAAGAACAAAACAAAAGGCATATCTAAAACTTACCGTATATACTCGCGTATAAGCCGAGTTTTTCAGCCCAAAAATTGGGCTGAAAAGTACCCCCCTCGGCTTATACGCGAGTCAGTGCTGTATACCGATGTATACATCGGTACATACCGATGTATACATCGGTATACAGCAGCCCCCGCATCCCCAGTAATGCAGGGCCCCCCCAGGGTCTCTCCGGTCACCTGTAAAGCAAGCTATACTTATCAGTGTCCCGCTCGCACCCGCCGCTGCCGACATCCACGATCCTCCATCTTCATGGTCCGCTCCTTTCTGTGCGCGTCGCCGGCAAGACGTCGTCCGGCAAGACGATCGGCGACGCAAGGAAACAGGAAGAGGAGTCGCATGAAGATGGAGGATCGCGGATGTCGGCAGCGGCGGGTGCGAGCGGGACACTGATAAGTATAGCTTGCTTTACAGGTGACCGGAGAGACGCTGGGGGGGGCCTGCATTACTGGGGCTGCCTGTATACTACCGCTGGGGCTGCTATATACCTCTGGGGCACTGTATACTACCACTGGGGCTGCTATATACCTCTGGGGCCCTGTATACTACCACTGGGGCTGCTATATACCTCTGGGGCACTGTATACTACCACTGGGGCTGCTATATACCTCTGGGGCCCTGTATACTACCACTGGGGCTGCTATATACCTCTGGGGCACTGTATACTACCACTGGGGCTGCTATATACCTCTGGGGCCCTGTATACTACCACTGGGGCTGCTATATACCTCTGGGGCACTGTATACTACCACTGGGGCTGCTATATACCTCTGGGGCCCTGTATACTACCACTGGGGCTGCTATATACCTCTGGGGCCCTGTATACTACCGCTGGGGCTGCTATATACCTCTGGGGCCCTGTATACTACCGCTGGGGCTGCTATATACCTCTGGGGCCCTGTATACTACCACTGGGGCTGCTATATACCTCTGGGGCCCTGTATACTACCGCTGGGGCTGCTATATACCTCTGGGGCCCTGTATACTACCACTGGGGCTGCTATATACCTCTGGGGTCCTGTATACTACCACTGGGGCTGTATATACTACCACTGGGGCTGTATATACTACTGGGGCTGCGTGTATACTACCACTGGGGCTGCTGTATCTACCTCTGGGACTGGTGTATACCACACTGCTGGGGGCTGTATACTTGTGCTAGGGTCCACCCTCGGCTTATACACGAGTCAATAGATTTTCCCAGGTTTTGGGGGCAAAAGTAGGGGGGTCGGCTTATACACGGGTCGGCTTATACACGAGTATATACGGTACATGCAAATGCTTTCACACCAACCACAATTTAGGTCTAGTTGGGAAAAAGATCAGAACTGGTCAAATTCAGAGGAACAATGTCACACAACATTTCAAATTATCAAAAGAACCTAACACTGTGCAACTCATCTTGAAGCTGCAAGAATATGTATGTACACCACATATATGTACTTTAGGATATGTTTCTAGTTGTCAAGCATGTGCTGCTTTACATAATCAAGAAAGGTCATTAAAGGGAACCTGTCACATAAAAAATGCTTTTAACCTGCAGATATGGGGTTAATCTGTAGCTTTATAGAAGTCTAATTCTGTGCAGCCAAAGCACTCGAGTCCCATTGCTAGGAAGAAATGGCTAGGGTCACACATGCCAATCAGTTTTTTCCACTGGTTTCAATAACAAATCAATTTTTTTGGCTGTTTTTTGAGCCTCCTTTGCAGCTATGCATTTTTTTGGACTTTGCCATTTTATCATAAAAAAATGCTTGCAAAACGGATCAGTTTTTTTACTGCACCAAAAAATGTTGCACATAGGGCCCCATGTTAAAAAAAACAGATTCATTTTTTTACTTCACCCAAAAATGTTGCTTCCAGTGTTTTTTGGGTCCAGTAAAAAAACAAATAGCTTTTGTTAACAATGCAGTCACACTTGATCCCAGGATCCGTTTTTAGCATCAGTTTTTTGGACTTACAAAAATAAAGTAAAAAAACTGATGCTAATAACAGATCCAGGGCTTATGTGTGACCCTAAGCAATGACCTTTATTTTTCCTGACAACCTAGGACTTTCAGTCACAGATGCATGGTTGGCATGATTTCAGTTACCATTCTGTTCATAGTGAACAGCAAATGTAACCATCCTCTGGCACTGACTGACAGAGCATTAGTACAAAGGGAGCTGTCAGTCAGCTGTGGACGTGGTCAAAGCCACCACTTATTATGCCCAAATTGGTGACTAAAACTGTGTCAGGCTGGGGTCACACTTATTAGTGACATTGCGTTCACCGCATCCATATCCAAAAGTGTGTGGGGGGAACCGCAATGCGGTAACCGGATTGCTCAGAATGTGTAATCCTAAGCAATCCGGTTACCGTACAGTTTGCTCATTCCTGTTATCGGTGTTTTAAAAGATTAAATTTTATTAATAATTGTGGCTACAATGTCTCTAGGGGTTGCCCACCACCCCAGTGACATACCACCCACTCAGGTGGGCATACAATGCTTTAATTGCTGATGTACAGTAGCCGGCTCCTGTCAGCTACTGTACATTTTTATGAATGAAGCCGCCGGCTTCCCTGTGAGCAGCGCTAATACTATACTTAATGTACGTATAGTATGTGCACTGTCCAGGGTCCTGAAGGCTTATACCACCTTGTGAGAAAGCTAACGCTTAACGCGAGTCAGGGGAGGCAGCCACAAGCAGGTAGCTATTTTGACCCTGTCCATTGCCTTGATTGTATTTTGATTGCAACCATTTGGTACATATTTTTGGGGTATGTGGCAATGTTATACTTAGGTGGGCTATTAGACCAGGAGACATATTGGATTGGTATTCCTTGCACCTATGTGATGTATATTGATGGGTTTCTTGCTTGTGTGCTTGCTAGTATAACATCTTTTATGTAAGTTATGTAAGCTGACATATGTTGTCAATAAAGTTTGTTTGTAATTGCAAAATACTTTGGCCTTACTCCAGGTTTTTCTCTTTGAAGGCTTATACAGTAGATCCATGGGCTGCGCAGGGGGTAATCGTAGCAGGAACCCGGACAGGAGGAGACCACCACAGGAGACCTCATCCGCTCCTCCGAGGAGTCGGCTGACTATCAAAACGACGAGGTCAGTGTCGGAGAGGAAGAGGGATCGGAGGAGGAAGGAGCTGTCGGTGGTGCAGAGGAGGCCGAACCCCACGAGTTATTGAGGGCTCCGGTACCAGCAATACGGGTCACAGCTGCAGAGAAGAGAGCGGCGCAAACTGCAGCTGAGCAACAGCCGTCCTGGCAACCAGTGGGATGTCCATGGTCCATTTAACCAAACCCGGGCGACGAGGCTGAGAGACAGAGGCGTCGTGAAGCCTGGTGGGCCAATGAACTGGAGACCTGCCAGGCCCGCGTGAATGCCCGCCACCAACCCCCGCATCCTCTCAACCAGCAGAAGAAAGGAGTGGTTACCATATTTAATTTGACCACCCAGTACGGTTTCATCCAGTAAGAGGGTCTCCTTGCGGAGATGTTTGTCGGAAGGAGGGATGTGGAGGCCCGCCATCCCCAGGGCCACCCGGACAGGGATCTGTACTGTGGGGACACCATCATATATGAGCACCATGCAGGTCCTAGAGGGTGGTTCGCCATTCGGGTGAGCCGATAGTATGAGTGAAGAAGAGAAAGTATGGTGATCACTAATGTACATAGTTATTTTATATGCTTTTCTTTGCAGTGTCCAAAGTAGCAGTACATGAACATAAATGTACGCTGTTTATTCTTCATTGAGCCTGATGAAGATTGAATCAGAGACTTGTTACCCGTTCCCCGTTGGGCGGATGTGGACTAGAATATAGTACTGTTATATTTGCAACGTTAAAAGCACAGAACCTCCTGCAAAGGAAGCACACAAATAATTGTAAAGCTATTGTTTAGTTAAAGGTTACCCATTTGAATTATGCATAAAAATGTCAGCTCAATTCTGGTCTGGCTTTTAACACCCACGGACGGGTGTATTCCACCAAGGGGGTGTGTGCTCACTGTACTTAATATACATATATCAACAATGTAAAGCACCCATTTATAATCATAAAAAATTATATTTACACACAATATTAATAAAAATGTTTACATTTTTTTTTTCTGAAATACACCTATAACAATAAAAATAAATATAAATATATGATTATGAACATTTACACTATTCCACTACCCGTTCTTATCTCCATTTATGCAGATAGATCATAATCAGAATGCTATTAAAGGGAATCTAGCTGCAGGTTCTTGCCAACCCCTCTTAGAAAAGCATAATGTGAGATACAAAACCTGATTCCAGCAATGTATCACCTACTGGATTGCTTTCTTTCATTTTGATTAAATCCCATTTTTTTCTGCTGCAGACCAGCAGTTATTCGCATGTGGAGCTATATAACCTTGCCCACAACAGTGATTGGCAGCTTTCAGCCTATATACATTTAACAAAGAAAGCTGCCAATCAGTTGTGGTGGTGAACATGTATGCAGCTCATTATTATGCTTGACTACATGGCAGCTGGGCATGTAGCTCACTAATGATAATTGTCTGCTGAATAAACAGTGAACTTATCTAAACTACATTATGCAAACCAGTAAGTGACACATCAATAGAATCAGTATCTCTGTCTTCACATCAGGCTGCTCTCAGATTAGGTGGCCAAAACCTATGACAGGTTCCTTTAACCTGCAGACTGGTGTAGGTCAATAGTATCTTTTACATGAAAGGTTCCCTTTAATACAAATCTGATAGCCATGTGTTAGCTTTAAGCCATTATGGAGACAGTTAAACTCCTATGTTAGGCAAATTCTACATTAAGATTCCCGCCATGTCCTACAGTAGGTGTAACTCTATTTTATTTAGGGCAAGATTATCCTTCCATAAAGGACCTTACAGTATTCTTGTACATATTAACTGCCACAAACAACAAGCATAGCTAGAAAATGGAAGTTGGTGAAAATGGTAAGTACAACTCATATTCCAGATAGTTAATTATAATTAAATTTTATAATATTTGATAGCTAATTTTAGGGAAATCTGAATCTTTTGAACATAACTTGGCAAATTGGACACATTGTAAAGGTAATAAAATTGGATAAAAAGGTGTGAATTCTTTCATTGTTACTAATTTTAGCTTGATAATTATAAAACCTCATTGAATCTTTCAAATTAAGCATGGATCTATTATTTCCTATATGTCTTAACAGTAAATGTTTGCTTGTTACTTGGATTTATTATGAGACACTGTTTTATGTTTTACCTAAGGTGTAAGTCAATAATCATGTAATTATTTTAATCGCGTCATTTATCATAAAATATTGTAAGTCATTAGTGACTTTTAAGTCATCTGAAATGGTGAAATCTACTTAACGTATATTTCATCTACTGTATAGCTAAATATTTTAATACATTTCAATAATGATTCAGAAAAAATGTTTTAGTTTCTTTTTCTTCTTGAAGACACAGTAGAATAAAAGTTTTTTTTTGCCTGCCACTTAAAAAATAAATTTTTTAGTATGTGTTTAAAATGCTATGTAAGCTACTGTAAGGCTAGTGTCCCATTTGCGGCAGGGCACTGCGGATCTTAATCCAGTTTTGAGCAGTAAAAGGGCTTAAAACCGGATCCGAAACCGCAGCCCATATGAGCCCATTATAGTAACCGGATTCGGTTTCGTTGCCTGCGTGGAAAACAATGCAGGCAATGTTTTTCGGAGCGGTATCTTTGCCGCAGCAGAATTCCTATAATGGGCTCCTACGGGAGCCCATGTGGCTGCCACAAGGCATATGTGAATGCCTGCGGCAGCCAGCAGCTTTGTCAATCCCTGTTACCACAGGAATGAACAAAGGGTTAAATTTTAATAATCCATGTGGGCAACATGTCTCTAGGAGGTGCTCACTCAGGTTGGCATGTGAGTGGTTAATGTGGGCATTTACAGTATTGCCGGCTATTGTCGGCATTTTCAATTTTATGAATGAACCTGACGGCTCCTCACTGTGTAGGACATACAGTACGTAATGTACGTACTGTATGAGCCCGCTATTCATGGTCCTGAAAGCATTAACATTAGGTCTATGGCGGTGTGCTGCCCATAGACCTAATGTTAATGCTTTCAGGACCAAGGCTAGCAGCTCATACAGTACGTACATTACACATGTTTGGTATTTCCGCATTCAGAATCGCCCGATCTATCATCATATTAAATCCGTTAATGAGAGCCGTAAACTCCGTAATGGAAAAAATGGTCCAAACAACAAAATTTCGTTTTTCTGGTCACCGCAACACTGCTATAAAAAGCAATAGCGGGCGATCAAAACTGCTGATCCCCCCAAACATGGTATCATAAGAAACGTAAGCTCAAGACGCAAAACATAAGCCATCACACAGCCCCAGACCCTGAAAAATGAGGACGCTACGGGTCGCAGAACATGGCGCAAAAAGTCAGTTTTTGTTTTTTTGCAAACCTCTGAATTTTTTTTCACCACCTAGATACCAATAAAGGTATACATGTTGGGTGTCTAAGAACTCGTACCGACCAGAGGCATCAACGCGTCATGTCAGTTTTACCATATAGTGAACATGGTGACTAAAATACGCAAAAAACAAACGTGTTATTGCACTTTTTTTGCAATTTCACTGCATTTAGAATTTTTTTGCAATTTCCCTGTACACTATATGGTAAAATAAATGATTGCATATGAAAGTACATCTCGTCCCACAAAAAACAAGCCATCATATGTCTATATTGACTGAAAAATAAAAACGTTATGGCTAGGGATGGGCGAGTCCACTCGCTAGGACTCGTTACTCGGCGAGTAGTAAGGGACTCGGTACTCTGCGAGTTTCCCAGCGATTACTCGCACAGTAACAAGTCCAATGCAAGTCAATGGCAATCCTAGTTTTGTCAGAGTTTACTTTTTCTCATTCGCTAGACTCGCTATATCACATTGCTATGTAGCTTGAATCTCCCCAAATCGTTTAAACAATCGCACCGCTTCACGGATACCCGCTGTCAGCAGCGAGTCTGAGTGAGTCTTAGCGATTCTGAGCGAGTCTACGAATCCGAGTCCTGTATTCTGTATTCGGGACTCGCGAATACAGAATCTGTTATGTTCCGACAAAGCTTCCGAGACAGCCTAGCGTGTTAGGTCAGAAAACTTGTGAAGATGGACAAGCATGTTAGCCAATCATATTCAGTAATGCCACAGCCATGTTGGTTGTGGCAGGACTATGATTGGCTTCTGTCCATCGTGATGCCTATGTCATGTATGGGAGGCGAGGCTGTATATAAGCCTTGCCACTGCCATTTTGGGCACATTCCTGTGAAGATATGAGCTAGAGCAGGGTGAGGTAGATGCTGGAGCAGATCATAGGGAGTGTCAGTAAGTGTAGGGAAACTTAAAAATTCCTTATATTTAACCCAAACAGCTCTTGTGAGAGCTACCAGGAGGACAGAGGAGTACTGTGTAGAGGACTGTAGGCAGGCAGGTAGGCAGGGAGGTGCAGCCTTACAGTGCTCACAGGACCGACCTCATAGCTTAGCTTACTCACTCAGCTGTCCTAATAGCTGAAGTCAGAGGTTTAGCTGAGGTACTATTTCCAATTTTTTTGCACCTGATAGATTTTGGGTCATAAAAACCCCTTCAGCTTTATTTTGTCTGTGGCAGATCAGTGCGTTGCTGCTCTACCTGCAAATAGCACGTACGCCACCTACTTTTTTCAGGGACTAGTGTGCTGCTTCACTGACAAGTGTTAGCTCACACTTAACCCACCAGCAGGTGACGCCTACAGCAACACCTAACTCCATCTCGGTGGCTGTGCGCACTTAATAATTTTTTCAGGGACTAGTGTGCTGCTTCACTGACAAGTGTTAGCACGCACTTAACCCGCCAGCAGGTGACGCCTACAGCAACACCTAACTCCATCTCGGTGGCTGTGCGCACTTAATAATTTTTTCAGGGACTAGTGTGCTGCTTCACTGACAAGTGTTAGCACACACTTAACCCGCCAGCAGGTGACGCCTACAGCAACACCTAACTCCATCTCGGTGACTGTGCATTTGTCAACAATGTCACAAAAACCACAATTTCACAAAAAAGAGGTTGCAAAGGGACGGGGACGAGGTCGTGGCCATAGCAGTCGTGCCCAAGAATGCACTGGTACAGGTAGACAGACGAGGATTGATAGATCTCTCTTTCTCACGTCTAAAATTCCCAGTACTCAACAAAAACGTGTCTTGAGGCCGGAAGAGCATGACCAGATAATATCTTGGATGGCTGATAACACCTCGACCACTGGTTCTTGCAGTACACAATCGTCCTTGCCAACACAGTCTAGTGTCGCTACAGACAACGCAGGGCCATCCAATCCTCAAAGTCTTCCTATTTCCTCAACCCATCGGCAGCCAGAGGAAAACTTGGAGTGCGACCTTGGTCACTCCGATGATTTATTTGGTTCTTATCAGCCCTCGATTGTATCTGGCCTTTCTTTGTCACTGCCTGACGAGATACTTCAAGAAGACGTAATGTCTATTCATGGCCAAAGTTTTGAAGCACCTCGTACTGAAGAAAGCCACTTTCAGCAAAGGCATACAGCATCTCAGGAGGTGGATGATGATGAGGATGATGAGACACACATCTCATCTGGCCAGCCTGCTCAGTCACATTATCCAGAAGACTTTGAAGAGGAAGGCGTGGATGATGAGACCACAGATCCTACCTGGACTCTTGGCATGCATAGCCAACAGAGCAACCAGGAGGAGGAAAGTGGCTATGTACCACCGCCAAAAGCACCAAGGCTTACTCCTTTCTCCAGAACACAAACTGTGACAACAGTTGCCCAAATTGTGTCAACTGTTGCACAAAGTGTACCAACTGTTGCACAAACTGTAAACACAGTTGCCCAAACTGTGTCAACAGTTGGTGTTGTACAGAGTCATCCTCCTCTGCCTCCAATTCAACATAAAGGACGAAAAGCCATTGTGTGGCAATTTTGTAAGGATGCCACATCTGTACCAAATATGGTTATCTATAACATCTGCCATGCTAGGTTAAGCCTGGGAAAAGGAAACATGAGCACCAGCAGTATGCATAAGCATATGTCTGTTAAGCACCCAATTCAGTGGTCGGCCCATCAGGGTTCACAATCAGTGCCTTCTAATCCCAACACTTCCAGGCCACCTCAGATCCATCCTTCACCAGCTAGTGTTCAGGCATCAGCTCCTGCTCAAACGTACTCCTCCCAAGCTGCACTACAAGAGAGACATGACAGTAGTCAAGCCACTGGTCAGTGTGCGCCAAACGTCCAGTTGTCTGTGCCACAGCTGTATGAAAGGCAGCGGAAGTACCAATCGACACACCCATTTTCCCAAAAAGTGACTGCGAAAATTGCAAAGTTGCTAGCTGTGGAAATGCTGCCGTTTAGGCTTGTGGGTACAGAGTCTTTTTGGGAGTTGTTGGCTGTGGCAGCACCACGATACTCTGTACCCAGTCGCTACTTTTTCTCACGAAGTGCCGTCCCCGCGTTACACCAGCACGTTGTTAACAACTTAAAGCGTGCACTAACAAAAGCTGTAACCGCCAAAGTCCACCTAACAACGGACACGTGGACAAGTAGTTGTGGACAGGGCAGATACATCTCAGTAACGGCTCACTGGATCAACCTGGTGGACAGTGTCCCAACTTCTCAAAGTGGACTATCTGAGATACTACCAACTCCACGAATAGCGGGCACAACATCATTCCGGGTGGCTGCCTCATCATATATGTCCAGTACACAATCTGCTTCTGCAACTTCCTTGTCCACTGCTGAGCTGCCCGCACCATCACGTCCAAGTTGGGAGCTTTGCAGTAGTGCTGAAGGTGACAACAGGCTCTTCTGAAGCTTATCTGTCTAGGTGACACACATCACACTGCAACTGAGCTGTGGAAAGGTCTTAAGCAACAGACTGATGAGTGGCTGGCCCCACTGCAACTACAACCAGGTCTTGTTGTCAGCGATAATGGACGAAACCTTGTGGCGGCACTAAAGCACGGTAACCTTGTTCACGTGCCTTGCCTGGCTCACGTGCTGAACCTGATAGTTCAGAAATTCCTGAAAATGTACCCCGAGTTATCTGACCTACTCGAGAAGGTGAGGTGAATTTGCGCCCATTTTAGACATTCGTACACAGCAGTTGGCAGTCTTTCAGCCCTTCAAAACAAATTAAATTTGCCTAAACACCGGCTAATTTGCGACATGCCCACGCGATGGAACTCAACATTCCATATATTGGCAAGGTTTAATGAGCAGCAAAGGGCAATAGCGGAATATCAGCTGCAACATGCCCGTCACCACGGAAGTCAGACCAGACACATTAGTACTTTCGAGTGGGTCTGGATCGATGATCTTTGCGAGTTGCTGGAGAACTTTGAATACTGCACCAAACTTGTGATCAGTCCATTATCAGTCTCACCATCCCCATGCTCTGTTTGCTTAAAGAATCGCTCCTGAATCTGAAAACAGAATCTTTGAGGGCCCAGCGGATGGCTATGGAGCCAGAATTTAACATTGCTGATCCTAGCCAGCCAAGCCAATATCAGCAGGCTACATTGGGTCTGGAAGAAGAAGGTGATGAGGGTGATGATGAAGAAGATTCATTTTTCTGTGGTACTGATGTGAACCCTGATGGTACTCCCAACCCTACGTTTATGTCGGTACAGCATGGGTGGGCTGAAGAGGAGGAGGCGGAGACCGATTTAGAGGCCATGATGTGTAGTGATCCTCATTCTGTTGTAACCGAGGAGATGAGTCTTTGCAGCTTAGCACACATGGCTGACGTAATGTCTCAATGTCTCTCCCAAGATCCACGTGTCATTCACATATATGCCAGCAACCTCTACTGGTTGTCAACCTTTTTGGACCCCAGATACAAAGACAAATTTCCGTCGCTGCTGTTGCAGTCAACCAGGGGCTTAACGATGGATTTTTTCAAGAGTGTTGTTGTTGACAATTTGATGTCCATATCATCGTCTGACTCCGCTATACCCCGAAGAACCAGCTCTTTGCAACAGCAGCCTTTGGTTGGGACACAAATGTCATCAATGTCAAGAAGAGGTGGGGGTAAGATGTCCACCAACTGGGCGATGTTCAACAGACTTTCCGATCAACAACGGATCATGCCTACGGTCACCTTGACTAGGAGACAACAATTTTCCAACATGGTGAACGAGTATGTCAGTGACAGTACCAGGTTCCTAACCGACCCTTCTGTACCCTTTAATTACTGGGTTTCCAAGCTTCACACTTGGACAGAGCTCGCTTTGTGTGCCTTGGAGGTGGTGCCCAGCTGCTAGTGTGACATCAGAGCGTGTTTTCAGTGCCGCTGGGGGTATAGTCACTGATAGAAGGTCACGGCTTACTACTGAAAAGGCCGACAGGCTGACTCTCATTAAGTTCAACAAGGACTGGATATCATCGCAGTTCGTAAGCCCCCAGACGACAGTACCCAAATGTAGAGTAACCTAATCATAATTAATAGGATTGGAATATTGCGCTTTTAACTTTATGCTCTTTTAAGACAGGAAGTATCGGCATCTCCCTCAGCTCAGACGATGTGATAAGTCATGTTCCTGCAACATTTGCTGCATGCAACAAAAATACGCAATCAGTAAAAATCATTTTACTTTACAAGTGCATCCGCTTGTGAGCATTTTTCATTAATTTTTTTTTTTTAAATACAATACAGCCCCTTGGGCTAATTTTTTGAGGCAACAAGCCTATGCCTGCATCGTGGATGTTGCTTGTACTATGCTCTCAGGACAAGCAAGAATATAGTATGGGCCACGCGCCCTCCTCTATTTCTAAAAAGAGTTTATTAAGCCCTTTGAGCTAATTTTTTGAGGCAACAAGCCTATGCCTGCATCGTGGACGTTGCTTGTACTATGCTCTCAGGACAAGCAAGAATATAGTATGGGCCACGCGCCCTCCTCTATTTCTAAAAAGAGTTTATTAAGCCCCTTGGCCTAATTTTTTGAGGCAACAAGCCTATGCCTGCATCGTGGACGTTGCTTGTACTATGCTCTCAGGACAAGCAAGAATTTAGTATGGGCCACGCGCCCTCCTCTATTTCTAAAAAGAGTTTATTAAGCCCTTTGAGCTAATTTTTTGAGGCAACAAGCCTATGCCTGCATCGTGGACGTTGCTTGTACTTTGCTCTCAGGACAAGCAAGAATATAGTATGGGCCACGTGCCCTCCTCTATTTCTAAAAAGAGTTTATTAAGCCCTTTGAGCTAATTTTTTGAGGCAACAAGCCTATGCCTGCATCGTGGACGTTGCTTGTACTATGCTCTCAGGACAAGCAAGAATATAGTATGGGCCACGCGCCCTCCTCTATTTCTAAAAAGAGTTAATGAAGCCCTTTGAGCTTATTTTTTGAGGCAACAAGCCTATGCCTGCATCGTGGACGTTGCTTATACTATGCTCTCAGGACAAGCAAGAATATAGTATGGGCCACGTGCCCTCCTCTATTTCTAAAAAGAGTTTATTAAGCCCTTTGAGCTAATTTTTTGAGGCAACAAGCCTATGCCTGCATCGTGGACGTTGCTTGTACTATGCTCTCAGGACAAGCAAGAATTTAGTATGGGCCACGCGCCCTCCTCTATTTCTAAAAAGAGTTTATTAAGCCCTTTGAGCTAATTTTTTGAGGCAACAAGCCTATGCCTGCATCGTGGACGTTGCTTGTACTTTGCTCTCAGGACAAGCAAGAATATAGTATGGGCCACGCGCCCTCCTCTATTTCTAAAAAGAGTTTATTAAGCCCTTTGAGCTAATTTTTTGAGGCAACAAGCCTATGCCTGCATCGTGGACGTTGCTTGTACTATGCTCTCAGGACAAGCAAGAATATAGTATGGGCCACGCGCCCTCCTCTATTTCTAAAAAGAGTTAATGAAGCCCTTTGAGCTCATTTTTTGAGGCAACAAGCCTATGCCTGCATCGTAGACGTTGCTTATACTATGCTCTCAGGACAAGCAAGAATATAGTATGGGCCACGTGCCCTCCTCTATTTCTAAAAAGAGTTTATTAAGCCCTTTGAGCTAATTTTTTGAGGCAACAAGCCTATGCCTGCATCGTGGACATTGCTTGTACTATGCTCTTAGTACAATCAAGAATATAGTATGGGCCACGCGCCCTCCTCTATTTCTAAAAAGAGTTTATTAAGCCCCTTGGCCTAATTTTTTGAGGCAACAAGCCTATGCCTGCATCGTGGATGTTGCTTGTACTATACTCTCAGGACAAGCAAGAATATAGTATGGGCCATGCGCCCTCCTCTATTTCTAAAAAGAGTTTATTAAGCCCTTTGAGCTAATTTTTTGAGGGAACAAGCCTATGCCTGCATCGTGGACGTTGCTTGTACTTTGCTCTCAGGACAAGCAAGAATATAGTATGGGCCACGCGCCCTCCTCTATTTCTAAAAAGAGTTTATTTAGCCCTTTGAGCTAATTTTTTGAGGCAACAAGCCTATGCCTGCATCGTGGACGTTGCTTGTACTATGGTCCCACTGTACGCTACGGAGGTAACGTGTAGACACGCTATGTTGCAAGTAGACGTCCCAGCCTCTCGCATCTGTGTTCCTAGTGTTGTTGCCATAGCGAGTCATTAAGTAACCCCCCCCAAACACAGGCACTATTTATTTGTCAGCAACATTTGTATGTGTGGAGTCATGATTTTACAGATACTAACCAAGGTGCCTTCATGTGCCATGCGGGCCGTAAAGTACTTGCTAATGATGATGACTTGAAGCCCACCCACAAAACAACCTACACATCCATTCCCTGAAAAAAGACAGACACAAAGCAGTTTTTCAAAATGTGTATTATCACGCCTTAATGGCAAAGATGTCAGCTTTTAGAAAGCTCAGAAACGCAAAAACAAAAAACAAATAAAACAGAAAAAAACAAATAGAAATAGTGCAATGCACTATTTTGATAACAAAAAAAACAAAAAAACAAAAAAGTTGACCCTACAGCTGGTGGTAGGTGGGGTGATTGCGTAGGGTATCCTCTACCGGGCCACCATCACCCTGGTCCTGGAGGAGGTCCAGGGACCCATGGATAGCCTCCCCCACTGCTTGTAACCCTGTAGGGTGGGTCATCTGGACCGGTGTCTCGAAATGGCCTTGGGTTGGGTGGTCCATGTTGGTTGGCCAGAAATGTTGGATAGGCCTCTGGGTCGGCACATAGCTGTCCCGGGGTGTGTGCCTGTCTAGCCTGGTTGCGCTCGACTGCTGACACCCCTCCAAATAATTAAATACCTGGCCAGGGTGGTTTAGGGGCCGACAGGCATCAAGGACAATGTGGATTGCTGACCTTGCCCACAGTCATCTCTCCAATGGAATGAGAGCCAGAAAAGGTATGAAACTGCGGGCAAAGTCAGCATCACATTGTCCAAGGTGGTCATTTGGTGCCCCCGGGATCAGAACATGGCTGCTGGGGTTCTGGTGACTCCTCACACTGCTGGCAGTCGGCAGTGGACGAAGCTGGATGGCCAGAGGTTGGTTTTGGTGGGGAGACCGTAGGTGTGGCCCTTCATCCTCCTCTTCTTCCTGTGGCCGGCCATGCCCCAAAGGTGGTGGTGGTGGTGGTGGTGGTGGTACTCCTTCCTCCTCCACTCCAAGTGGTGGTGGTTCAGGGGCCTCCCTCGCCTCTTCATGCAGCTGTGCTGGTGGGTTACCACGCCGCCTGTGGTAGTGAGCAGCTCTGTGGGTAAATACAAAAAAAAATTGGTGAATGGGTTGCGTTTGGAAACAAAACCATAGGCCAAACATAAAATGTGCACGCTTTTTTGAGTCAGTGTATCTGTGTATTATGTGTCTTTTCATTGTTGGCCTTAAGATGGAATTGCAGCAAATACATTAAGGACATTTTGGCTCATGCCTCAACCAATATTCTATGTGTGGGTAGTGTTGGCCCTCGATTTTTTGCCATTACATTAGAAATTTTAAAATTTGTCTGCACTATTACACTGTACCCTGCCTTAGGCAGGACAGCTATTTAGGCACTTGAAGACATATTAGTGGCCACAACTATTGCCTTGACTTTTTGTTGAAACCTTATGTGGACAAAGCTATAGCCTGACACTGTGAGGCAAACACATTCTTCAGGGTTGTTTGCCATCAGATGGACACAAAAAGATGCAGTGTGGGCAGCCTTGGTCTCAATGCACATAACCCAGATCTATATGGCCGATGAGTAAGACAGGAAATGGAGTCCTGCAGCATAGGTGACACATGAGCATTCGGCATTAGTGGCCTACACTCCTTTTTGCTGCTATGTATGCTAATCAGGAATGTCTTGGTAAATAAAACACACCAAACAGATGGCTTGGCTTATGAAACGACTGTAATGGACATAGAGTATGGGGTTGTTTTTGAGCAGCAGGTCACATATCGTTGGTGCCAAACAAGGTGGTATGCACAGATGGACAGTTTTACAGTTATTCCAACGGGGCCGAACAAAAAACCGGGAGCAGCAAGGGCAAACCTCGGGTTTCCTAAAGGACCTTAGACATAAAAGCCTGTTGCCCTTAAAATATGGCCCCCTTTAGTTTGATTTTATACAGCATTAATACACTATGTTTTCCGTAGGAATCGTAATGTGGCCATGAGTTAACGACAAAAAAATAAAATTCACATGTGGGCCCTAATATCTACACCATCACCTTGCAGCCCCAAATATACCCATGGGAAAACTCATCCACATGTATTTGTAGCGATACAGGGTATGTCCTCAAATGTGTGTGACTGTGTCAACAATCTGGGATGGTGTACAAACAGTTTAGTGCAAAAGGGGTATATCCTTGCAACGTTATTTAGCCAAAAAAACACCCATAACTAAACGTGTAGGGATGTATGTGGTCCTTATGCAAGTCGAGGCCATTAGGAACTGATACAAATGAGGCTTATGACAGGCAAACCAGACAAGGCCACACACCTTAGAGGCCATTGCAGGGAAGAACATGGCTTTGTTCCACAAACATGCCAACAATAATAGTTAATTTTGAAGTCACGGAACATTGTGTCTGCCCACCATGTAGAACATTGCTTATTTGTCCCAACGTCACAATGTGGCTATAAATGTGTATGTCCTGGATCATTGCCAAAGGTAATAGAATTCTGTTGCACCATGGCAGAAACAAACCCCAGTGTGGGTATGTAAACCACCACACTCATTATAGAGCTTCATACGTAGACTGTGTGCCCTCATGGACAGGGTCCTCTCCTCTTGTACCTGTATGACCTGATTGTCTTCATGTACTGTTTTTTGTCGTTAACCCTTATCCTCATGCAAAGTACCATGGAACCTAATGGCGCTATATAAATAAATAATAATAACAATAATAGTACACAACAGTGCAGCAGACACATACCTTGGCATACGGACCACCGGTTCAAGGAAGGACAACCGGTCATAGTGGCGAAATATGGGCCCTGGATCAGCTTCCGGTCCCCCCTCCAAGATCTTACGGTGTTGCCTTTTGTGCTGATCCCGACAGCTCCTCCACCGTTTGATAAGCAGGTCAACTGTGAAATGTTTTCAAACCGGGTTTAGACCTCTGTAACATTTGAAACACTAAAAGTATGTGTACAAATCAACCATAACATTTTATTCATGCTGTGTGTGTAATGTGTATACAAGGCACAGTGACACGACAGTGTGCAACATCATCAACAGCATTACGGACATTGAGCTCACGTGGCCACAATCACAAATGAGGCAGGGCACATGTCAATGCATAGAGAATGTAATAGTGCGGGCACCAGACTCCGCTCATTAGTGGTATTTATATACACCCAACCCCCTGGCCTTCAGAGCCAGGAGGACCAGCCCTTAAACTAAGTGTACTATTGTGACCCCATCCAAATATAGGCAACCATGCGATGGCGCATGATAACACATTGAGGGCCCTGTATACCCTACTATGGGGGCCCTGTATACCCACGGGGGCCCTGTATACCCACTGCTGGGGGGCCTGTATACCCACTGCTGGGGGCCCTGTATACCCACTGGGGGCACTGTATACCCACTGCTGGGGGGCCTGTATACCCACGGGGGGGGCTGTATACCCACTGCTGGGGGCCCTGTATACCCACTGGGGACCCTGTATACCCACTACTGGGGGCCTGTATACCCACAGGGGGGCTATATACCCACTGCTGGGGGTCCTGTATACCCACTGGGGGCCCTGTATACCCACTGCTGGGGGGCCTGTATACCCACGGGGGGCTGTATACCCTAATATGGGGGGAATGTATACCCACTGGGGGGCCTGTATACTCTGCAGGTGGAGCTGTATACTCTGCTGGGGGGCTGTCTACCAGTGATAGCCGCTGTATACCAGGATGGCGGTCAATATGTTTTCCCAGTTTTTTGGGGCAAAAGTAGGGGGGTCGGCTTATACACGGGTCGGCTTATACACGAGTATATACGGTAAATGCAATATAACGTGTGAACACATTTAACTCACCCATATTGTTCTGTGCATCCTGGCCACTGAGATGGAATGCAAGGAACATGACTACAGCCTGGAGGGAAGTCGCTCAAGTCTGCTGGATGTTATCCCCATAGGCAGGGTCAGTGGGCAGCCAAAGCAGGGGCCGAGCCTCCACCAGGTCAATCAACTGCAGGGTGTTGACACGGGCCATGCTTGCTCTGTGTGTGTGCGCGTCTGGCAGATCGAGTCGGCTTATTTCCTGTTTGCTAAAAGCATGGGGTTTGCTGGAGAAAATCGCTTGCCTCGCCTCATCGGCGCCAAATAAGACAAACACATGCGAGTTTGGCCTCGGAGACAGCAGCAAAATACAGTTGCGAGTGGGGTTTCCAACACGGCAATGCGAGCGCTTTCCGAGACACATCTGCAATTTTTAAATCACACATTACTCGCTATTACTCGCTTCCCCATTCATTAACATTGGACTCGCTAGACTCGCAACTGTAAGAGACTAGTCATACATGATCTGCTGAAGCAGCCATGTTGTATCATACTTGAGCAAATTAACTTTCCAGCTAATGAGATTCAGTGGCTGAAAGTTCTACAAGAATAACGTAAGTGTTCTCTACAAGTTTAAGATAAAGTTTAGAAAGGTTACATGAAATAGGAAAGCTGGATTGCATCATTTGATAGATGGTGATACATAGTCATGAATAATAGGTTTATTGAATTGATAAAGAAACTAAGTTTCCAATAGAGTTGTCAGTGTCTGAGGAATTATGTGAGTACAGATCATGGTTGTCAACTATGACAACATCCCTGAATCGATTAGAAGCAACATAGAGGCATATAAGACTATAATGAGTTTTACTGCAATGCTTGTAAATAATGTCATGATGTAATCATGATATTCTCTGTTCCTGCAATGAAAACGCATTTTCTCTGCAGTATCTTCTCTTTGTCTAATCATGTATGAAAAGGACCCCAGAAAATATTATCGGGGCCAGACCACACCATCGTCTGGACACCTGCGTGTGTCTGATTGCTTTGGGCTTGTCTCCTAACTCTGTTCTATTGCGTTCTCTGAATAAACTTCAGTCACTACTTCAAGAAGAGTTGTCTACGGTGTCTCCTAAGCTCTCAAGGACTTTGAGTGAGTGACAGAATATCCAACAGCAACAAGTAGCGAGTCCCGGGCTCGGACTCGCTAGAGTCAAGCGATTCCGAGTAATTTATGACTCGCCCATCACTAGTTATGGCTCTTGGAAGCAGGGGAGCAAAAAACGAAAATGAAAAATGAAAAATTCCCCGGTCATGAAGGGGTTAAAGGCACGGTACATAAAGTCTGTCTATAATGTAATAGCAGGCTTTTAGTTACATCCCATAATCTCGCCATATGTTACATTCACATAATCAAGGACCCAGATGTTATTGATATGATCCCCATTTTACATATATCGACCATTCATAGCACTCATATGTAGATTATTTCACATGAGTTATTTCTCCTCCTATACCACATTTACCTTATGCAAAAAGTAGGAATAAAGATATTAAGTTGTCATATGAACACAAATTCAAGATGCATATGTCTTTATAATCAAGACTCAATACATAATACCCTAGGTCCATTCGGACTAATAGGCAAAAAGAGGTAATCTGTACAGTTATGAGGCTACAATAGGCTACAATAGGCCGTGGTATACAGGGCCCCCCCTTGCTTCTGGAAGACCTGTAAAGGAAGAGATCATTATACTTATAGTGTCTCTGCCGCCGCCGCCGCTCTGTCACCGCCACCGCGCTATTCCGGGTCTTCATGCTTCCTTCTCCGGCGCACAGGAAATTAAGTCATTTCCTGTGCGCCGGAGAAGGAAGCATGAAGACCCGGAATAGCGCGGTGGCGGTGACAGAGCGGCGGCGACGGCAGCGACACGATAAGTATAATGATCTCTTCCTTTACAGGTCTGCCAGAAGCAAGGGGGGGGGCCCTGTATACCACTGGGTACCACTGTATACAGCTGGGGCTGCTGTATACACAGCTGGGGCCCTGTATACCACTGGGTACTGCTGTATACAGCTGGGGCTGCTGTATACACAGATGGGGCCCTGTATACCACTGGGGCTGCTGCTGTATACACCACTGGGGCTGCTGCTGTATATACCACTGGGGCTGCTGCTGTATACACCACTGGGGCTGCTGCTGTATATACCACTTGGGCTGCTGCTGTATACACCACTGGGGCTGCTGCTGTATACACCACTGGGGCTGCTGCTGTATATACCACTGGGGCTGCTGCTGTATACACCACTGGGGCTGCTGCTGTATATACCACTGGGGCTGCTGCTGTATACACCACTGGGGCTGCTGCTGTATACACCACTGGGGCTGCTGCTGTATACACCACTGGGGCTGCTGCTGTATACACCACTAGGGCTGCTGCTGTATACACCACTGGGGCTGCTGCTGTATATACCACTGGGGCTGCTGCTGTATACACCACTGGGGCTGCTGCTGTATATACCACTGGAGCTGCTGCTGTATACACCACTGGGGCTGCTGCTGTAACACTGCTGGGGCCTGTATATACCACTGGGGCTGCTGCTGTAACACTGCTGGGGCCTGTATATACCACTGGGGAGGCTGCTGTATACCACACTGCTGGGGGCTGTATACCTGTGCTGGGGTCCACCCTCGGCTTATACACGAGTCAATAGGTTTTCCCAGGTTTTGGGGGCAAAAGTAGGGGGGTCGGCTTATAGACGGGTCGGCTTATACACGAGTATATACGGTACATAAAAAATAGAATTGGAATAAATATAGACATCAAATCACAGTGACCGATCGCAAAATCAATAGTTTAGACAATTTCCCAAAAGAAAGAGAAAAAAATGCGATCATATGGCCATTTATATGAAAGTGCAATATTTTATTGAATAAACAATGTGCAATACAAGGGGTGGGAGTAAGGTTAGAAAAAAACAGCATTGATACATAGATATATAAAAGAATTATTTTATATGTATATTACTTCACATTCTCATATATACATATATATTTCCTTTATAGTAGCAACATACATACAGTATACTCAGTATTAGGTAGAGAATGATTATAATTTAGTTCAATAGCTTCTATATATATAAGGATATTTCACCAACCTGCAACTTAGGGATTATTGCACTAGCCCAGATAAAAAATTAAAGATGTACTATATTTATATGTGTACCGTATATACTCGTGTATAAGCCGACCCGTGTATAAGCCGACCCCCCTACTTTTGCCCCCAAAACCTGGGAAAATCTATTGACTCGTGTATAAGCCGAGGGTGGACCCTAGCACAAGTATACAGCCCCCAGCAGTGTGGTATACAGCAGTCCCAGAGGTATATACAGCAGCCCCAGTGGTAGTATACACACAGCCCCAGTGGTATATACAGCCCCAGTGGTAGTATACACACAGCCCCAGTAGTATATACAGTCCCAGTGGTATATACAGCCCCAGTGGTAGTATAGACGCAGCCCTAGTAGTATATACAGCCCAGTGGTATATACAGCCCCAGTGGTAGTATACAGGGCCCCAGCAGTATATACAGCCCCAGTGGTAGTATACAGGCAGCCCCAGTAGTATATACAGCCCCCGTGGTATATACAGCCCTAGTGGTAGTATACAGGCAGCCCCAGTAGTATATACAGCCCCAGTGGTATATACAGCCCCAGTGGTACTATACAGGCAGCCCCAGTAGTATTTACAGCCCCAGTGGTATATACAGCCCCAGTGGTAGTATAGACGCAGCCCTAGTAGTATATACAGCCCCAGTGGTATATACAGCCCCAGTAGTAGTATACAGGGCCCCAGCAGTATATACAGCCCCAGTGGTAGTATACAGCAGCCCCAGAGGTATATACAGCCCCAGTGGTATATACAGCCCCAGTGGTAGTATACAGGCAGCCCCAGTAGCATATACAGCCCCAGAGGTATATACAGCCCTAGTGGTAGTATAGACGCAGCCCTAGTAGTATATACAGCCCCAGTGGTATATACAGCCCCAGTGGTAGTATACAGGGCCCCAGCAGTATATACAGCCCCAGTGGTATATACAGCCCCAGTGGTAGTATATACAGCCCCAGTGGTATATACAGCCCCAGTGGTAGTATACAGGGCCCCAGAGGTATATACAGCCCCAGTGGTAGTATATAGCAGCCCCAGTGGTAGTGTATAGCAGCCCCAGCGGTAGTATACAGCATCCCCAGTAATGCAGGCCCCCCAGCCTTGCTCCGGTCACCTGTAAAGCAAATTATACTTATCACTGTCCCGCTGTCCGCGCCCGCTCGCCGCTGCCGTCCGCGATCCTCCATCTTCATGCGTCTTCTTCCTGTTTCCTGTGTTCGGCGCCGGTAATGACGTCATTGCCAGCGACGAACACAGGAAACATGAAGAAGACGCATGAAGATGGAGGATCGCGGATGTCAGCAGCGGCGGGTGCGGACAGCGGGACAGTGATAAGTATAATTTGCTTTACAGGTGACCGGAGCAAGGCTGGGGGGCCCTGCATTACTGGGGATGCGGGGGCTGCTGTATACTGCTGTATACAGCAGCCCCCGCACTGACTCGCGTATAAGCCGAGGGGGGTACTTTTTAGCCCAATTTTTGGGCTGAAAAACTCGGCTTATACGCGAGTATATACGGTATCTGTTATAAATCAACACAATTGGGAAGGGATTAAGGAAAATATATATAAAGCACATCAAATGGCGTGAATCCTGTACAGATCGCAATATAAAATGTCCATTGGACCTCTAAGCAGTGGCGTACCACCCGCGGTCGCAGGGGTCGCAAGTGAGACCGGGCCCGGAGGTACAGGGGCCCGGAGCACGCCGACTCCTGCTACCGCTGCGCCAGCTGTGTGGCGCTCTACCCGGCCGGTCCCCAGGCGGATGATCACGGCCGCCGGAGGACTACTGGCCCTCACCGCTGACGATGCAGCCACCCCGCCCCCCTTCTTCCTCTGCCTGCAGACCGCGGGAGCAGGCTGGGGACTGTAGGAGACATGCAGCAGCACGCCTACCTCTCTGCCGAAGAGGAGCTGCTTAGAGTCTCCCGGCCTGGCCTGCTCTCCTCCTCCTCACACAGCACCACTGGAGTCACTGCTTCCTGGGCCTGGCATGAAGACCTTCAGGGAGCACGGAGAACACAGGAGAGAAGGTGCAGTCAGTGTGTGTGTTGACTGTGGCTAGGGTCACATTTCCGTTTTTTTTGTAAAATCCTGATCCGGTTTTGAGCTTTTAAAAAGCTCAAAACCGGACCAGGAAACGCTCCTGATAGGAGCCTATGCAAAACACCGGATGGCTTCACAAGCCATCCGGTGGCCGGATCCGGCACTGCTGCCTGCGTTTAAAATCATGCAGGCAGCAGTTTTCGCAGCGTTTGCCGGGACCGCACTGCGGTCACCGGATGGCTCAGGATGTGTAATCCTGAGCCATCCGGTAACTGCATAGATTGCGGATCCCGGCTATTGACGGGATCCGCAAACGTAATAAAGAGTTAAATTGGTGACCTAAATGACTTTTTGAGGTCTGTAGGGGGGCTTAGACCCCCCTACAGACCGGCCGGCCACTTCTATAGTGTTCTGCAACAATTTCTCCCCGGGCACGGGCTCTTCGGAGCCCGTGCATGTCATTCAAAGGTGCCCCCCCCCCCGTATCACTATACAGGGGTGCATAGACCCCTCTATTACAAATATGCTGTATTGATGTGTAGTACAGGATAAATGTGTACATTCGCATTGTAAGTATATACTTACATGCTTTCGTAGGCAGAGTGAAGGCAATTCCATGGGCGGGGCTGTGTGCAGCAGCCTCCGCCCGCTCCTTCTTGATGCCCGCCCCTCTGGCCGTAATCCAGTGTTGTTTAGGGCGGGCACATCGCTAAAGGGGCGTGGCTAACTATGTGCCGCGGTTAGCCACGCCCCTTTAACAACGTGCCCGCCCTCACAACACTGGATTACGGCCAGAGGGGGCGGGCATCAAGAAGTAGCGGGCGGAGGCTGCTGCACACAGCCCCGCCCATGGAATTGCCTTCACTCAGCCTCCGAAAGCATGTAAATATATTCTTACATTACGATTGTGACATTTCTGGGTGTATATCACATAATTAAAGCATAATTGTAATACAGGGGTGTATGCACCCCTGTATAGTGATACGGGGGGGGGGGGCACCTTTGGTTTACATGCACGGG
This sequence comes from Allobates femoralis, assembly GCA_033576535.1. Classification (NCBI taxonomy): domain Eukaryota; kingdom Metazoa; phylum Chordata; class Amphibia; order Anura; family Aromobatidae; genus Allobates; species Allobates femoralis. Next base: position 269,151,161 of record JARQOC010000006.1, on the reverse strand, counting down.
CTCCGAAGAGCCCGTGCCCATTGAGACATTGTACAAGAACACTATAGAAGTGGGCGGCCGGTCTGTAGGGGGGTCTAAGCCCCCCTACAGACCTCTAACAGTCATTTAGGTCAGCAATTTAACTCTTTATTACGGTTGCGGGTCCCGTCAATAGCCGGGAACCGCAACCTATGCAGGTACCGGATGGCTCAGGATTACACATCCTGAGCCATCCGGTGACCGCAGTGCGGTATTCTGCACACATTTTTGACAAAAAATGTGTGTGACCGCCATTGCGTTCACCGCATCCGGATCCGGATGCGGTGAATGCAATTTAGGTTTGCAATGTGACCCTACCCTGTATGTGCAATGCATGTGACTGTATGTGCAATGCATGTGACTGTGAGTGCAATGCATGTGATTGTATGCGCAATGCATGTGACTGAGTGCAATGCATGTGACTGTGAATGCAATGTATGTGCAATGCATGTGACTGTGAGTGCAATGCATGTGACTGTGTGTGCAATGTATGTGACTGTGAGTGCAATGCATGTGACTGTGAATGCAATGCATGTGATTGTATGTGCAATGCATGTGACTGTGAGTGCAATGCATGTGACTGTGTGTGCAATGTATGTGACTAGGTAGGGTCACATTGAAAACATAAATTGCATTCACCGCATCCGGATCCGGATGCGGTGAATGCAATGCCGGTCGCACACAGTTTTTTTCAAAACTGTGTGCAGAATACCGCACTGCGGTCAACGGATGGCTCAGGATGTGTAATCCTGAGCCATCCGGTAACTGCAGAGTTTGCGGATCCCGGCTATTGCCGGGATCAGCAAACTTAATAAAGAGTTGAATAGCTGAGCTAAATGACTGGTTGAGGTCTGTAGGGGGGCTTAGACCCCCTACAGACCGCCCGCCGACTTCTATAGTGTTCTTCACCAATTTCTCACTGTGCACGGGCTCCTCTGAGCCCGTGCATATCACCCAAAGTTGCCCCCCCCCCGTATCACTATAGAGGGGTGCATACACCCCTCTATTACAATTATGCTTTAACTATGTGATATACACAATGATTTATCCAAATCGCAAAGTAAGTATATATTTACATGTGTCCGGAGGCAGAGTGAAGGGATTTCCATGGGCGGGGCTGTGTGCAGTAGCCTCCGCCCGCTCCTTCTTGATGGCCGCCCCCTCTGGCCGTAATCCAGTCTTGTGAGGGCGGGCACGTCGTTAAAGGGGCGTGGCTAACTAAGTGCCGCGGTTAGCTACGCCCCTTTAACGACGTGCCCGCCCTCACAAGACTGGATTACGGCCAGAGGGGGCGGCCATCAAGAAGGAGCGGGCGGAGGCTACTGCACACAGCCCCGCCCATGGAAATCCCTTCACTCTGCCTCCGGACACATGTAAATATATACTTACTTTGCGATTTGGATAAATCATTGTGTATATCACATAGTTAAAGCATAATTGTAATAGAGGGGTGTATGCACCCCTCTATAGTGATACGGGGGGGCAACTTTGGGTGACATGCACGGGCTCAGAGGAGCCCGTGCACAGTGAGAAATTGGTGAAGAACACTATAGAAGTCGGCGGGCGGTCTGTAGGGGGGTCTAAGCCCCCTACAGACCTCAAACAGTCATTTAGCTCAGCTATTTATCTCTTTATTACGGTTGCGGGTCCCGTCAATAGCCGGGAACCGCAACCTATGCAGGTAACGGATGGCTCAGGATTACACATCCTGAGCCATCCGGTGACCGCAGTGCGGTATTCTGCACACATTTTTGACAAAAAATGTGTGTGACCGCCATTGCGTTCACCGCATCCGGATCCGGATGCGGTGAATGCAATTTAGGTTTGCAATGTGACCCTACCCTGTATGTGCAATGCATGTGACTGTATGTGCAATGCATGTGACTGGCCAGGGTCACATTTGCGGTTGGACCCTGGCCTGCCGGATTCCGGTTTCAACTTAGCAATTTTTCCATCACCGCATAGCGTTTCCGCTATGCGGTGCTGGAAACCGCAGTCCCTAGTTACCCGGTGTTTACCTGCACGACCTGTCACACAGGCAGCGGCTCGGAGGGCGTTTTACAGCGCCGCACAGGAAACCGTGTCTGCAACGGTTTCCTGTGCGGCGCTGTAAAACGCCCTCCGAGCCGCTGCCTGTGTGACAGGTCGTGCAGGTAAACACCGGGTAACTAGGGACTGCGGTTTCCAGCACCGCATAGCGGAAACGCTATGCGGTGATGGAAAAATTGCTAAGTTGAAACCGGAATCCGGCAGGCCAGGGTCCAACCGCAAATGTGACCCTGGCCACTGTGAGTGCAATGCATGTGATTGTATGCGCAATGCATGTGACTGAGTGCAATGCATGTGACTGTGAATGCAATGTATGTGCAATGCATGTGACTGTGAGTGCAATGCATGTGACTGTGTGTGCAATGTATGTGACTGTGAGTGCAATGCATGTGACTGTGTGTGCAATGCATGTGACTGTATGTGCAATGCATGTGACTGTATGTGCAATGCATGTGACTGTGAGTGCAATGCATGTGATTGTATGTGCAATGCATGTGACTGAGTGCAATGCATGTGACTGTGAGTGCAATGCATGTGACTGTGAGTGCAATGCATGTGAATGCAATGCATGTGACTGTGGGCGGTAAGCAGGCTGTGTGTGCAGAATTATATTATCTGGAACGGCTATGAGGCGGCATTATATTCAGGCGGCATTATATTATCTGGAGTGGCTATGAGGCAGCATTATAGTGAGGCGGCATTATATTATTTGTAGCGGCTGTGAGGTGGCATTATATTATTTGTAGTGGCTGTGAGGCGGCATTATAATTGGCCAGGGTCACATTTGCGGTTGGACCCTGGCCTGCCGGATTCCGGTTTCAACTTAGCAATTTTTCCATCACCGCATAGCGTTTCCGCTATGCGGTGCTGGAAACCGCAGTCCCTAGTTACCCGGTGTTTACCTGCACGACCTGTCACACAGGCAGCGGCTCGGAGGGCGTTTTACAGTGCCGCACAGGAAACCGTTGCAGACACGATTTCCTGTGCGGCGCTGTAAAACGCCCTCCGAGCCGCTGCCTGTGTGACAGGTCGTGCAGGTAAACACCGGGTAACTAGGGACTGCGGTTTCCAGAACCGCATAGCGGAAACGCTATGCGGTGATGGAAAAATTGCTAAGTTGAAACCGGAATCCGGCAGGCCAGGGTCCAACCGCAAATGTGACCCTGGCCATTCTCTGTGGCGGCTGTGTGGCGGCATTATATTATTTGTAGCAGCTGTGAGGTGGCATTAGATTATCTGGAGCGGCTGTGAGGCGGCATAATATTATCTGGAGCGGCTGTGAGGCGGCATTAGATTATCTGGAGCAGCTATAAGGTGGCATTAGATTATTTGGAGCGGCTGTGAGGCGGCATTATATTATCTGGAGCGGCTGTGAGGCAGCATTATATTATCTGGAGCGGCTGTGAGGCGGCATTATATTATCTGGAGCGGCTGTGAGGCGGCATTATATTATCTGGAGCGGCTGTGAGGCGGCATTATATTATCTGGAGCAGCTGTGAGGCGGCATTAGATTCTCTGGAGCGGCTGTGAGGCGGCATTATATTATCTGGAGCGGCTGTGAGGCGACATTAGATTGTGGGTAGGGTCACATTGAAAACCTAAATTGCATTCACCGCATCCGGATCCGGATGCGGTGAACGCAATGGCGGGCACACACATTTTTTTCAAAAATGTGTGCTGAATCCCGCACTGCGGTCACCGGATGGCTCAGGATGTGTAATCCTGAGCCATCCGGTAACTGCAGAGTTTGCGGATCCCGGCTATTGGCGGGATCCGCAACCTTAATAAAGAGTTAAATTGTTGATCTCAATGACTGTTTAAGGTCTGTAGGGGGGCTTAGACCCCCTACAGACCAGCCGACCACTTATACAGTGTTCTTGTACAATTTCACAATGGGCACGGGCTCTTCGGAGCAAAGTGCCCCCCCCCCCCCCCGTATCACTATACAGGGGTGCATACACCCCTGTATTACAATGATGCATTAATGATGTGTAGTCCAAAAAGGATTTTATCACTCGCAATGTAAGTTTATACTTACAGCATGTAAGTTGTAGGCAGAGTCCAGCGAAATCCATAGGCGGGGCTGTGTGCAGCAGCCTCCGCCCGCTTCATGTTGATGGCCGCCCCCTCTGGCCGTAATCCACTGTTGTGAGGGCGGATACGTCGTTAAAGGGGCGTGGCTAACCTCGGCACATAGTTAGCCACGCCCCTTTAACGACGTATCCGCCCTCACAACAGTGGATTACGGCCAGAGGGGGCGGCCATCAACATGAAGCGGGCGGAGGCTGCTGCACACAGCCCCGCCTATGGATTTCGCTGGACTCTGCCTACAACTTACATGCTGTAAGTATAAACTTACATTGCGAGTGATAAAATCCTTTTTGGACTACACATCATTAATGCATCATTGTAATACAGGGGTGTATGCACCCCTGTATAGTGATACGGGGGGGGGGGGGGCACTTTGCTCCGAAGAGCCCGTGCCCATTGTGAAATTGTACAAGAACACTGTATAAGTGGTCGGCCGGTCTGTAGGGGGGTCTAAGCCCCCCTACAGACCTTAAACAGTCATTGAGATCAACAATTTAACTCTTTATTAAGGTTGCGGATCCCGCCAATAGCCGGGATCCGCAAACTCTGCAGTTACCGGATGGCTCAGGATTACACATCCTGAGCCATCCGGTGACCGCAGTGCGGTCCCGGCAAACGCTGCGAAAACTGCTGCCTGCATGATTTTAAACGCAGGCAGCAGTGCCGGATCCGGCCACCGGATGGCTTGTGAAGCCATCCGGTGTTTTGCATAGGCTCCTATGAGGAGCGTTTCCTGGTCCGGTTTTGAGCTTTTTTAAAGCTCAAAACCGGATCAGGATTTTAAACAAAAAACGCCGATGTGACCCTGGCCTATCTGGAGCGGCTGTGAGGCGGCATTATATTATCTGGAGCGGCTGTGAGGCGGCATTATATTATCTGGAGCGGCTGTGAGACGGCATTAGATTATCTGGAGCAGCTGTGAGGCGGCATTATATTATCTGGAGCAGCTGTGAGGCGGCATTATATTATCTGGAGCAGCTGTGAGGCGGCATTAGATTATCTGGAGCGGCTGTGAGGCGGCATTATATTATCTGGAGCGGCTGTGAGGCGGCATTATATTATCTGGAGCGGCTGTGAGGCGGCATTATATTATCTGGAGCGGCTGTGAGGCGACATTAGATTATCTGGAGCGCCTGTGAGGCGACATTAGATTATCTGGAGCGGCTATGAGGTGGCATTAGATTATTTGGAGCGGCTGTGAGGCAGCATTATATTATCTGGAGCGGCTGTGAGGTGGCATTATATTATCTGGAGCGGCTGTGAGGCAGCATTATATTATCTGGAGCGGCTGTGAGGCAGCATTATATTATCTGGAGCGGCTGTGAGGTGGCATTATATTATCTGGAGCGGCTGTGAGGCAGCATTATATTATCTGGAGCGGCTGTGAGGCGGCATTAGATTATCTGGAGCAGCTGTGAGGTGGCATTATATTATCTGGAGCAGCTGTGAGGCGGCATTATATTATCTGGAGCAGCTGTGAGGCGGCATTATATTATCTGGAGCCGCTGTGAGGCGGCATTATATTATCTGGAGCAGCTGTGAGGCGGCATTATATTATCTGGAGCCGCTGTGAGGCGGCATTATATTATCTGGAGCAGCTGTGAGGCGGCATTATATTATCTGGAGCCGCTGTGAGGCAGCATTATACTATAATGGAGGATCATATATACCTGAATGAGGGACATTAATACATAATGAAGGGGAGAGGGGTCAATTTGTGAGTCTTTATAGGATTTAGAACATTACATGGGTCCCGTACATCTGACCAATGTGGGCGCCCAGGGGAAGGGGGGGGGCCCAGGTCCAAATTTCGCACCGGGGCCCTTCGGACTCTAGTTACGCCACTGCCTCTAAGCCACTTATATGTGCAGGATCAATCAGTAGTACTGCCTGGGCCCCCTCTAAAGTGCAGTCAACCAACGTTTAATCCTAACAGCCCATGGTTTCATTACACATATATAAGTGCTATCCCATTTAGGGACAGTTGTTATAAGAATATAGTGCTAGGAACTTATGTGTCCAAATGACCTTAGTACATATAGTTCAATAGCTTTTATATATATAAGGGTATTTCTCCAACCTGCTACTTAGGGATTATTACACTAGCTCAGATTAAAAGTTAAAGATATACTATATTTATATGTTTATCTGTTATAAATCAACACAATTGGAAAGGGATTAAGGAAGGGTATATATAAAGCACATCATACGGCATGATCGCAATATAAAATGTCCATTGGACCTCTAAACCACCTATATGTGCAGGATCAATCAGTAGTACTACCTACGCCCTCTCAGTGCTGAAGTGGAGTCAACTAACATTTAATCCTATCACCCCATGGTTTCATTACACATATATAAGTGCTATCTCAAATAGGGGCAGTTATTTTAAGTATATAATGCCAGGAATTTATATGCCCAAATGACCTCAGCATAGGCTTATATATTAAGTAGCCCTATATATTAATACATTCAGTACCTGTATATATTAAGTCTTGTATCAAGCGTGCGCCTTTATGCGCATTTCGGTATTTCACCTTCGTCTGAGGGCTTGTATCTATGTATCAATGCTGTTTTTTTCTAACCTTACTCCCACCCCTTGTACTGCACATTGTTTATTCAATAAAATATTGCACTTTCATATAAATGACCATATGATCGTATTTTTTTCTCTTTCCTTTGGGAAATTGTCTAAACTACTATAGACAATAGTGGTACCCAGAGGCAAGGACCCCTCTCCCGGGTGGATTATTCACAAGAATGGTGTAAACAGAATTTGCTCGTTTAGGCCACCTTCACCTGTGAAACACATCCTGTATATCCACTTGGTCTCTCTCCTCAAGATCTCCCTATCCCAATCCCCCTCGCACCGGTTTCTCCACCACCTCCAATACTTGGAATCTGATACATTTTTTGTCGCCAGCATGTACCTCCCTAATATGCCTAGATATGGGTGTGTCCCTCGCGTTTCTGATGTCTCTCAAGTGCTCACCTATCCATCTCCTAAATTGCCATTTGGTTTTTCCAACATAATCACGAGGACATGAACACTGGAACAGGTATACCACTCCCTCCGTTTTACAGTTCCCAAACTGCTTATTTATAAATGTTTCTCCAGTTGTGCTGCTCTGGGCAGTCTTGGAAACTCTGATATAGTTGCAGAAGGTACACTTCCCACACCTATAAGTACCTGCTTGTCTCTGCTCAAGCCAAATGCCAATTTTCTTAGGGGACAATAGTGGCTGTGTACCAATTGATCCCGTAGAGATCTACCCCTCCAGAAGGTGATGGCTTGATTCCTCGGGATCAAGGGTGTCACATCCTTATTCACTAGAAGAATACCCCGGTGTCTTTCAAAGATGGCCAGTAATTCCATGGCCCTATCGTCAAAGGTACCAATAATGCGTGTTACTTCCTCTTCTATCTTTGTGCCTTTTGATCTCAATAGGGATTCACTATCACTATCACGCACATTTTTGAAGGCTCTATTTAGGACCTGTGGGGGGTATCCATTCTGTGTGAAGCGTTACTGCATCTTTTTTGCCTCACTATGGAACCTAGAAGTGTCCGAAGAGTTCCACCTGGCTCTAAGGTATTGGCCTTTTGGTATGCCTTCCCTAAGACCCTTAGGATGATGACTATCCCACCTGAGGAGGTCATTGGTCGCTGTGGGTTTCCTAAAAATAGTTGTCTGAAGGCCACCCTTCCTATCCTTATAAATCGTCACATCGAGAAAATCGACTGAATCATCATGTATTTCTGACGTAAACCGTAGTCCTATGTCATTCTCATTCAATTATCTGAGGAAGCTTTTAAACGATGGAGTATCCCCCTTCCACAGAATCATCACTTAGTCAATATAGCATCCCAAAAATAATATCTGGGGACCCCAACATGACGATTCCTCCTCTGTGAAAACAACTATGTCCTCCCACCAGCCCAGGAGCAAATTAGCATAACTGGGGGCACAAGAACTCCCCATAGCCGTGCCCCTGCGCTGGTGGTAAAACTTCCCATCATACTCAAAACAATTGCGAGTCAAGACATACTCAAGCAAGTTAAGGATGAAGGTGTTATGTTTCATGTATTGGTTACCTCGGCTCCTTAAATAGTATTCCACTGCTCTAAGGCCCATATCGTGGGGGATACTACTATACAGAGCCTCAACGTAAATCGAGGCCAACCGTACATCAGTCCCCACTGTTACTTCATCAAGTTTGCCAATCAAGTCCAAGGTGTCACGTATGTAAGATGGCAAACTCAAAACAAAACTATGAAGTACCCTATCCAAATAAATACCGTAGTTCTGAGTACTCAAGTTAATTCCCGATACTATGGGACGACCTCTCAAGGGTACTAGACCCTTATGTACCTTAGGTAAGGAGTAAAATACTGCCGTGACCGGATGTTTATTCTACATGAAATCCCTTTCACCCTTTGAAATGAGGCCCTCCTCTAGTGCATCTGTTAGTAGCCACTCCACTTCACATTGGAATTCCTCAATGGGGTTCTTTTCCAGTTTGGTGTATGTTGAATGATCATTTAAAATATTAGTACACATGGTTTTGTATGTGGCGTGGTCCATTAGTATTAAATTGCCGCCTTTGTCAGCTGGTTTTAATATCAAATGATCATTCTTGACAAATTTATCTGAGGCTGTTTTCTCCTCACGAGTGAGGTTTGGGTGATAGAATCCCTTATGTTCTTTCAACAGTCTTAGATCACTAGTGACTAAACTCGTGAAGATGTCACTACTAGTTAAGTCACCAACTGGAGGCATTTTCCTGCTTGGCGGTCTACAGTTTGTGAATGGTCCCATGCCCTCCACCTTCGTGATGTCTTTAGTAAGGTCAATCAGATCCCCAAAGGTGGCCAGATTCTCCTCCTCTATGTCGTGTTGCTGGTATTTCTCCTCATTATTAAGCCTGAAGAATCTCTTCCATTTTAGTTTCTTTGCAAATAAGTTTAGGTCTTTCACCCAATAAAAGTCACTAAAATGGTTTGTAGGGACAAAAGATAAGCCTTTAAATAATGCTCGTTTTTCGGTATCAGAGAGAGTATAGTCCGTTAGATTTATGATCTTGTTTTCATCTATTGTTTCGGTTGCACTACCTGCTCTGAGTTCCTGCCTCTCAAAAGGTAAGGATCTCTCTCCAAAAAAGTTGGCCCTGTCACATATGAAACCAGAGCGCTGGAGCGCACACCGGACACTCCCTCCAAATACCTCACTTCCTTTATATATCCATAAAAGGGAGTTAGAAATGGAGCCCAGTGACGCTGACACCAATGATAAAGGAGGGGGTCTATATCAAATCCCCTATACAGCGCCACCAGGGCACAGCACTCCCCTGGCATCTTTCTGGAGTACAGAACACAGCCACTCCTGATGACACCCACATGGAACCTGTGGGTAGAAACGCGTTGAGTTGGAATCTGTACAGATAAGTGGCAGTATTGATATAACTTCCATACCCAACATACCTCATCTATCCTTATTTGATTTTCATTACCCTGAAAGTCAATTTGAGGGGTGTAGACAGATTTAATTTGAGTACCTGTAATAAGGGGTTATGTGCAAGCAGGGTCCACAATATAGATACTATAACGGAGCAACTGTATATTGAAAGATGTGGGGATTTGACCAACTATTAGATGAAAACATTGTTCCGTAGCATTGTGACTATAGGACCAGTGTTATCTCACATTGGTCAAGGGCTCACATGTAGTGGTATGGGATAGATATAAAAATTTATGATATTCCCATTACGCCTATTTTCCACTACATCTTCAGTGTACATGAAGTTAATAGACAAAAAAGATTGGACCCACCTTATTTGCAGAGCAGAACTGTGTGGATAAAAGGGATGGACCCGTATCCAAAGATAGATTCATTTGGGTTTAGAGAGTGTGTGATGGATGACAGAACCCTGAGTGAGTGACAGGGACACCAGGGTGAGTCATCGAGGAATGGGGACACCATATAAGTTAGGTGTTGAAAACTCCATAGATAAGTAGAGGAAGAGACAGGGTATATGTGAGGGATATAGTCCCCCTCCCTGTGTGACTGGTGTGCTATATGAACACTAGGTGTGAGGGATACACACACGATTGGAATTTTTAACAGATATTTATTAAAAGCTATATTTTAAAAGTGCACTCTGTGGAGATTTAAGTTTGCAATTTAGAGTCACAATATCGTTTCTTTGAGATTGGAACCACATCTATTATTAAGATTAACCCTTTGTTCATCCCTGCGGCAGCAGGGATGAACAAAGTATCCGGCAACCGTGTTGCACATTCAGAGCAATCCGGTTGCCGGATTCCGGCTTAGGGACACAAAATGTGTCCAAATTGTGTGTGAATGCAATTGCGATTACCGCATCCGGATGTGGATGTGGTAACCGCAATTGCACTCCCAAGTGTGACCCTAGCCTAAGATAAAACATACAAAGAGGCACCTTTGTGTGTCCCTGGTGGTCTAGTGAGGATTTTAGGGGATGGGGGTTGTGAGAACATTCGCCTTTCATGGTTGTGCACCTCTGCATAACCACAGTGGGCCTCCTGTGTGTGTTCGCACATCGCACGATCCTCTGGTGTTGAAGCTTGGCCAGTCATGTGGACTGTGATGTCAACACAGGTCCTTCACTCTCTGTGCTCAGGCACCATAAACTGCAGCTACTACCACTCCCAGGGGGATTTCAATAGTACAAAAGTAAATGTGCGGTTTTTTTTTGGTATAGTGCATGAGTCTAGCAGTCAGGCACAGGCTATCCTTTTGGTAAAGGCCAGAGTCACAAACACCATCCATTTTTTGCTTAAATCCATTTTTGGGATGATTTTGGACATTTTACTTTCAAAGTCCAAAAACACATATGAGTTAACGAATGTGTGCGTGCGTTTTTGAAAAACGCATGCGTTTTTGTGCAGCATCCCAAAAAACGCTAGCAGCATTTTTGGGTGCATTAAAAAAAATGCATGCTTTTTTTTAACATGGGGGGCCCTATGGGAGATGCACGCATTAACGCATGGTACACATAGGCACCATGCGTTAACGCATGCGTTTTTTGAAAAGAATTACTAAGTCCAAAGATTTTCAAAAAACGTCCAGGACCTCAGGGACACTATTGGCACCCTTAGAAAAACGGATCCATTTTTCTAAAGGCTTAAAAAAGCCGATGGGCATGTGTGACCCTGGCCAATGCTTCTTTGTTTCACAAATGTGGCTCTCACAACATGTTTTGGCTGGTCATCACCTTCATAAGAGAATGTGAGAGCCACATTTGTCAAATAAAGAAGCATTACCAAAAGGATAGTCTGTGCCTGGCTGCTAGACTTGTGCGCTATACCAAAAAAAAAAGCATATTTACTTTTGTACTATGTAAGCTACTGTAACATTATATTGCATGACTGCTGCCAGTCTTCTTCCTATGATGTGCACAGCATTGTCAACCTCCAATAACCACTGAGAGTTTCTGTTTGAGCAAGGTGTTAATTTATTTGTTCCATTACACTGAATCTGAGAGAGCCTTTACAATATATAAGTGCTGCTTTTATCAATTCTCTGCTGGGACCTAGCTATACAATAAATAAGATATATTCAGCCCATACTATTAGCTCAGTGTGATAACTACTAAGTGTGTTATCATTCAGCTAGATCTTGCAATCCATTTATAAGAAAATCTACTTAACACAGTTTGAAAGAGATATTTATATAATTATTATTTTACTTATTATTAGAAAGCAATTTAAATATTATTTATTAATATTTTACTTAATGTACAAAACTATCAATATTCATAATCAACTCACTTCCTATCATAATTATAATATTTATTCATTTATATAGTGCTATTAATTCCATAGCGCTTTACATACATTTGCAACCCTTTCCCCATATTGTATCCTATCAATATGCCTTTGGAGATCTTTTTCAACTAAAAAATGCAGGAAAGATGTTTTCTTTTTATATTGGAGAATACTACATGAAAGTTGTGAGGTTCTGGACTTGTGGGTTGTAATAATGATCTAAGCAGCACAATGATGCAAAAAATGTTATTTGTATCTGTACAAGGTATTACAGCAACTCCAGGTAGATGGCAGCAATGTGATACCTCCTGCCCACAAGATCCCAAACCATCCTACAAGAAAAGTCCTTAAGTTCCTCCAGAAAACGGATATCACATGTATCCAGTTCCACTATAGTCCTTAGGATAGATCCTCAAATCCTGACAGTAGATATCATGCACATGCATCCAACTCCCAACTCTGTAGTCCATTCATAAGCTCAGGACCGGGCATCAGCACAAATCTTTTCGCTTCCAATTCACAGCACCAACTGACCTCCTTAGGCTGGTTTCACATAACGTTTTTGTGCCTGTCCGTGGGATCCGACTTTGAAGGGGGATCCCACGGACAGGCACCGATCCACACGGATCCCTGCAATCGGATGGCAACTAGCCATCCGATCCGATGCTATGCAGGATCCGTGTGGATCCTGCGGTCCCCTGTCTTTCCCTGCTGCTGCCTCCTCCATCTTCTGCCCTCTCCTATTCTTTGCTGTGCCCCTGCTATTCTATCCTCCTCTATCCCTATCCTGTCCCCTGTCCTCTCCCTGTGTGTAAAAAAATAAAAAAACCTCCTCCCGGAGGATACATCACCTCTCACCGGCTCCAACGCTGCAGCACCATCAGGACTGAAGGACCTGTGATGATGTCAGAGATCCGGTCACATGACTCGTCAGCTGACCGGGGCTCTTACATCATCACAGGCTCTTCTTCCCTGATGGTGCTGCAGCGTTGGGGCCGGTGAGAGGTGATGTATGCTCCGGGAGGAGGTTTTTTTATTTTTTTACACACAGGGAGAGGACAGTGGACAGGATAGGGATAGAGGAGGATAGAATAGCGGGGGGCACAAAATAGAGGAGCGAGGGCACAGAATAGCATAGGAGAGGGCAGAAGATGGAGGAGCAGAAGCAGGGACAGACAGGGGATACGGAGCCGACATCGGATCCGAGGTGAACCCAGATCCGATGTCCATAGGCTCCCATGTTGTGGGCCCTCGGAACAGCCTCGGATCAGCATTGATCCGATGCTGTCCGATGTGAGTCACGGACACAAAATCGTAGCAGGCTACAATTTTGTGCCCGTGATTAAATCGGATGGGATCGGATGGTGACAAAATCGGATGCCAATAGTGGCACATCCGATCCCATCCGATTCCCATAGGGGAACAGGGGGTCCGATTTCGGATCCGATTGTATCCGTTTTGAAACGGATACAATCGGATGACCGAAAATCGTTATGTGAAAGCAGCCATACTCTCAAGAACATGTATTCTTCTATTCTCTTTCTTATTGGAGCCATACCCCTATTTGAGCAAAGACAAGAACATACAATTCCCTTGTCCATATGTACATTCAATTCAAGAGTAAAAGAAGTTTAATGAGGCTCCAGACAGTCTGCAAAGGTGTGTATCAAAGAGGTCCCCTCCCCTGCAGGGAGGAACAAAAGACTCAGAAATCCCCAACTAAATTCAGGACCTCGAATGGCAATGTAGCCTGATTGCATTATGGTCTATGAACAAACACTAGAAGGGACCTTCCCTTTCCCTTCAACTTGTGAACAAAAGAATTGACGTAACTAGTCATCTGTGCTGAAAAGTCTGATAATCATTAGCCCTCTCTCAATAGGTTCGACTTCCATAAATATAAAAAATGAATTCATGTAGCCAAGCTCATTGTACAGTACATTAAGGATATCTTTTAGTTGCTTCATCAGTTCTGACAGTTTGCAGTAGCCAGAAAACTCTAAAAGTACTGTCACACACAGCAATATTGCTAGGCAATTTCACTGGCAATTTGCTGGTTGCAGTGAAATCATGGACACATTGTTCTATTTTGTTGCTGTGTACAAATGGAACAATGTGTCCATGATTTCACTGCAACCAGCAAATTGCCAGGGAAATTGCCTAGCAATATTGCCGCATGTGACGGTACCTTTAGGAGTGTTGTTTTAGGAGGAAACCGGGGAAAGAAAACAAGTGCAATAGGGCATTATCCAGACAACAGCAATTTAGTGTGATGTAGTTTTGTTCACCAGGTTATGTTGTTAGAAAGCACAAAAGTGTAGCTCCAGATGCGAATCCACAGGTTAAAGAATCCAACATAGTGATCAGGTATGCATGTAAAGTGCTATGGAATTAATAGTGCTTTATAAATGAATAAATATTATTATTAATAATAATAATAATAATAATAAAAGAGATGCTGATACAGTTAGGGCCAGAAATATTTGGACAGTGACACAAGTTTTGTTATTTTAGCTGTTTACAAAAACATGTTCAGAAAAACAATTATATATATAATATGGGCTGAAAGTGCACACTCCCAGCTGCAATATGAGAGTTTCCACATCCAAATCGGAGAAAGGGTTTAGGAATCATAGCTCTGTAATGCATAGCCTCCTCTTTTTCAAGGGACCAAAAGTAATTGGACAATGGACTCTAAGGGCTGCAATTAACTCTGAAGGCGTCTCCCTCGTTAACCTGTAATCAATGTAGTAGTTAAAAGGTCAGGGGTGGATTCCAGGTGTGTGGTTTTGCATTTGGAAGCTGTTGCTGTGACCAGACAACATGCGGTCAAAGGAACTCTCAATTGAGGTGAAGCAGAACATCCTGAGGCTGAAAAAAAAGAAAAAATCCATCAGAGAGATAGCAGACATGCTTGGAGTAGCAAAATCAACAGTTGGGTACATTCTGAGAAAAAAGGAATTGACTGGTGAGCTTGGGAACTCTAAAAGGCCTGGGCGTCCACGGATGACAACAGTGGTGGATGATCACCGCATACTTTATTTGGTGAAGAAGAACCCGTTCACAACATCAACTGAAGTCCAGAACACTCTCAGTGAAGTAGGTGTATCTGTCTCTAAGTCAACAGTAAAGAGAAGACTCCATGACAGTAAATACAAAGGGTTCACATCTAGATGCAAACCATTCATCAATTCCAAAAATACACAGGCCAGAGTTAAATTTGCTGAAAAACACCTCAAGAAGCCAGCTCAGTTCTGGAAAAGTATTCTATGGACAGATGAGACAAAGATCAACCTGTACCAGAATGATGGGAAGAAAAAAGTTTGGAGAAGAAAGGGAACGGCACATGATCCAAGGCACACCACATCTTCTGTAAAACATGGTGGAGGCAACGTGATGGCATGGGCATGCATGGCTTTCAATGGCACTGGGTCACTTGTGTTTATTGATGACATAACAGCAGACAAGAGTAGCCGGATGAATTCTGAAGTGTACCGGGATATACTTTCAGCCCAGATTCAGCCAAATGCTGCAAAGTTGATTGGACGGCGCTTCATAGTACAGATGGACAATGACCCCAAGCATACAGCCAAAGCTACCCAGGAGTTCATGAGTGCAAAAAAGTGGAACATTCTGCAATGGCCAAGTCAATCACCAGATCTTAACCCAATTGAGCATGCATTTCACTTGCTCAAATCTAGACTTAAGACGGAAAGACCCACAAACAAGCAATAGGATTATCAATATCTATCCCTGGCACATCAAAAAAATTCGGAACTTGGAGTTTTGCTTAATGCGGTTTTTTATTGTTTCAAGAGTGAGGACAATCATCCAATCAACGTTTCGACCCTTCGGGTCTTCGTCAGGATTGTGCTAAGATATATATACAGAACAAAAAATCACAATTTTGTATATTGAACAAAATAAATGGAAGATCCATGTGCGTGATGTGATGTGAGTGGTGGAAATACAACCAATTTCTCGTGTTTTTGTGGTGGAGGGGTGATCATGTAGATGAAAATTATCATATATTGTGAGCTAGAGTGCTTGTGTACGTGTAGGTATTTTATAAGAAATATACTAGAGTGCAAGACGTATTATTGGTGGACGTGTATTGAAGTCAAAGGTCACAAAGAAAGTTAGATACTGGAATGAACATAGTGCACAGGGGAAAGAAAAGAATACTAATTGTGTCATGTAGAAGGAGTATGTGTAAAATCAATACCTTAAGGTCCTAAGAATAGTAGATTTAGGTAGTGAAGTGTAGGAACTTCAGTTTTTAGGAAGACCTGAGAGGGAGAAGTGATGTTTTTTAGTGTTTAACCTTCGATTGAAGGAAAACAGTTGTGGGAAAGAAAGGCAAGGTTAAAGCCTTGTTAGGGATTACTACCTGTTGGTCTGTCCCGCTCAGGGAATGAGTGGGGTTGTGTGTCTTATGTAGATAAGACACCTCACTTGAGATAAGAATCTAAATAATATAAAAAGGATTAAGGCTATTGTTGCAGTATTACTGAATATAGAAAGTTAATAGGGGTTTGGAGCACATACCTGCTATTTTAGCATGGGATGTGACTCCTGCCTATGAACAAGTAATCGGAGTATTAGGAAAGGTTCCAGGGATGGGGTCAACGTAATCATAACAAAGAGAGGGGGCACAGTTACCTGAGGATACTGGGAACGCTTGTGGCAGTAGGGGGATCCAGCCAGGAGTGGAGTAGAGCGGCGTTCTGCCGCTCTAAATACTCGTGGAGGCAGAGGAACAGCTGATTCGCGGAAGCGCATCATCCGACCGGATGTGCGTCATCCGTTGCCACCGCGCATGCGCGGTCGCCATGTTGTTGAAGATACAAACGTCCATAGGAGCGACATACCTACTGCGCATGCGCCACCGGAGAATAGTGGGGCGCATGCGCGGAAGCGCTATAAGGAGAATGCAAAGGGGAATTTATAATGCTTTGGTTATTGTATACAGCGTTTTTTTTGCATTGTGTATGGGATATGTAGGTAGGAGTAAGGTATGGGTTAGTAGTAGGTATGTGAAATGCACTAGAGTGATGTTTTATATGTAATAGTGGCTGAGCCATGCTTGGGAGAAAAACAGTATAGAGTGACACTTCGATTGTTTCCACAGAGGTTGGTGCAGATACAGAGGTGGTGCCCAGTTTATGGAGAAAACGTCACAAATCTTGTTATTTCTACAATAGAAAGGACAACAATTAGAATCAAATCAAATATAAAGTATACTTCATGCCACTACACAGAATCCTAAGGGACCTATTTACACATTGCAAAAGGTCTGAATGGGTCATAATATCTTATCACAACTATATGGACATTTTACAATAAAGTCTATGCAGCTACCAAAACATCTTTTTAGAGATATTTGTCAATTAATAGAGCAATTCAAATTCCCTGTTGAGTCCCAATGGGGTGAGTGTATTTAAATGATGAATCCAGTAAGACTCTCTTTCCTTGAGTCTCCGGATACGGTCACCCCCCCGTCTTGCAATGGGTACCTGATCAATCACTTGGAATTTTAATTGACTCAAATTGTTTTTTTTTTCGATGAAATGGGCTGGTATTGGCAATAGAGTGTTCTGACACCTGATAGTCGACTTATGTTTGCTTATACGGTCTCGGATATGCAGGGTGGTCTCCCCAACATATCCGAGACCGCACGGGCACTTAATCAGATACACTACATAACTGGAGTCACACGTGTAAAACCCATTAATATTGAATCTCTTTCCTGACCTCGGGTGCGTGAATGAGTCCCCTTTTGTGACATTTGTACATTGTGCACAACCTAAACACGGGAAAGTGCCTCTTCGTGTTGTACCCAGGGTCTTCTGTCTTAGAGGAGCGATAGCAGAACCCATGTCGGCCTTTACAAGTAGTTGTTTCAGATTGGGGGCCCTTTTATGGCAAATCAAAGGAGGGTTTTTAAATTCTGAAATCAAGGGATATGCATTGCCAAGTAGGGGCCAGTGTTGTAATATTACTTTCTTAACAAGAGGTGAAAAAGGGTGGTAAGTGTTGATGAATTTGATCCTCTCGCTGGCTGTTTTTTGCACTCCCTGACCGGTTTTCGACCTGGTATTGCAGAACTCGTATGGGTAACCCCTATCTTTGAATTTTTTAGTCATTTCGTCATGTCTGGTCGTTCTATGTTTTTCGTTGCTCACTATCCGGTCAACCCTTTGGTGTTGTGAGTTGGGTAACGACATTTTCATGTGTCTGGGATGGCAACTGGTCCAGTGTAACAGGCTATTGCGATCTGTTGGTTTTGTGTAGAGGTCACTGCTTAGGGACCCACTGGGGTCTTTGAGTATGAGTGTGTCCAGGAAATTGATTTTGTCTCTATCAGTGTGTGATGTGAAAGTCAGGTTTTGGGTTTTGGTGTTGATCTCAACTACAAAAGCATTAAAGGTTTCAAGTGTGCCCGTCCAAATGCAAAAGACATCATCAATATATCTTAACCATACCATAGCATGTGTCTGAAAGAGTGTGTTGCTGTATACATGATCCGCTTCAAATTTAGCCATATATATGTTTGCATAGGGGTGTGCTACGTTAGCACCCATAGCGGTCCCCCGTTTTTGTAAGTAGAACTTATCCTCGAATAGAAAATAGTTGTTGGTAAGGACAAGCTCCAACATGTCCAAGCAAAATGCTCTCTTTGACTTATTGGTAGGTTCCAGTTTCCTGAGGAACCAGTCAACAGCCTCCAAACCGAGCTGGTGATCAATGCTCGTGTAGAGGCTGTTGACATCCAGGGTGGTCAGTATACATGTAGATGGTACTGGTGTAATTCTGTGGATATGGCTCAGAAAGTCTTTGGTGTCACGAATGAACGACTCTATTTTTGGAATTAGCGGGCCTAGAATCTTTTCTAGTGTGATGGATAATGGGGATAACACGGAGTCAGTAGAAGCTACTATCGGTCTCCCTGGAGGGTGTTCGAGGTTTTTATGGATTTTGGGTAAAATATAAATTACCGGTGTAATTGGATGTTGATTCTGGAGGTAGTCTGCAAGTTTTTTGTCAATATTCCCCATGGTGACATGTTTTTTGATTAGGTCAGATATTTTAGATTTAATACCTACAAGAGGATCATTACGAAGAGGTATGTACGTATTATTATCAGATATTTGTTTGTAAATCTCTGCAAGGTAGTCTTTTTTATCTTGAATGAGAATGGCACCCCCTTTGTCAGCAGGTTTGATAATGATTTGTTTGTTGTTTTTATGACTTTGTAGGGCCATTGTTTCTTCTCTAGTGGTGTTATGCCTGAGGTTGTGCACAATGTACAAATGTCACAAAAGGGGACTCATTCACGCACCCGAGGTCAGGAAAGAGATTCAATATTAATGGGTTTTACACGTGTGACTCCAGTTATGTAGTGTATCTGATTAAGTGCCCGTGCGGTCTCGGATATGTTGGGGAGACCACCCAGCATATCCGAGACCGTATAAGCAAACATAAGTCGACTATCAGGTGTCAGAACACTCTATTGCCAATACCAGCCCATTTCATCGAAAAAAAACACAATTTGAGTCAATTAAAATTCCAAGTGATTGATCAGGTACCCATTGCAAGACGGGGGTGGTGACCGTATCCGGAGACTCAAGGAAAGAGAGTCTTACTGGATTCATCATTTAAATACACTCACCCCATTGGGACTCAACAGGGAATTTGAATTGCTCTATTAATTGACAAATATCTCTAAAAAGATGTTTTGGTAGCTGCATAGACTTTATTGTAAAATGTCCATATAGTTGTGATAAGATATTATGACCCATTCAGACCTTTTGCAATGTGTAAATAGGTCCCTTAGGATTCTGTGTAATGGCATGAAGTATACTGTATATTTGATTTGATTCTAATTGTTGTCCTTTCTATTGTAGAAATAACAAGATTTGTGACGTTTTCTCCATGAACTGGGCACCACCTCTGTATCTGCACCAACCTCTGTAGAAACATCGAAATGTCACTCTATACTGTTTTTCTCTCCAAGCATGCCTCAGCCACTATTACATATAAAACATCACTCTAGTGCATTTCACATACCTACTACTAACCCATACCTTACTCCTACCTACATATCCCATACACAATGCAAAAAAACGCTGTATACAATAACCAAAGCATTATAAATTCCCCTTTGCATTCTCCTTATAGCGCTTCCGCGCATGCGCCCCACTATTCTCCGGTGGCGCATGCGCAGTAGGTATGTCGCTCCTATGGACGTTTGTATCTTCAACAACATGGCGACCGCGCATGCGCGGTGGCAACGGATGACGCACATCCGGTCGGATGATGCGCTTCCGCGAATCAGCTGTTCCTCTGCCTCCACGAGTATTTAGAGCGGCAGAACGCCGCTCTACTCCACTCCTGGCTGGATCCCCCTACTGCCACAAGCGTTCCCAGTATCCTCAGGTAACTGTGCCCCCTCTCTTTGTTATGATTACCTTGACCCCATCCCTGGAACCTTTCCTAATACTCCGATTACTTGTTCACAGGCAGGAGTCACATCCCATGCTAAAATAGCAGGTATGTGCTCCAAACCCCTATTAACTTTCTATATTCAGTAATACTGCAACAATAGCCTTAATCCTTTTTATATTATTTAGATTCTTATCTCAAGTGAGGTGTCTTATCTACATAAGACACACAACCCCACTCATTCCCTGAGCGGGACAGACCAACAGGTAGTAATCCCTAACAAGGCTTTAACCTTGCCTTTCTTTCCCACAACTGTTTTCCTTCAATCGAAGGTTAAACACTAAAAAACATCACTTCTCCCTCTCAGGTCTTCCTAAAAACTGAAGTTCCTACACTTCACTACCTAAATCTACTATTCTTAGGACCTTAAGGTATTGATTTTACACATACTCCTTCTACATGACACAATTAGTATTCTTTTCTTTCCCCTGTGCACTATGTTCATTCCAGTATCTAACTTTCTTTGTGACCTTTGACTTCAATACACGTCCACCAATAATACGTCTTGCACTCTAGTATATTTCTTATAAAATACCTACACGTACACAAGCACTCTAGCTCACAATATATGATAATTTTCATCTACATGATCACCCCTCCACCACAAAAACACGAGAAATTGGTTGTATTTCCACCACTCACATCACATCACGCACATGGATCTTCCATTTATTTTGTTCTATATACAAAATTGTGATTTTTTTGTTCTGTATATATATCTTAGCACAATCCTGACGAAGACCCGAAGGGTCGAAACGTTGATTGGATGATTGTCCTCACTCTTGAAACAATAAAAAACCGCATTAAGCAAAACTCCAAGTTCCGAATTTTTTTGATGTGCCAGGGATAGATATTGATAATCCTACGGTTTGATTTTCCCTTTGAGCACTCCACTCAGTGGTTGAGCTAGATTTTATATTTATATACCACAAACAAGCAAGACCTGAAGGCTGCGGCTTTAAAGGCCTGGCAAAGCATTAAGAAGGAGGAAACCCAGCGTTTGGTGATGTCCATGGGTTCCAGACTTAAGGCAGTGATTGCCTCCAAAGGATTCGCAACAAAATATTGAAAATAAAAATATTTTGTTTGGGTTATGTTTATTTGTCCAATTACTTTTGACCTCCTAAAATGTGGAGTGTTTGTAAAGAAATGTGTACAATTCCTACATTTTCTATCAGATATTTTTGTTCAACCCTTCAAATTAAACGTTACAATCTGCACTTGAATTCTGTTGTAGAGGTTTCATTTCAAATCCAATGTGGTGGCATGCAGAGCCCAACTCGCGAAAATTGTGTCACTGTCCAAATATTTCTGGCCCTAACTGTATGTTACACTGCTGGTAGATTTTCAAAGAAGATATCTAGGGAGTTAAAGGATTCTAGAATAAGTGTGGTTTATTATCAACATGTTTCAAAGTACAGCTGACTTCATCGGACTTTCTGTAGTTCTAACGAAGAAGTCAGTTGTACTTTCAAATGCGTTGAAAATATGCCACACTTATGCTATAAAACCAAAAGTTCCATATTCTAAAATGCAGAGGTCTCCCTTTTACATTTTTTTTATAATTGCCTCTAGAAGCTATGCACATTCTCTATACAAAATAATTTTGAAATTTATTGGCAGTTTATGTCATATGCTTTGGAATGCTATCTGCACATCCAGCTCTTCTATTGCATTGTCTAAGCATTTCTGCTGTTCCTGAGTACTATCCACATATCCAGCTCTGCTATAACAAGGGGCCCTATTGTACCTTTGTTGTATTGAATCAGGGCCGTATCTATAGGGGGGCTGGCGGGGCATCTGCCCCGGACGCAGTAGGCAGGGGGGCGCCCTCAGTCTCCTGCTGCAGCGCCCGAGGTGTCTCCCCACCGGCCGCATATTGCCCCCCCCCCCCGTGTGAGCCGGCTGTTCTCTGCTCCCGCGGTCATCTGGCAGCGGGAGCAGAGAATCTGCAGCACCAGCTCCCTGCTGCTATGCATGGTACAAAATGACTATCAGCCACTCTGTACCATAGAGGCCCTGATTCCCGGCATCACTGGGTCAGGGAGACATCAGCAGCGTGATCTGGTCAGGTGATCACACTGCTGACATCACTCGGCAGTGCCCGCAGAGTGCCCGCAGACTGAGGATTAATGTAATTATTGAATGGGGGCCAGGGTAAAGTATGAGGAGCTATCTAGGGTAGAGGATGGGGATACAAGGAACCAGCAAGGTGAGGATGGGGGATACGCGGAGCAAATGGGGGTGAGAGGATGGGGGATATGAGGAGCAAACAGGAGGAGAGGATGGTGGATACAAAGAGCAAACGGTGGTGAAAGGATGGGGGTTACGAGGAGCAAACAGGGGGAGAGGGGGGATACGAGGAGTAAACGGGGAAAGGATGGGGATACGAGGAGCAAACGGGGGGGAGAGGATCGGGGATATGAGGAGCAAACAGGGACAGAGGATGGGGGATATGAGGAGAAAACGGGGAGAGGAAGGGG
Source organism: Allobates femoralis (assembly GCA_033576535.1). Taxonomy (NCBI): domain Eukaryota; kingdom Metazoa; phylum Chordata; class Amphibia; order Anura; family Aromobatidae; genus Allobates; species Allobates femoralis. Next base: position 269,128,209 of record JARQOC010000006.1, on the reverse strand, counting down.
ATATGAGGAGCAAACAGGGGGATAGGATGGGGAATACGAGGAGGAAACATGGGGAGAGGATGGGGGATACGAGGGGCAAGGCAGGTGAGAGAGGATGGGAAGTATGAGGAGCAAACAGGGGGAGAGGAAGGGGGATTGAGGTGCAAACTAGGTGAGAGGATGGGGATATGAGGAGCAAACTGGATGAGAACATGGGAGGTAGGAGGTGCAAACTGGTGGGAGAAGATGGGGGTAGTATGTGGAGGAAACTGGGTGAGAGAATGGGGGAATATGAGGAGCAAACAGAGAAAGGAAAGTGGGTACGAGATGCAAACTGGGTGAGAGGATGGGGGATATGAGGATCAAACTGGTTAGAGGATGAGGGTACGAGGAGCAAGCTGGGGGAAGAGGATGGGGGGGTACAAGGAGCAAGCTGGGTGAGAGGATGGAGGATTTTGAGGAGCAAACTGGGTGAAAGGATGGGGAGTATGAGGAGCAAACTGGGAGGAGAGGATGGGTGGGTACAAGGTGAAAACTGGGAGTGAGAGGATGGGGTAGTATGAGGAGCAAACTGGGGGAGAAGATGGGGGGTATTAGGTGAAAAGGGGGGATGTGAGGATGGGGGAATATGAGGTGCACAGGGGGAGAGTATGGGGGTACAAAGTGCAAACTGGGGGTGAGAGAATGAGGGAATGTGAGGAGCAAACTGGGGGGAGAGGATGAGGCAGTGTATGTGAAACAAACAAGGGGGAGATGATGGGAGGTGTAAAAGGAGGAAGCGAGGGGGAGAGGGTGGGGAAGTGTATGTGGTGACAGAATGAAGAGCCAATGGGGCATTTGAGGACACAGAATACGGAGCGAGGGGGTGATGGGTATGGATCCAGTTTGGGGAGGACAGTATGGAAAGCAAGAGGATGAATTTGAGGATCCAGTATAAAGAGTAAGGGAAAGATGGCTACGGAACAGTATGTGGAATAAGGGGGGATTATATGGATGTAGAGACAGTATGCATACTGAGGGGTATTGCTGTGCCACAGTATGTGGAGTGAGGGGAGATTGGTATGGACACAGTATGTAGAGTGGGGGGAGGATGTAGTGAAGAAACAGTAGGGGATGAGAAAAATGTAAGGGGGCACAGAATAGAGAGTGAGTAGTGTTGGGGTGTATGGAGATGGGGCAGTATGTGTGGATAGTGTGAAGCCACAGTGAGGAGGGGACAGTATGCAGAGGAGTGGAGTGTAATGAGTGTAATGTACCTCTGGTGGGTCTGGTGATATAGTTTTGTGCTATTATTGGTTCTGAACCTGTACGCATGCAACGATTCATAACTTGTAAGATGACGTTAGATCATCTATGTTAATAAAATTTTGTGCCATGGTTACTATGTTTTTATTTGCATTAAAGGGGTTGTCCCAAGCTTGTGATGAGTATGCAGTCACTCTACGTGTCCCTCTATGTGACTGCAGACATCTGAATTCTCACAGAGCGCATGCTGCTCACTGTCAGGATTCTCTGGTGCTGGCAGTAAAAGTGGGAGGTCATGAAACTCCAAGTATGCGATTTACATACATGCAGTCACATGCTGACTAGACATGCGAGGCTTGGATTAATGATAATGAATTGAGTGAGGTCGGACACATCTAGTCAGAATATGTCCAGAAGTATATAAATTTCATACCTGTGCTCAAATGACCGTCCAATCTTACCATCAGCACAGGAGAATCCTGACAGTGTGGAGTGCATGTGCTGTAAAAACTCAGAGGCCACAGTCACCTAGAGGGACTACAAACCTGGGCAAGCCCTTTAATTATGACAGCCCTGTAGCCCAATTCTAACAGCGTGTAACATACTCACTGTCAGGATTCAGCTCTTGCTAGTTACAGCAGTCATCACATGGCCTCTCCACTCATGTGATTTTCCTACTATATTAAACCTTATAGACATGTGACAGCTAGGGATGGGCGAATCTACTCGCTAGGACTCGTTACTCGGCGAGTAGTAAGGGACTCGCAGGACTCGGTACTCTGCGAGTTTCCCAGCGTTTACTCGCACGAGTCCAATGCAAATCAATGGCAAACGCTGACAAAACTAGGATTGCCATTGTTTGCATTAGACTCGGCTACTGTGCCAGTGATAGCAGGGAAACTCGCAAAGTAACTGCTGTTACTTTGCGAGCCGAGTCCAGCTGTCTTATCTGTGCAGCTCCAGGGTCCTAGAGCCCGCCTGCTCACAGAGATGATGTAGCAGAGCTGCGATTGTTCTCAGTCTGCTCATTCCCTGTGCATAGACATCTATATCTATGCACAGGGGATGTAGCAGAGAGGACATCGCGTTTTGGACGACGTCGGACGGAAGAGGATTTTTTTAATTAAAGATGGAGTTCCTAATGGCTTTTTTTTTATTTCAAATAAAATTTTTTCTCTGTGTTGTTTTTTTAACCCTTTATTGGAGATTCTTAGTGGCTGGGTCAAACGTGGCCTGACATTAAGAATCTCGGGCTTAATACCAGCTTGTATAACAAAGCTGGTATTAACCCCTTTATTACCCAGCGTGCCACCGCCACCAGGGCCGCTGGAAGAGCGGGGTTCAGCGCCAGAGGATGGCACTTCAATGAACGCGCCATCTTCTGGGGCGGCTGCGGGCTGCAATTTGCAGCGTGGGGTGCCCAGAAAGCTTGGGCATCCCTGCGCTGTGGATTCCAGCCCCCAGCTGCTTAGCTGTACCTGGCTAGACATAGAAATTGCGCGGAGCTCCACGCATTTCTTTTTTATTATTTCATGAATTTTAGAGTCAGAGTCTCAGAGTCAGAGTCTCAGAGTCAGAGTCAGAGTCTCAGAGTCAGAGTCTCAGAGTCAGAGTCAGAGTCTCAGAGTCAGAGTCTCAGAGTCAGAGTCTCAGAGTCAGAGTCTCAGAGTCAGAGTCTCAGTGTCAGAGTCAGAGTGTCAGAGTCAGAGTGTCAGAGTCAGAGTCTCAGAGTCAGAGTCTGAGTCTCAGAGTCTCAGAGTCAGAGTCAGAGTCAGAGTCTCAGAGTCAGAGTCAGAGTCTCAGAGTCAGAGTCAGAGTGTCAGAGTCAGAGTCTCAGAGTCAGAGTCAGAGTCTCAGAGTCTCAGAGTCTCAGAGTCAGAGTCTCAGAGTCAGAGTCAGAGTGTCAGAGTCAGAGTGTCAGAGTCAGAGTGTCAGAGTCAGAGAGTCAGAGTCAGAGTCAGAGTCTCAGATTCAGAGTCTCAGAGTCAGAGTCAGAGTCTCAGAGTCTCAGAGTCAGAGTCAGAGTCTCAGAGTCAGAGTCAGAGTCTCAGAGTCAGAGTCTCAGAATTTCATGAAATAATAAAAAAAAAATGCGTGGGGCTCCGCGCAATTTCTATGTCTAGCCAGGTACAGCTAAGCAGCTGGGGGCTGGAATCCGCAGCGCAGGGATGCCCAAGCTTTCTGGGCACCCCCCGCTGCAAATTGCAGCCCACAGCCGCCCCAGAAGATGGCGCGTTCATTGAAGCGCCATCCTCTGGCGCTGAACCCCGCTCTTCCAGCGGCCCTGGTGGCGGTGGCACGCTGGGTAATAAAGAGGTTAGGGCCAGCTTTGTATTATCAGCTGGCCCTAAGCCTGAAATTTATGGCGGTCACGCCAATATTAGACATGACCGCCATGAATTTCTATTAAATTATTTAAAAAAAAACACAACACAGAGAAAATGTTTTATTAGAAATAAAAAAAAAGCCATTAGGGACTCCATCTTTAATGAAAAAATCCTCTTCCGTCCGACGCAGTCCAAAACGCGATGTCCTCTCTGCTACATCCCCTGTGCATAGATATAGATGTCTATGCACAGGGAATGAGCAGACTGAGAACAATCTCAGCACTGCTATATCAGGCAGCAGGCGGGCTCTAGGACCCTGGAGCTGCACAGAGAAGACAGCTGGACTCAGCTCGCAAAGAAACAGCAGTTACTTTGCGAGTTTCCCTGCTATCACTGGCACAGTAGCCGAGTCTAATGCAAACAATGGCAATCCTAGTTTTGTCAGCGTTTCTGACAAAACTAGGATTGATATTGATTTGCATTGGACTCGTGCGAGTAATCACTGGGAAACTCGCAGAGTACCGAGTCCTGCGAGTCCCTTACTACTCGCCGAGTAACGAGTCCTAGCGAGTAGATTCGCCCATCCCTAATGAGCGACTATATATTTAAAAGTATTCGGTATTCAGCGAGTAATGCGGTACTTAAAACATAGCGAGTATTTCACTATTTGCCTCCCAATATTCAGATCTCCGGCTCAGCATTAGCCAATCACAGTAATGCTACAGCTTTCTTGGTTGTGGCATTACTATGACTGGCTGGCTGCCCAACATAATACATAGACTCATAGGCTCTATATAATCCCTACCGCCATTTTCTGCACATTGCATGCAGAACACAGCCAGTGTAGGGAGAGTGTGAGCAGCTGCTAGGGAGAGTTGTTCTTGTGCAAATCGTACTGAAATCTTTTGTAAAACCCAAAAGCTCCTGTGAGATCTACCAGTATTGTAGTACTAGGTGACTCTAGTGCAGGGAGACAGGCAGGAGGGTTACAGTACCACATAGTACAGTCAGCAATATTTCAGCTCTTCTCAGAGCTGAAAGTATAAGGTCAGGAAGTAGTGACAGTTTTCCCAGCTATTTTTGGGGTCATATTTACCCCTGCAGGCCAATTTGTTTGCCGTTGCGGTGCTGTGTTCACACCGAATAGCACACACGGTACTGCAGAAGTGACACACAGCCAGCACCACTGTTTTGTGTGGTGACTGGTTTTGCGTAATATTTAGCCCTAAGCCTCAAGGCAATTTTTTTGTGCCCTTGCTGTGCTGTGTTCACATTGAATAGCATGTGTCTGCGGGTCAAACCACTGCCATGTCACCTGTAATCTGTCCTTCCCAATCTGGTGGCCAGTAAGCAGGTGATGATCATACCTCTTGCTCACAAGCTGCAGTTGCACAGACGCAGAACATAACAAGCTCATCCACTTGTTTGTCCCAGCCTAGCGTCCAGTTGTCTGTGCCCCAGATATATGAAAGGAGGTGTAAAAACCAAGCCACGCACCCACAAGCACAAATACTGAACACGCACATTGCCAAATTGCTAGTCGTGGAGATGTTGCCGTTTAGTCTTGTGGGGACACAGTCTTTCAGTGATGTGCTGGCTGTAGCTGCCCCACGATACTCGGTTACCAGCCAGAACTATTTATTCCCGTGTGCTGTTCCCACGTTACACCAGCATGTCTTAAACAATCTAAAGCATGCTCTCACCAACGCCATAACCGGGAAGATCCACCTTTCAACAGACACGTGGACAAGTACTTGTTGACAAGGACGATACATCTCTATCACGACACGCTGGCTCAACCTGGTGGAGGGTGGGACAAAGTCTCAAAATGGACCATCACATATCCTACCCACACCCTGAATAGCGGGCCCAACCTCAGTCAGGGTTTCTGCCTCATCATATACCTCCTGTCTCCCCTCTTCTTCCTCCTCCTCCACCAACTCGTTATCCCATGCTGAGTTGGGAGCTGTGCAGCAGGGCATCGACAAAGTGGCAACATGCTCTGCTGAAGCTCATCTGCTTAGGTGAAACACCACACACTGCAGTAGAGCTGTGACAAGGAATAAAACAACAGACCGATCAGTGGCTCTCCCCACTGCAACTCCAACCCAGTCCAATGCTATGTCTGCTGAAAGAATCACTGCATAATGTAAAAATGGAATCTTTGAGTCCCCAGCAGCTGAATATGGAGCAAGATTTCACACTGGGTAATCCTACTCAGCCCAGCCAATCTCATCAGGCAAGACTGGGGATGAAGATGATTAGGAAGATGAGGTGGGAGAGGACTTCTTTTTCAGTGGTATTGAGGGGACCCCTCATGCTACACAGGGGACTATCAACCCCAGCTTCATGTCTGTCCAGCATGGATGGGCTGGAGATTAGGAGGTGGAGAGTCAATGTGAGGTGAGCATGGGTATTGTTCCTCCCTCTGGCATTTGCCTCTTTGCAGCTTGGCACACATGGCACACTTCATATCTAACTGTCTGTGCCAAGACCTTCGCATTATCCAGATTTTCAACAGCAACCTATACTGGTTGGCCACCTTTCTAGACCCATGGTACAAGGACTAATTTCCTTCGCTACTGCTGCAGTCACCAAGGGATTTCACAATAGAATCCTTCAAGAGGGCCGTTGTCAATCATTTGATGGCAAAATCACCCTCAGACACTGCTGCTAGCAGAGTTACCAGCTCTTTGCAACAGCATACATTAATGGCCAGCAGGTCCAAAAGAGGTGGTGGTAAAATTTCCACAAACTGGGCCATCTTCAATAAACCTGCTCATCAGCAAGGGCTAGCGGGACCAGTAGCAATGTCAAGGAGGGAGAAGTTGCACAAGATGGTCAAAGACTATCTAAGTGACCATATCTGCATTCTTCCTTACACTTCTGTTCCTTTCAATTACTGGGTATCCAAGCTGCATAGTTTGCCAGACCTCTTCTTATATGCCTTGGAGGTGCTGGCCTTCCCTGCTGCTAGTGTGATGTCAGAGCGCGTTTTCAGTACTGCTGGGGCAATCATCACAGATACACACACATGGCTGACTACAGAGAATGAAGACAGGCTGACTCTGATAAAATTTAACAAGGACTGGGTTTCATGAGTATTTAAGGCCTTCTGATGACAGCATCCCAAGCTAAAGTCATCCAAAATGTCTTTTAGGCAACTGGTGATCACGTCCATCCTTTCACATACAAACCCCTTTTCTTCTTCTTACACATGTTTTCAACTCCTGCTTCCTCAACATGTACCTCATGGTCAATAAGCTAAAAACAATGTTTCATTAATTAATATTTACCATCGGAAGCACTTGTGATGACACCCTCCTTCCGTCATCAACCATAATACAGCCCCTTGGGCTCATTTTTGGAGACACTATGGCTATGTCTGGACATTGGTCACTGCAACTACTGTCCTAGCAGTCCTGGCATCCTAATTGTTTGGGCCTTGAGGCCCTTGGGTTAATTTTTGGAGACACTATGGCTATGCCTGGACATTAAGCATTATAAAAACTATGCTAGTAGTCCTAGCAGTCCTAGCTTCATAATTGTTTGGCCCTTGAGGCCTGCTTCCTTCATCAACCATGATACAGCCCCTTGGACTAATTTTTGGAAACACTATGGCTATACCTGGATATTGGCCACTGTAACTACTGTGCTAGTAGTCTTAGCTTCAGAATTGTTTGGCCTTTGAGGCCTGCTTCCTTCATCAACCATGGTACAGCCGCTTGGGCTACTTTTTAGAGACACTATGGCTATGCCTGGACATTGGCCTCTGCAACTACTGTGCTAGCAGTCCTGGCATCATAATTGTTTGGCCCTTGACACCTGCTTCCTTTATCAACCATGGTACAGCCCCGTGGGCTAATTTTTAGAGACACTATGGCTATGCCTGCACATTGGACACTGCAAAAACTATGCTAGTAGTCCTAGTAGTCCTAGCTTCATAATTATTTGGCCTTTGAGGCTTGCTTCCATCATCAACCATAGTACAGCCCCTTGGGCTAATTTTTGGAGACACTATGACTGCACTTTGTGCAGTGGCAGTGGAACAACAATGCCAGTAGTCCAAGCTTTATAATTGTAAAGCCCTTGTGATGATGATGATGGGTAGCTTTTTCCTGTGTTAACTATCACACAGCCCCTCAGGCAGATTGCTTTCTTTACACCACTTACACACTGAGCTGTCTGAAGATCGCCTCCAACATAACTCGCTCTTACGGCAATCCGGCACCCATTTCAGCCTTTTCCTGAGCCCCCAGACTGCTTTTTTGGATCCAGCAGACAAGTACTCGCATTTCCCATTGACTAACATTGGAATCGCTACTTGCACCAAATACCCGAGTATTACGATCTACTCAGCACGAGTATAGCGAGTCTGAGTATTTGACAACTCACTCATCCCTACCAATACCCCATATAAAGGTTTTTTGTCTATCATAAAAAACTTTTTGCACTTTTTGCGGGGTGCGGCTTGGCCCCAAGGGGTGCCATACATCCAGTGGTGCAGAGACATCATACTGGGCAGCCCATTTTGTCAGGTGGCAGGATCAGTGGGTAGCTATCAGACACTCCACATCATATGTATCAGTGTAAATGGAGTCCTATGCAAGCCCAATATGTGCATGGCAAGTCACCTCCCACATGTCTTTGTAGGTAGAGGTGATTTTATCTGCCTGCACCTGGTCTTGCTCTACATAATGGGGTCTGATTGCATCCTGGTAAGTGCAGTGTTGATTTTTGGTTTTGGCTGCTGTTGATAAGTTTCTCTGATGCCGCCTTTTTTTTAATAGTTTTAGTATATATTTTGTTAGGACTCGTAAGCATGGGGATCCGTGATGTGTATTACGAGTTTAAGTGTCTTAGCCAATACATGAACCAATACCTTATATAAAAGATTTTTTGTCTATCATAAAAAACGTTTTGCACTTTTTTATAATTTTCACGGGGTGTGGCTTGGCCCCATGGGGCACCATTCATCCAGTGGTGCAGAGACATCGTACTCGGCGGCCAATTTGGTCAGAAGGCTAGACCGGTGGATAGCTATCAGACACTCCGCATCATATGTATCAGTGTGAATGGCGTTCTATGCAAGCCCAATATGTGCATGACAAGTCACCTCCCACATATATTTGTAGTTAGAGCTGATTTTATCTGCCTGCACCTGGGTTTGCTCTACATAATGAGGTCTGACTGCATCCTGCTAAGTGCAGTGTTGGTTTTTGTTTTTGTCTGTTGATATTAAGTTTTTTTGATGCTGCCTCCTGCGAACCCCCTCCTGGTATCTACATGAAAACCATGGCAGACAATATGCCAACAGTTTCAGCTCTCTCCCCAAACATCTCTCCTCCTCCCACTCATAGGTAACACCCACTTCCAACATGGGCATGCCCATCCAATCTTCTATCGGTGGCACTCTTAGAGTATAACATTAGTGATGGGCGAGTCCTAAATTACTCGGAATAGCTTGACTCTAGCGAGTACGAGCCCGGGACTCGCTACTCGTTGCGAGTCTAGCGAGTCCAATGCTAATGAATGGGGAAGCGAGTAATAGCGAGTAATGTGTGATTTACAAATTGCAGATGTGTCTCGGAAGCTTCAGGCTCTATCTGCTAGGACTCGGTACTCTGCGAGTTTCCCAGCGTTTACTCGCACAGTAACCAGCCCAATGCAAATCAATGGCAATCCTAGTTTTTTCAGAGACTCTGACAAAACTAGGATTGCCATTGTCTTGCATTGGAGTCGCTACTGTGCCAGTGATAGCAGGGAAACTCGCAGAGTAAGAGCTGTCTGCTCTGTGCAGCTCCAGGGTCCTAGAGCCCACCTGCTGCCTGATGTAGCAGAGCTGAGATTGTTCTCAGTCTGCTCATTCCCTGTGCATAGACATCTATATCTATGCACAGGGGATGTAGCAGAGAGGACATTGTGTTTTGGACTACGTCGGACGGAAGAGGACTTTTTTAATTAAAGATGGAGTCCATAATGGCTTTTTTTTTTATTTCTAATAAAAAATTTTCTCTGTGTTGTGTTTTTTTTAACTCTTTATTGGAGATTCTTAGTGGCCGGGTCAAACCTGGCCTGACATTAAGAATCTCGGGCTTAATACCAGCTTGTATAACAAAGCTGGTATTAACCCCTTTATTACCCAGCGTGCCACCGCCACCAGGGCCGCTGGAAGAGCGGGGTTCAGCGCCAGAGGATGGCGCTTCAATGAACGTGCCATCTTCTGGGGCAGCTGCGGGCTGCAATTTGCAGCGGGGGTTGCCCAGAAAGCTTGGGCCTCCAGCTGCTTAGCTGCTTAGCTGTACCTGGCTAGACATAGAAATTGCGCGGAGCCCCAGCTCCAAGCTGGTATTAAGCCCGGGATTCTTAATGTCAGGCCAGGTTTGACCCGGCCACTAAGAATCTCCAATAAAGGGTTAAAAAAAACACCACAGAGAGAAAATTTTTATTAGAAATAAAAAAAAAAAAAGCCATTAGGGACTCCATCTTTAATTAAAAAAATCCTCTTCCGTCCGACGTAGTCCAAAACGCGATGTCCTCTCTGCTACATCCCCTGTGCATAGATATAGATGTCTATGCACAGGGAATGGGCAGACTGAGAACAATCTCAGCTCTGCTACATCAGGCAGCAGGCGGGCTCTAGGACCCTGAAACTGCACAGAGCAGACAGCTCTTACTCTGTGAGTTTCCCTGCTATCACTGGCACAGTAGCGAGTCCAATGCAAGACAATGGCAATCCTAGTTTTGTCAGTCTCTGACAAAACTAGGATTGCCATTGATTTGCATTGGACTCGTTACTGTGCAAGTAAACGCTGGGAAACTCGCAGAGTACCGAGTCCTGTGAGTCCCTTACTACTCGCAGAGTAACGAGTCCTAGCGAGTAGATTCGCCCATCCCTATATAACATCCATTAAACATCTGATCCACCCAGGGAAATGCCGTATGTATTTAATAGAGGAAATGCAATCTAAATACCCTACCACAACATTCCCCTCATTCCAATACATACAGGCTAAGAGATATTTGATAAAGATAATAACTCATTTTCCTGAGCTGGAGTGGAGTCCACATATGCTTAATTGGTTCACTAAATCTAACACCTCGACTGGCCAAATAGCCCCCAATTATAAACGGATACATGTCACGCTGGACTACGAACAATCTCAATTCCCATTAACAAAATGGCAGATTGATGACCCCACCTTATCCTACAGCCCAATTCTGAAAGCTCTGAACCAAGCCCTCAAATTTCTCGCCTCAGCCCATTTTCTTGAAATTAGATTAAAAATCTTCCGCACATCCTATCTAACCCTGCAGAAGGGTCATAGAATGGGGCTATACACAACTCCTAGTGCTTTAAATGGCACTCCCCTGAAGCCAATCTATCCAATTGCCTGTGGACATGCCCAGCCATCAAATCCTTCTGGACCAGAATACGACAATTTACCACTACACATCTGACAAACTTTGCCCCTGATTAACCTTCATGGGCCATTTTTTGATACCTAGAGCCAGAAAAATACACATGTTCCCCGGGGTCCTTAAACTGCTGCACATGGTGGTGACAGCCAGTGTTAAGGCCATCCTGCAGGTGTGGATGCACGACCAAGCCCCCCATTTAAGATCTTTTTAGACAAACTATTAGTCTTGCTTCAGATGGATTAGGTTGAGGCCTCCTTGCACAAGGAAAAGGTGCAGACTTTCTTTGAAACCTGGGAATGTTTCATCTCTCTGCTCCCACAATGCACCCGAGATGAAATTCGAACTTGTTTCCAACCTACAGTGTGGTATCAAGAGCAGCTACTACTAGGGAAAGAACCTACATAGATACATGTTTGATAGAGCTGCCAGATAGAGATACATCCAAGGGTCAGAGGTCTATTCTGATGTCAGAGGTCAGTTCCAGAGTGAGTCCCGCACAGCTCTCAAGGAAAGGCCAAGGTCCTGCACCCTTGATGGGTGATCTATAAACAAGAAAAGTACCTGTTCAAGACATCCCCTTCCCCTTTCCTTCCATCCCCCTCCCAGTTTTGGTCTTGTTTTTTCTGACTTGATGTAGCCATGCCCGAAATATACACTCTCTTATAACAGCCTTACCATGTATATTTAAAGCAATATATACAACAATGTATGAAAATTATTATTTTCAATTTAAAAAAAAAGAAAAAAAAAGAAATAAATTAAATAAAGTAGCTGGCTCTGGAGAATTAATTGAAATTCGACTCAAAATCAGTTCAGAGTAAATTGTCCTGGTTATCTCTACTGTAGTATGAACCATTGACGGCTCTCAACTTTTATTATTTTTTTCCACCAAGTAAAAACATATATTTTTCCTATCACAAAATGTTGTAAAATGAATATTAATAATATACATTTAAACGTACGGTCAAAAAGGGTGGGTGTCAGGCAACAATTTATCCAAGAAATTGAGTTAAATAAATTAAGTTTATTAGAAAAAAGTTAAAAACATGGTGATCCTTTAGACATTGTCCCTGCGGTGATTAAACCGTTTTCAACAAGGTTTATCTTAGTCATAATATGCAACAGGAAACAGGAGTATGGAACTAAATATTAACAAAAAAGGAAATGGCGGTGAAAAAAGGGTGGTGTCACATGATATAGCCAAAAATAAAATGTTTTAAAAGCTTCTAATAAATATCATTGATCTTAATTCAAGTCCTTGGGCATATTGCTTCCAGAGGCCAACCCTATTGTGATTACTGCTGTCCTCTTTTGTTCCAAGCTTTGTTCCAGGAATTTAATATGGTAAGCAGAGTATAGTTTTCTTTTTTGCTCTATGGTTATTCCATGTACAGGTTTTAGTAAATGTGGGCTTTTAATTAGTACATTCTTAGTATTTGCTTCATTTTATAAATTCTGTTTGCTATTATACAACAAAACTGAAGGTCTTTGAATGTGTTTCAAGATTATTGTACATTTACAGGATAATAAGGCAATTTAAAATTCAAGAGGAAAGTATTGTTTAGCTGAATGTTTGTAACTACTTGATCTCATGCAGCGATTTCTCCTGTCCAGCAGCAAAAAATAAATTTCTTGTAATCTCTCCCAATTGTACTTCTAATTGAAGGACTATACCAGCCAGCATCCCCTCTAATTAGTTGTAAACACTGTACTCAACCATAGCAAAAGAAAAGCTTTTTCAAGTTTGCATGGAAAACATGAATAGACCAGCTTAATATAGCTAGTATTTCCACTAGCAATATTGCCTTCTTCAGATCTAAAGCAGAATAAAAATATTGTCAATGTACATTAATGCAAGAAAAATCATCAAGATAAACCAATCAGGAACTGATACATTTTTGTTTTGTAGATTTAGTTGTTTTCATCCCTCATTCAAAGAGTTGCATCTTTTTCTTGTTATAATTTTACTAACTCTATATCTATATAAAATATTTTTGCAGGACAAATTGTATTACTTAATGGCACCATTTAATTTACCATACAGTGCATTAAAAAACATAAACATTCTTTAAGTGATTGAAAAAATGTAGCAACCGTATTTTGGTGCAGATTGTTGCACTTGACAACTTTGTTTTGTGGGTCAAAACAATTATAGTTATGCCAATTTAAAAAAAAAATAAATATATTGTTATACAATTACAAATATAATAAATGTTTTACAAAAATGAAAATTTGGGAACGCATTATTTTTCTATATTTTAATTATGGAGCTGTGGAGGACTTGTGTTTTTTTTTTTGAACCATCATTTTTATTGAAAAAAAAAAATTTTTTTTGAAGCAAACAAGAAAATAACAATAAACTTAGATGTAGTTACAAGGGTTATCATGTAAGATTTTTACATATAATGTAAGGGTAAAGTCAATACCATTATTATTAATGATTCATAACAAATCCTGTAAGGAGCATAAACAAAACAAATGTCATTCATTGGAGTAGCAGAATTCCTTCGAATTAAATAATAAAACCTGACTGAGAAGTGGTAACATAGACTCCCCTCTCTAGCCTTAACTCCATTTCTAAATCCCTATATTCACCATTGCCTCATTTAATTCCCGTGGTATATGTAAGTAACTGCTGCCCTATCGTCATCATATCTCAAACTGTACATTGCAATCTACCCAGTGTCCCTCCTAGGTCTTCCTGACTATACCAGATTGTGGATCTAAAAGGATACATAAAAGATCTAATTTCTGATTCCGTGACTTCCCTCTCTATATATAGTCGCCATTTAGAGAAAAATTTCTGGGAAAGTGCATTCGGGTTGCGTAATGTTTCTATTGTCTCCAAAGAGAGTGTTTTCCTTAGAAGAGTGTGGATTTCTCCCACACCCGGGATGGAGGCGTCCAGCCAATGTCGGAGAAGGAGTCTTTTGGCTATTATAGCTATGTAGTGGAATAAGAGATGGGGGGACCGGGGCAACGTCCCACCTCCATGAGAGTGGAACAGCCATAGCATAGGATTCAATCTATTCTCGTTTGTGTAATATCCCATGGCTAGTCTCCCAACATTTTCCCAAAACCTCCGAGAATTGGGACAGGACCAAAGGCCATGCTCCAGGTCTGTCATGGGAGCTCTACATTTCGGGCAATGCGTCATTCTTGTTTGATTGGCTTATGTGGGTGAGATATTGAAACCCCATATAGCTCTGTGGAAAATTCTATATTGCGTGTCCCTTCATCTTTCATTAGTGACAGCCTTCTTCATACAAGACCAGCCCTCCAAGAGTTTCAGGGCTATATCTGGATCCTTGAAGTGTTTTTTCCAACCCATAAAGGGCTTGCTCTTCCCCCTTAAGCTAAGAATTGGCTGCAGCTTACTGTACAATATTGATATTGAGGTGTCCTCTCCCCGTAGAGCCATCAGATCCTTCCAGACGACATTATCCAATTCCCCCGAGATGTCTCTCAGATTGGACAGAAGGTGATGGTATATCTGCTGGTATTGAATTATATGGATTCTCGGGAGATTAAATTTAGCCAAAACTTCTTCACCAGTCATCCATCTCCTCTCTCCAACATGAATGAGATCCGCCAAAGATCTGATCCTCCTAACTCTCCACAATCTAAACAATGCATTGTCCCTACCCAATGGAAAAGATGGACAGGTCCATGGGACTAGATGACTCGATATCCTCCATGACAGGTGTAATTTCTTACGAACAGATTTCCAGGTCATTATGGTGTCTTTATAAATGGTCGTGTTTTTGATATATCCCGGTATTTGAGGGAGTGGTGTGATCCCACGGTTTCGCTATTTCTCCTTCTAGACCCATATCCGAGAACTTCCCCATGCCCTTAAGCCAATCTGACACATTTCGCATGATACAAGCGAGGTTATAACTTCGTACATCAGGAAGTTGAAGCCCTCCTCTATCTTTGGGCTGCAATAAGGTGTGGATGGCTATTCTAGATTTCCTGCCCCTCCAAAGGAAGTTCGAGAATGCGCTATTGAGTCTCCTAACATCCGTGTGAGTGAGTAATCACGGAATCGTTTGAAGTGGGTAGAGTAGTCTCGGGAAACTAATCCTTTTGATAAGGTGACAGTGTCCCAGTAGAGACAACGGAAGACCGTTCCATCTAGATAGTTCCTGTATGATCTTGTTTATAGTGGGGGTGAAATTGAGTCTATAAAGATGTGCTGGGGTCCTGGCTAAATAAATGCCCAAATACTTAATGCAGTCTCGTACTATTCTGATGCCGTCAAGAGCGTTACCTCTCCCCACCTCACTTTCTTTTTGAATGAATAGAATCTCACATTTATTCCTGTTCAGATGTAAACATAAACTTTCCCCCAATTCTTCAATTGTGGTCAGAACTCCCGCTAACTCCTTCACCGGATTTTACATATAAAGGATTATATCGTTGGCGAACAGAGATAGTTTCACTTCCCTATTGCCTGCCTTCAATCCTTCATATAAATTATGTGAATCCAGGTACAGGGCCAGAGGCTCTATAGCTAGATTGAAGAGGAGAGGGGAAAGCGGGCAACCCTGTCTCGTCCCTTTCTCCAGAACAAACAGGTCGGACAGGAATCTTGGGGTACTTACACATGCCCTGGGGTTGCTATAAAGAGAACCCAAGAACTGACGAAAGGGTCCCCTAAGTCCAATGATGTTTAAGACCTTTTCGAGCCATGGCCACCTCACATTATCGAATGCCTTTTCAGCGTCTAAGGTGACCACAGCTGGATCCGCCCCCCCAGCTCGCCGCTGTCGGCCAACAACATCAATGAGAAGCATTGCTTTTCTTATATTGGTGGTCGTCGAGCGCCCCTTCACAAAACCTGCCTGGTGTGGGTGAATTAATCTGGGGAGAATGCTAGCCAATCTATTGGCCATGATCTTCGAGAGAAGTTTCAGGTCCTGGTCAATCAGTGAAATTGGTCTATAGTTTGCGGGGTCAGTTGACGATTTACCCGTTTTGGGTATCAATTTAATATGGGCTACATTCATCCTCTAAGGGATTGGAGATCCCTGCAAGAAACTGTTAAACAGCTCTGTCAAGACAGGAGAAATCTTCTCTCGAAGAGCCTTGACGAAGGCCCCATTGAACCCATCAGGTCCAGGCGCCTTACCCGGGCTTAAGTGTCTAATCGCCTGATCAATTTCATCCAAAGATATTGGAGCATTCAGAAGCTGCCTATCATCCTCCGATAATGTTGGGATGTTGATGTTATGTAGCCATGGCTCCTCCCCTCTCTCCTCTCCCCCACCATCCTTGTAAAGGGATGCATAATATTTTCCCAAAACTCTGTTTATATCTTTTGGCTCTGACCAAGTATTTCCATGTTTGTCTGTAATAGCTGTAATGGGTGTGGATGTTACTCTACCTTTTGCCAATCTGGCTAGTAACCATCCCGCCTTATCTCCATACCTATGCAGATCAAGTTGCAACCTATTTTTATACAGCTCTTCTCGCCTACCCGCCCATAAGTCAAACTCTTTTTTGGTTGCAATCCAGACCTCTTTGTCACGTTCTGTCATCGTTCGCTTATTTAGAGAGTAGGTGTCCCTAACTTTCAGACTGAGTGTCAAGTATTGTTCTTTTACCCTTTTTTTTAGTTTTGCACTGAATGCCATGATATGTCCTCGCATAACTGACTTAGCTGCCTCCCAGAAGAGAGCAGGATCAGAGCGATGTATGTCATTGTGCAAGGAATAGTCCGACCACCACTCATTAAGCTGTTTTACAAAATTCTCCTCCTGGGTTAAGGTGTCAGGGAATCTCCAGAGGTAGTCAGACCCCTTCTGGTGATTATCTCTCGTTTCCATGACTATCGGGCTGTGATCAGAGATAACCATAGTTTCTATCGTGACATCCACTACTTTCTGTAAGACTAGGTGCGAGGTCAAGAACATATCAAGTCTCGACCAAGAACCGTGGGGATGAGAGAAGTGAGAAAACTCTCTCTCCAGCGGCTGCATCACACGCCATGTCGATTACGTTACAGTTTTTAAATAAGTCCTCCAGAAAGCAATCTCCAGGGGAAGGCGCCATATCCCCATCATTGGGAGGTCGAGGATTAGAGTGTTTTCTGTCCTCGTTTTCGTTGACCACCATGTTAAAATCTCCTCCTACAATACGATGACAATTGAGATCCAGCAATAACCTGTTTTGTATTTTCTGGAAAAAAGGTTTCTGGGCTGCGTTTGGGGCATAAATATTATATACACTAAAGGTGTCGTTCTGTATTTTCAGAATTAAATGTATCAATCTGCCCTCATTGTCCATGTCTGAGGACATGACCGTATGCGCCATGGATTTACGGATCAGAACCAGTACACCAGCTTTCCTCTTGACAGCACCGCTACCATACACCTCCCCAACCCATAGCCTTTTAAGTCTATTGAAGTCTTCTGAGGTTAGGTGAGTCTCCTGGAGCAATGCTACATCCGCATGTAAACGATTGAGATGACGGAGAACCATCATGCGTTTTGCAGGGGATCGCAGTCCCTTCACATTCCAGGAAACCCACCTAACCATGATGATCTGCTAAGGATGATGAACATCTGCAGCCAAAATTCAATATCAAAGGGCATACAGAGTGCCCAAGAGGAAGCCTAATCATCAGTAACTCAATATATGAACATTTTGTAAGCGAACAGGCAGCAATAGAGCTATAGTAAGGCAATGGCAAATCTATTTTGCTTAACAAACCCTTTTCCCCCTCCCCCCCAACCCCAAACATATCGTAATTGTAACTTCTTTTTTTTCCTTCATGGCATGAACCACACTGGGGTCCGCCCGCCGCCAATCCAAATTATCTCTTAAGAAAGGATATGGGCACATGAATGTTGCCCCCTGGGTGCCCAAGTCCAGATCTCGTCTCGATTTTAGTTGGAAAAGTCATGCCCTGGTCGGATCTCGGACCCGCGGTACTCCATACGACTCTCCACCGCCGCTAACAACAGCTGCCAAAGTCCGACCCTATTAATGATAAGGGAAGAGAGAAGAAGAGGAGAGGAAGAGAGAACAAAAAAAAAAATGGGGGGTGAGGGGGGGAGGAGAAGATCGAAGAATAATTTAGAGGAAGGGGGAGGGAAATCGTAGATGTAGAAGAAGGAAGAGGGGGACTGTAGGGGGAGAAGGACATGGGGGAGAAGGGTAAGGGCAAAAATGGGTTAGTGGAATTCTCTCCTCTTCCATCCATCCATCCGGGCGTGGCTGAGTACATAGGTTAGGTAACTCTAGTTCGTTTAGAACTTCTCGTCCATTGGGACAGCGAGGAGAGAACATAACAGAGGGGGGTCGCGACAGGTAATGAGTCCTACATAAGTCAGTCAAGTCCTCATTATCTTTATTTGCTCCACTTGGCCACTGGTTGTCGCTGGCTTCGAGGTGTCGAACTTCTTGAAGAGCCATTGTCTCCATATCCTGACCGGGGGCAGGTGTGCGACCAAGGTCTGCTGCAGGTCCTGACATTGGTTCCCTGGGGTTGTTAGGTGGAGAGGGACTTGTAGGCGAAGATCCCGCGCCTCCAGTTATGGCTGACATCGCTTCCTTAGGATCCGTGAAAGTAGCTCCGTTGCGTGAGCGAAATCTTAAAATGGCAGGGTATGCCAGCTGGAACCTAATATTGCGTTTATATTAAGTAGAGCACACCTCATTGAATGATCTTCTGCGGTTATTTACTTCTATGGAGTAATCGGCAAATATCAATACCTTATGGCCCAGGATTAGAAGAGGCTGGCGTCTGGCTTTGTAGGTGCGGAGTATCTCTTCCTTGTCCCTGTGGTTAAGATACTTTGCTATGGCATGACGAGGATTATTGAGAACTCTGTCCCTTGTAGAACCAGCAGACGTGTTAGTAAGTGTGGACTCTCTGGGGGGGCCGATTCTGTGCGTGCGTTCAGTCTTGCATCTGTGCGCCAAGCCCAATGATTTTGGCAATTCCACCTCAAAAACCTCTATCAGCTGGGTCAGGGAAACGGTTTCTGGGAGACCCACTATTTTCAAGTTATTTCTGCGCGCTCTATTTTCTATGTCATCTAGCTTATTGAGCGCATAAGAAGAGCGTTTTTGTAGCTCCTGAAGTGGATGTTCCAGCTCCTCCACCCCATCCTCCATCACTGCCACCCTGCTCTCCGCTTCCTGTAACCGCTGGTCTTGTTTCCCCAACTTAGTGTGCATCTCTTTAGTGGCTGCCGAGACCAACTCAGCCAAAGCCTCTTTGAAGTCAGTAGCCAGATGGATCGCTAGCTCTTTGGCCAAAAGTTTATAATCAATCTGGTGTGCTGATGCAGGTGCAGATTCCCCTCCACCATCACTCCCCCTCGCAATCTCTCTCCCCTGTGGTTGTGACTGCTCCTTTGACCTCTCCTCCGCTGTAACTATCACCTCACCATCTGAATGAAAGCTCCCTCTCTCCTGAGTGTTGAGCTGGGAAGAAGCCGCTGTAGACGCGGAAGCGACCGCCGGTGCCATTTTAGTGCCCTCACTCCCGCTCACGCCATCCTGTGCAGCCGCGACGGTCGGGACCTCAGCAGCTCTAATAACATACCGGTCCATGGTCGCCCCCATCCTGGGACTGCCTGTGGGTGTGTTGAGGCGGTAGAAGATCTGGGGGCTGAGAATGCAGGAGGATTGAAGCAGCGGGCTCCGGAGCTGCCTCAGGTGCGTCCTCTCATCAAGGCGCCAGAACCGGAAGCCCCCAGGACTTGTGTTTTGCAAAGACAGCTAAGTGTCTCATTTCCTCAATGCAATTACTTTCTGATGTAGACTTTGGTATGCACCTTTTGGCAGGGCTGCGATAAAACAAGACATGGAGATGCACACTCATCTAGTTTATAACGAACTGTGACATACCTTATGCCACACTTCTTACTCCAGCTCCTGACAGGAGTAAAAGTTGCCAACAGATATTTATGTGGATAGTCAGCGCTGCCATGAGATGAATAAGACTATAGGAATATATGGATCAGAGAATGGTGGCTTCATTCAATGTGTATCGGAGTGTTAACTTTGCACCTTCTTTAGGAAACCAATCAAATTACATACATTGAGTTAAGAAACTGATTAAGTAATTAAACTGCCAAGGAAGCACATGATCATGACCAAATTCTGTGAGGTTACAGTGACGTCATATTTTTAAATCAAACACAATGGTATAATATTAATTATTTCAAAGCAATAATTGAAATAAAGAAAAGGAAAAGAAAAATGACATGATTCTAAATAGCAGAAGATTTCAACTGAGAATTACAGAGACGGAGATGCTCAAACAGGACTCGACCATCAAAAACACCCATTCCATTGAACCCAGGGGAGAAACTCCCACAATCCGAACCGCAGTGATTCCCCACCCAATGTCACACACAGAAGGAGCTTCATATCGAAAAAGTAAGTGTTGCTTCCTTTGAAAATGTAGTCATCGAAATGATATTTCATAAAAGAAATGAATTGCAATTAATATGTGTGGGGTGTAGGTTGTAATATGATAGTAATTACTCCAATTATTTGTATAAAGGATACAAGGACAATTACTAAATATGCACTTGTATACAGTGCCTACAAGTAGTATTCAACCCCCTGCAGATTTAGGTGGTTGACACATGCGGAATTAACTTGGCATTGTGACATTTGGACTGTAGATCAGCCTGGAAGTGGGAAATGCAGTGCCACAAAAATTTTTTTCTTTAATTAATTTATTTATTTAATTTTTTTAAAGCGTTAAAAGTTCATTCAGAGGGTCATTTATTATTCAACCCCTCAAACCACCAGCATTCTGTTTGGTCCCCCTAAAGTATTAAGAAGTAGTTCAGGCACAAAGAACAATGAGCTTCACATGTGTGGATTAATTATGTCTTTTGCCAGCCTTTTCTGACTATTTAAGACCCTCCCCAAACTTGTGAACAGCACTCATACATGGTCAACATGGGAAAGACAAAGGAGCATTCCAAGGCCATCAGAGACAAGATTGTGGAGGGTCACAAGTCTGGCAAGGGGTACAAAACCCTTTCCAAGGAGTTGGGCCTACCTGTCTCCACTGTTGGGAGCATCATCCGGAAGTGGAAGGCTTATGGAACTACTGTTAGCCTTCCATGGCCTGGACAGCCTTTGAAAGTTTCCTCCCGTGCCGAGGCCAGACTTGTCCGAAGAGTCAAGGCTTACCCAAGGACAACAAGGAAGGAGCTCCGGGAAGATCTCATGGCAGTGGGGACATTGGTTTCAGTCAATACCATAAGTAACGTACTCCACCGCAATGGTCTCCGTTCCAGACGAGCCCGTAAGGTACCTTTACTTTCAAAGCGTCATGTCAAGGCTCGTCTACAGTTTGCTCATGATCACTTGGAGGACTCTGAGACAGACTGGTTCAAGGTTCTATGGTCTGATGAGACCAAGATCGAGATCTTTGGTGCCAACCACACACATGACGTTTGGAGACTGGATGGCACTGCATACGACCCCAAGAATACCATCCCTACAGTCAAGCATGGTGGTGGCAGCATCATGCTGTGGGGCTGTTTCTCAGCCAAGGGGCCTGGCCATCTGGTCCACATCCATGGGAAGATGGATAGCACGGCCTACCTGGAGATTTTGGCCAAGAACCTCCTCTCCTCAATCAAGGATCTTAAGATGGGTCGTAATTTCATCTTCCAACAAGACAACGACCCAAACACACAGCCAAGAAAACCAAGGCCTGGTTCAAGAGGGAAAAAATCAAGATGATGGAGTGGCCTAGTCAGTCTCCTGACCTTAACCCAATTGAAAACATGTGGAAGGAGCTCAAGATTAAAGTCCACATGAGACACCCAAAGAACTTAGATAACTTGGAGAAGATCTGCATGGAGGAGTGGGCCAAGATAACTCCAGAGACCTGTGCCGGCCTTATCAGGTCTTATAAAAGACGATTATTAGCTGTAATTGCAAACAAGGGTTATTCCACAAAATATTAAACCTAGGGGTTGAATAATAGTTGACCCACACTTTTATGTTTAAAATTTATTAAAATTCAACTGAGCAACATAACTTTTTGGTTTGTAAGATTTATGCTTCTGTTAATAAATCCTACTCTCGTTTGCAGTTTGAAGGCTCTAACTTATTTGCATCTTATCAAACCAGCTAAATCTGCAGGGGGTTGAATTCTACTTGTAGCCACTGTATATAAAAAAAGAACATTTTAGAAGTATTAATGCAGAAAAAGAAAATGTGAAAAAGAAGAAAACAGTTTTGATGAGCACCATCATAAAGAAATTGTGATGAATACTCACAGATACATCAGAAAATTGCATACCGTATATTAAAAATACATGTATAAAAATTATATAAATACACAGCATCAATCCTATGAGAACTAAACACATATGAACCATAAAATGGATAAGAATACATAGTTTGTCACCTCTGACACCAAATGTAATCAAATACTGATTGATGGAGAACACTTCCTTCTTAACACTCGATGTAAATACTTAAGCCCCAAATAAAAGGTTGAGAAAAGTATTATAGGAGTGATACCTTTATTGGCTAACAAGAAAAATTATATTTGTAAGCTTTCAGAGCTCAAGGCTCCTTCATCAGACATCTTCCATGGGAACTTGAATGACAACATAAACAGTTGCATTACACTTGAAAAGACTCTTCAAGGACGAGGTGATTAGACTCTTATTAGATTGATTCTTTGTATGATTTTTTAGCCAGCTAAGGGCCACTAAAGTTTTCACAGTGGGTGTTCTGTGGAAGGTTAGTCTTGGGTTCCTTGGGAGAATTTTGCCCAAAATTGGATCCTCTAGGAGAATGTGCCAATGTTCACATTTGTTTTTAATTTCTTTATGGTATTTTTTGTAAGTGGTAATAAAATTGAAGGAATATTTATTCTCACATTTCATATTGATTCTTTTAAATGATAATAAATTATCTTGCTCAATTCCCTTAGTCCAATTAAAAGCATTCCGTATAAATTTCTTAGGATATTTATGAGCTAAAAATCTTTTCTTCAAAATATCAGATTGTGTAAAAAAATCTCTATCTTTGGAACAATTTTTTTCTTATTCTTTTAAATTGGTTTACAAGAATATTATTTAACCATTTACTGTGGTGTCCACTGGAAAAGTGTATATACAGTATATACTCGTGTATAAGCCGACCGTGTATAAGCCGACCCCCTACTTTTGCCCCCAAAATCTGGGAAAACCTATTGACTCGTGTATAAGCCGAGGGTGGACCCCAGCACAGGTATACAGCCTCCAGCAGTGTGGTATACAGGCCCCCCCAGTGGTATACAGGCCTCCCCAGTGGTAGTATACAGCCCCCAGCAGTGTGGTATACAGCAGCCTCCCCAGTGGTATATACAGGCCCCAGCAGTGTTACAGCAGCCTCCCCAGTGGTATATACAGCAGCAGCCCCAGTGGTAGTATACAGCAGCCCCAGTGGTAGTATACAGCAGCCCCAGTGGTAGTATACAGCAGCCCCAGAGGTTTATACAGCAGCCCCAGAGGTATATACAGCAGCCCCAGTGGTAGTATACAGCAGCCCCAGTGGTAGTATACAGCAGCCCCAGAGGTATAACAGCCCAGGGAGCAGCCCCAGTGGTATATACAGCAGCCCCAGTGGTAGTATACACCATGATATACAGCAGCCCGCCCGCCACCCCCATCAGTATACAGGCCCCCCATCAGTATCCAGGGCCCCCCCTTGCTCCGCAAATTCTGCAAAGTAAAATCATTATACTTATCACTGTCCTGTCGCCGCCGTCGCCGCCGCTGCCATCGCGCTCCCCCATCTTCATCCAGCGTCTTCCGGCTTCCTGTGGTCGGCGCAGGCAATGACATCATTGCCTTGTCAGGTCAATGACATCATTGCCTGCGCTGACCACAGGAAGCCGGATAAAGACGGATGAAGCCGGGGAGCACAATGGCAGTGGCGGGGACGGCGGCGACAGGACAGTGATAAGTATAATGATTTTACTTTGCAGGTTTTGCGGAGCAAGGGGGGGAAGCCCTGGATACTGATGGGGGGCCTGTATACTGATGGGGGTGGCGGGCGGGCGGCTGTATACTACCACTGGGACTGTATATGACTCGCGTATAAGCCGAGGGGGGGACTTTTCAGCCCAATTATTGGGCTGAAAAACTCGGCTTATACGCGAGTATATACGGTAACTAATAATATGTACAGTTTTGAAAGAATTTTTGGTGCAAAAATGATTTTTATTGACAAAAATCAAGTAAACTAATTTCATTAGGTTGTACATGGAGCTTAAACTTTAGCCCCCAGAAATTTGAATGCATTTCTCCCAAGAATAAGTCAGCATCACTTTTTTGCATTGTCTCATATTATGAAGATGTCATCGATATACCTTTAGTACATTATAATACATTATGATGATTTCTTGGGGGAATTACACCCTAATGAAACAGGAGATGGAATTTTAACGATCAGCAGGGCATGCTAAGAGCCTGCGAGGGGGAGAATGGAGCCCTGGAGACTACCCACACAGTCTATGGATGTAGGTTGGATGTAAGTTAATAAATCATTTTTCAGAAGCTTTATAGTGCAGTCTTAGCTCAGAGAGGGATGGTTAGGGATGCGCTAGTAAGATGCATGGACAGGTAGTGGTAAAATAGGGGCCTAAAATGAGCCGACAGGTTTCATTTAATCTCATTGTTAAAAACGTTTTATGGGAGGAATCCTTTTGTCTCATCACACTCGATGTTGCATCACTATATGCGAGTATGTCTGTATTGCGCTAAAGACTTTTTAATTGATGACCATAGGATGTCTGCACAACAAAGGGAATTTATTCTAAAGGGATTAAAATTCATTTTGAATAATGATTAATTCATTTTTTAGAGACGTTTCACCACCAAATTATAAGGACCGCTATGGGGTCAAAAGTTGCTTGTTCTTATGCAAATCTATTTACATAATGATAATAATATATAATAATATTTATTCATCTATAAAGCACTATTAATTTCAGAGCACTTTACATACATTTGCAACCCTGTCCCTATTGGGACTCACAATCTAAACATCCTATTACTATGTCTTTCAAGTGTGGGAGGAAACCTATGCAATTATGGGGAGAACATACAAACTGCTTGCAGATGTTTTCCCTGGTGGGAATTCAATCCAGGACCCCAGCACTGCAAGGCTTCAGTGCCAACCAATAAGCCACTGTGCCGCCGTGAGGGTTTTTGAAAATATTTACATAATTGATAATAAACATAAACATGCTATGATCATGTACAAAAAATACATCAATGACATCTTTATTATATGGGACAATGCAAAAAGTGATGTTGACTTATTCATGGGAGAAATACGTTCAAATTCCTGTCATCTAAAGTTTTAGCCTTATGTACATCCTAATGAAATTAGTTTCCTTGATTTAACTATTTAAATAAATGGTTAAATAATATTCCCATAAACCAATTTAATAGAATAAGAAAAAAAATTTCCAAAGATAATTTTTTTACACAATCTGATATTTAAATAAAAAAGATTTTTAGCACAGGAATATCATAAGAAATTAAAATGGAATGCTTTTAATCAGGGAATTGAACAAGATAATTTATTATCATCTGAAAGAACCAATATGAAATGTAAGGATAAATATGCATTCAATTTCATTACCACTTAGAACAAATACCATAAAGAAATTAAAGAATAATGTGGAGAAGGTCTGTGCCAATCACTACCCAGCGTTTCCAGCAGGGAACACAAGGATGCGGTATCGTTTATAAAATTTATTCCAGTAGAAGAATGTATTACATGCAGTTCATTAATAGGGTACAGCACGTTTCGGCTAAAAATATGCAAAACTATAGCCTTCCTCAGGTTTTCACATATAGGAACTGAAATGCTTTATATAGTCTATATTTCCATTCAAACTGTCTTTGGAGCCTCCCTGTTAATTAATTAATTAGGATCAATTATTCCTATATGTGAATACCTGAGGAAAGCTATAGTTTTGAACATTTTTAGCCGAAACGCGTTGTACCCTATTGATGAACTGCATGTAATACATTTTTCTACTAGAATAAATTTTATTACCGACACTGGATCCTTGTGTTCCCTCTTAGAAGTGCTGCATAGTGATTGGAACAGACCTTCTCCACATTATCCATT
This sequence comes from Allobates femoralis, assembly GCA_033576535.1. Classification (NCBI taxonomy): domain Eukaryota; kingdom Metazoa; phylum Chordata; class Amphibia; order Anura; family Aromobatidae; genus Allobates; species Allobates femoralis. Next base: position 269,102,104 of record JARQOC010000006.1, on the reverse strand, counting down.
GATGGTCTCAGCCGCTGCTTAGCCTGATTGTTCTGAAACCTAGCTGCAAGCCAGGAATGACCGAACTCTTGGAGAACCATACAATTGGATTTTATATGCCTGATACAAGATCACACAGAGGTGAGCAAAAAACCTTAAGAATCTTGTGAATTATGACAAATATCCTACGGTCTGCACTTGGATCTGCGCCTGCACGCACTTTTTCCTCTCTCCCCATCCTCTAGAGCCGGGAATAGGCCCTTGGTATATTTCTTATACAGAAATATAAAAAATTATCTGTGCACATTGCCAGATTCTCCTAGGAGTTCCGATTTTGGGCAACATTCTCCAAAGGAATCCGAGACTAACATTCCTCAGAGCCCCACTATGAAAAATATAGTGGCCCTTAGTTGTCTAAAAAATCATACAAAGAATCAATCTAATAATAGTGTAATCACTTCTTCCTTGAAGGGTATTATCAAGTGTTAGGCTGCCTTCACACTTGCAGATGCATCTGCAGCGTTTTGCAGATGCATCTGCAAGTATCAGCATGTAGACCGCGGCCCCTATGTTTATAATAGGGCGCACCGCGGTCTGAAAGCACTCATTCATTCCTATATGTGAACCGTCCGCAGGCGGATGCCTGCTTACAGATCACACACTCCCGCCCGCACCATGGACGCGAGATGTCGCGTCCATGGTGCGGGCGGGAGTGTGTGATCTGTAAGCAGGCATCCGCCTGCGGACGGTTCACATATAGGAATGAATGAGTGCTTTCAGACCGCGGTGCGCCCTATTATAAACATAGGGGCCGCGGTCTGCATGCTGATACTTGCAGATGCATCTGCAAAACGCTGCAGATGCATCTGCAAGTGTGAAGCCAGCCTAATGCAACTGTTTACGTTGTCATTCAAATTCACTTGAAAGTAAATCCTTTTCTTCCAGTGTTTTCAAGAAAGTGTTCTCCATCAATCATTATTTGAACTGCAGATCCAGTTTTGTTATTTACTTGGTAGAGTGTCCATGCTCAAGCAATATATAGGTCGTACTACACAACCTTTACATCTAAGATTAAATACACATAGATCCAGCACCAAAAAAGGTTATTTACAGCATGGACTTCTAATCATTTTGCTAAAGTGCACAAAAGGGATTTTAGTTGTTAAACATTAGTCCAATAGACTACGTTCCTACTAATACAGTGATTAGAGTTAAGGCTCTCAATAAAAAAGATGTGTATTGTATTTTTAGATTGGATACTCTCAAGTTCTAAGGGTTAAATGTGGTGTCATAGGTGATATAAACTTTTATATACATATTTACCGTATATACTCGTGTATAAGCCGACCCGTGTATAAGCCGACCCCCTACTTTTGCCGCCAAAACCTGGGAAAACCTATTGACTCGTGTATAAGCCGAGGGTGGACCCCAGCACAGGTATACAGCCCCCAGCAGCATGGTATACAGGCCCCCCCAGTGGTAGTATACAGCAGCTCCCCAGTGGTAGTATACAGCAGCCTCCCCAGTGGTAGTATACAGCAGCCTCCCCAGTGGTAGTATTCAGCAGCCTCCCCAGTGGTATACACAGGCCCCAGCAGTATATACAGCAGCCCCAATGGTATTCAGCAGCCTCCCAGTGGTATATACAGGCCCCAGCAGTATAACATCAGCCTCCTCAGTGGTATATACAGGCCCCAGCAGTATTACAGCAGCCTCCCCAGTGGTATATACAGGCCCCAGCAGTATATACAGCAGCCCCAGTGGTATACGTGGTATACAGCAGCCTCCCCAGTGATATATACAGGCCCCAGCAGTATTACAGCAGCCTCCCCAGTGGTATATACAGGCCCCAGCAGTATATACAGCAGCCCCAGTGGTATACAGGCCCCAGTGGTATATACAGCCCCAGTGATATATACAGGCCCCAGTGGTATATACAGGCCCCAGTGGTATATACAGGCCCCAGTGGTATACAGGCGCCCCCTTGCTGCCGCACACCTGTAAAGTAATACATCATTATACTTATCCCTGTCGCCGCCGCCGCTCTGACACCGCACTCCTTCGGGTCTTCATGCTTCTTCCTGCTTCCTCCTCCGGTGGGCGCAGGCAATGATGTCATTGTCTGTGCACCGGTGGAAGAAGCATGAAGACCCGGAGGAGCGTGGTGTCAGAGCGGCGGCGGTGGGACAGCGACAGGGATAAGTATAATGATGTATTACTTTACAGGTGTGCGGCAGCAAGGGGGGGCCCTGTATACCGATGGGGGGGGGGGAGGTCGGCCTGTATACACCTATGACTCGTGTATAAGCCGAGGGGGGGACTTTTCAGCACATTTTTTTGTGCTGAAAAACTCGGCTTATACACGAGTATATACGGTACCCATTTTATTGTTCATATGTTTTCAGTTTTCATAGGATTGATGCGGTGTATTTATATACTTTTATATATTTTTTAAAATATGTATTTTTAATGTATGTAATTTTCTGATGTATGTGTGAGTATTCATCACAATTTCTTTGTGATGGTGCCCATGAATATTTTTCCTTCTTTTTTCCTTTCTATTTTCTGCATTTATATTTCTAAAGTTTTCTCCTTTTTTTTATACAAGTGCATTTTTACTAATTGTCCTTCTATTCTTTATACAAATAATTGGAATAATTACTATTGTATTGCAAACTACACCCTTCACATATTAATTGCAATACATTACTTTTATGAAATATCATTTCCATCACAGTATTTTCAAAGGGAGCGACACTTTTCAAGGTGCCGCTCATCCGTGTTGTGTGGCATAGGGTGGGAAGTTTGGGTTGTGTGTTTCTCCCTGGGTTCGACAGAGTGGTTTTGATGGCTGAGTCCTGTTTAAGCATCTCGGTCTCTGTAATTCTCAGTTGAAAATCCGCTGCTATTTAGAATCATGTCATCTAGTTCTAATGATTTGTTTTTGTGACATTTGAGTTGGACTCCATTATTTCGCTTTTAAGCCACTTTTCAGCATAATGTGCAGTGGAGCACCAGGCTGGAGTAATATTCCCTACACAGCTTTCTAGGTGTTCCAATCTTCAATATACAAGTAATTTATAGTTTTAAGGTTGAAAATAGACTTTTATAGTCCATCTAGTTCAAATCATAGCCTAACATAAAATAATATAACATATTCTAATACATTTAATAATAAATAATAATAAAACTTTATTTGTATAGCGCCAACATATTCCGCAGCGCTTTACAGAACAACGGTACATATAAGAAAAATATACGGTACAGAAACGTAATGCAGAACAGTAGTTACATACAAGAAACATAGAATCAACTTAGGAAATACAATAAAAAAGGCAGAAAATGAAGGTGACCCTGCTCGAAGGAGCTTACAATCTAAGACGGGATGGGAACACAAACTACAGGGGCTTATAACAATGAATATCTTTTTTGATTTGATTTGATTTGATTTGATTCGAGTTTTGGTGCCACTCGAGAGAAGTCTTGAAGTCGGGAATGGGAGGTTCGGATTAATGGCGATGTTAGTCTGAGGTCATGTTCAGAGCGAAGGGGACGGGTGGGGTGGTAGACAGAGATGAGGGTGGAGAGGTAAGGAGGTGCCGCACCATGAATAGCTTTGTGGGTGACAACGAGCAATTTGAATTGGATTCTATAGTGTACGGGCAGCCAATGTAGTGACTGGCACAGAGCAGAAACATCTGAGTAACGGTTTGCTAGATAGGTGATCCTGGCTGCTGCATTGAGGATAGACTGGAGAGGGGAAAGCTTACTGTGGGGGAGGCCAGCTAATAAAGAATTACAGTAGTCAAGGCGGGAATGAATCAGGGCCACGGTGAGGGTTTTAGTTGTTTCCGTGGTGAGGAAAGGGCGGATTCTGGAGATATTTTTCAGGTGCAAGCGACAGGAGCGGGTGAGAGATTGTATGTATGGGGTGAAGGAGAGATCAGTGTCCATCAAAACACCGAGACAGCGAGCCTGCTGACTGGGCGTTATCGTGGTGCCGCACACCGAGAGAGAGATGTCAGATTTAGGGAGGTTGGCAGAGGGTGGGAGCAGAAAAAGTTCAGTTTTGGAAAGGTTGAGTTTCAGATAGAGAGTGGATATGATATTGGAGACTGCGGTTAGACAGTCATTGGTGTTTTTTATTAGAGCGGGAGAAAGGTCAGGGGCTGAAGTGTATAGTTGTGTGTCATCAGCATAAAGATGGTACTGAAAGCCAAATCTGCTGATGGTCTGTCCGATCAGGGCTGTGTAGAGAGAGAAGAGGAGAGGGCCAAGGACTGAACCCTGAGGGACCCCAATAGTGAGAGGAAGAGGGGAAGAAGTGGAGCCAGCGAATGATACACTGAAAGAGCGGTCAGAAAGATAGGAAGAGAACCAGGAGAGAGCAGTGTCCTTGATGCCAATGGAGTGCAGCATAGAGAGTAGGAGCTGATGGTCGACAGTGTCAAAAGCCGCCGAGAGGTCAAGAAGGATAAGCAGAGAGTGGTCACCATTACGTTTTGCTGTCAGAAGGTCATTGGTCACTTTGATGAGGGCAGTTTCTGTAGAATGTAAAGGGCGGAAGCCAGACTGCAATGGATCTAAAAGAGAGTGAGTGGCGAGGTAATGAGTGAGGCGGGTGTAGACCAGGCGCTCCAGGAGTTTAGAGATGAAGGGGAGATTGGAGACTGGTCTGTAGTTATTTGTGCAGGATGGGTCAAGGGACATTTTCTTTAGTAGTGGAGTGATAATAGAGTGTTTGAAGGAGGAGGGGAAGATGCAAGTAGAGAGGGAGAGATTGAAGATTGTGGTTAAGTGAGTGGTGACCACTGGAGAGAGGGTCTGTAGTAGGTGTGAGGGAATGGGGTCAGAGGTGCATGTAGTGGGACGTGAGGACGAGAGGAGCCTGGAGACTTCTTCTTCTGTGGCTGGGTCAAAAATGGAGAGTGAGCCAGAGGGGATGTGGGGACAGATGGGAGTAGAAACACTTGAAGGTTGGGAGCTGATTTCCTGACGGATGTTTTCTATTTTCTCTGTGAAGTAAGAGGCCAAATCATCAGCACAGAGGTCAGTGATAGGAGCCTGCACTTTCGGACTGAGGAGAGAGTGAAAGGTGTCAAAAAGTTTCTTTGAGTTGTTGGCTAGTGAGGAGATCAGGGTGGTGAAGTAGGTCTGTTTGGCGAGGTGAAGGGCAGAGTTGTAGGTTTTTAGCATGAATTTATAATGGATGAAGTCTCCTGGTGAGCGAGTTTTCCTCCATAGGCGTTCGGCACTCCTCGAGCATCGCTGGAGGAATCGAGTTTGTGATGTGAGCCAGGGCTGCTTTACTCTGTGTTTGGAGGTTCTAAGGGTGAGGGGTGCTACTTGGTCCAGGGTACTTTTGAGAGTGTCATTGTAGTAATTCACAACCAGATTGGGGCAGGAGAAGGAGGAGATTGGGGACAGTGATGAGAGAAGAGAGTCTGTGAATGTGTGAGGGTTGATGGCCTGTAGATTTCTGAATGTGTGATAGGTCGGACTATGCTGTGATGGGCGAGGGTTTGAGAGTGTGAAGGTGAGAATGTTGTGATCAGAGAGAGAAGGAGATGAGTTGTCTAAGGAGGAGGAAGAGCAGAGTCGGGTAAAGACCAGGTCGAGGGTGTTACCATCCTTATGTGTCTCAGAGGTTGAGAGTTGCGAGAGGCCAAGAGAATTGGTTAGAGCTAGGAGCTGGGATGCAGATGTGGAGTTGAGGCTGTTTATGGGGATGTTAAAGTCTCCCAGGATGAGGGTTGGTAATTCTGAGGACATGAAGTGAGGCAGCCATGCGGAGAAGTGGTCGAGGAAGTGCGTGGTTGAACCTGGGGGGCGATACACCACCGCTACTCTGAGGGGGAGGGGACGGAACAGCCTAATGGTGTGAACCTCAAAAGAAGGGAATGAGAGTGATGGAGCGGGGGGGATGACCTGGAAAGTACATTGTGGGGACAGGAGTAGGCCAACTCCACCACCACGTGTGTTTCCAGGTCTCGGGGAATGAGAGAAGTGCAGACCGCCGTAGGAGATAGCAGCAGGGGAGGCAGTGTCTGAGTCCTGGATCCAGGTTTCAGTAAGGGCCAAAAGGTTAAGAGAGTTACTGAGAAAGTAGTTGTGGATAAAGGGAAGTTTGTTGCATGTGGACCGTGTATTCCAGAGGGCACATTTAAAAGAAGGAGATGGAGGTGTGCAGGTAATGCTAATAAGGTTACTGGGATTTCTATGTGAGGTGTGTGGGGGGTGGGTTGAAGCTGGAAGAGGGTGGCCCAGGATTGGGAGAAATATCGCCTGACATAAGCAGTAGTAGAAAGAGGAGGAGGGAGTAATGTTTGGCTCTATGACATTGTTTTTGTTGAGGCAAGACCCTGGAATATGACGGGCTTAGATTATTGAGTAGGGTGAAGAGAGTATGGAAGCAGGACATGGTAAAGGGAAGTAGAGAGGGACTGATGTGGATAAAGGGTGATGGAGGGGGAATGGGGCGATAAAAGTGGATGACTAATGCACATACATATAAAAGCATTGAAATGAACGACATTTTGATGCAATGGGATAAGTAAAGTACTGAAGGGTAGTAAATAGGTAGAGTTGTTACCTTCTGGTTACCTCTGGCTTATCTCTGGTCTATCTCTGAATTCCACTTAGAAACGCCACTTTGAAATGGCACAGATGCCAAGGCACAGAATGCCTTACACCATGCTACTTATAGTTCTAGTGAGCAACAAACAATATGCCAGGTAGGGAGAGGGGAGGGGTCAGAGGAGAAGGATTCATCACACCAGGGGTCAATTAACAAATTACTGCTAAGAGGAAAGTTTGGGTCAGGATCAGCAGGAGACAGAGACAAGGGCAGGAGGAGAAAAAAAAGCATATTTCTAAGGTACCAAGTAGATGGGAGAATATGTTGTACCATCAAAATACATTAGGGGCACACAGTCAGCTTGGATATAGTGGAGGTTACATTTATTTTAATCTCATTTTATAATTTTAACAATAAATACAATACATGATTTCTTAGTAAAAAATACAAATATAAAGTATCATATTTTAGCAATAAATAAAATCTAAGTTTTTTTATAATGATTTAAAAATATAACTTTTTTTTAGGACAACTTTTAATGAGAAGAAGCTATCTTAAAATGGATCAACGTTTGTCCACCAACATACTAATCACTTCATATTTATCACTGCATCACTGATCATTTTACTTAAAAAAATATCATAAGTTTATTATTATATATTGCACCTATTACATAATATTATGATATCAATATTAATTATCATACATATCTAAGGGTTTATTAATCTTTTCACATTTCACTATAAATGTAACATTCATTCTACTTATCACACACAATTCACAATATCATAATGTCAATAATGATTACCATGCATGTGTAGAGATTCATTTTCATTCACTTTTATACCCCTTTTTATCATGCACAACGGATAAATCAATGCACATATGGATAAAATACATAGCAGATTTTTTATGGGTTCTATTCCACAGCAAGTTTTTCCCCAAATATTGCTATCACTTAGGGCCCTTTCACATCTGCGTTTTTCGTAATTCGCGGCAGATGCGGTGAAAAAACCGCATCTGCCGCGTTTACCGCATAACCGTTCCACTTGCGGCGCGGTTGCGGTTTTTTCTATGCAATGTATAGGGGGACTTGCGGCAGGTGCGGCAAGTGCGGTTTTGCACTTGCGGCAGGTGCGGCCGCGAAAAAAACCGCGGCTTACTGCGTTTTTTTTTCGCGGCCGCACCTGCCGCAAGTGCAAAACCGCACTTGCCGCATCTGCCGCAAGTCCCCCTATACATTGCATAGAAAAAACCGCAACCGCGCCGCAAGTGGAACGGTTATGCGGTAAACGCGGCAGATGCGTTTTTTTCACCGCATCTGCCGCGAATTACGAAAAACGCAGATGTGAAAGCACCCTTACACAAATGTACTTTTTCTATTTATTTATTTTTTATTTTTTCTAATTTTCTTTTTATCCATTTTTTTTTCTTTTCTCTATTTTAATTATTGCTTTGAAATGATCAATATTATACCATTGTGGTCTGATTTAAAAGACTGTGATATACCGTATATACTCGCGTATAAGCCGAGTTTTTCAGCCCAAAAATTTGGCTGAAAAGTACCCCCCTCGGCTTATACACGAGTCAGTGCGGGGGCTGCTGTATACAGCGGTATAAAGCAGCCCCCGCATCCCCAGTAATGCAGGGCCCCCCCCCCTCATGCTCCGGTCACCTGTAAAGCAAGTTATACTTATCAGTGTCCCGCTGCCGTCCGCAAGATAATGCTCTAAAACATGTTGAATAAAGTAACCCTTCTCTGATCTATTTATTCCTATGGTCTTATTCCCATGCAGAGGACTAATGCAGGAGATACCTGCAGGGTGTGAAGATGCTGATAACATGGAAACTACGAAGGATAGAATAATGATTTTATGTTTTCAAAAGGTATGCCTAGGCACTATGCAAGGGTAATATTAGTATCATAGTATAAAATGACCTGACAGTGTCCCTTTAAAATGATTCTTACGCAGCTACACCTTCATTGCCCTGGCGGTGTGCTTGGGACCATTGTCATGCTCAAAGACCCAGCCGTGTTTCATCTTCAATGCCTTTGCTGATGGAAGGAGGTTTGCACTCAAAATCTCATGATACATGGCCCCATTCATTCTTTCGTGCACACAAATCAGTCATCCTGTTGCCACTCCCATACTTCACAGTAGGCATGGTGTTCTTTGGATGCAACCCAGCATTCTTTCTCCTCCAAACATGATGAGTTGTGTTTTTAGCAAACAGATCTACTTTGGTTTCATTTGACCATATGACATTCTCCCAATTCTTTTCTGGATTATCCAAATGCTCTCTATCAAACTTCAGACGGGCCCGGACATGTAATGGCTTAAGCAGGGGGACACATCTGACACTACAGGATCTGCTTCTCTTGGACAAAATGCCGCAATGCCGGTGCTGCTGTCAAGAACCATCATCATCATCGATGTTCCCTGAGGAAGGAGCTGAGTTTAATCTCTGAAACGCGTCAGAAGATTAAAGACCTTTGCACCCAGATGATCCATTGTTCTGGTGGTTCTTGACGGCAGCACGGACATTGCGGCATTTTGTCCAACAGAAGTGATCTTCTCCCCACGGTTAACCGTGAAAGTGCGGCCCTGCAGCAGCTGTCTCACAGGTGATCAAACCGGTTGTGGGTAACACAACCGCACCAGGTGAGCAATTCACACTTATTATCCACCTCATCTCTTTATTTTAGAGATAAGACCCTATTGCGCATTATCTCATATCTACAGACTAGAGGATCTGAGCCCGTTTCAGCGTAGTGTGTTACAAATGGATGTTCTACCCTCATCCATGGTTGCTGGTCTGGCAGTGTGTGGGTCAGATCTGATAATGTCCGGATGTCATGTCCGGACCTGGTCTGCCTTTATCTGAGCTGCCCTTCTGGCACTGTGGGAATAGTTCAGAAATGCTACAGGTATGTGTGCATTTAATATGGTTCTGCTTTTAATGCATTCAGGAGGCCGTAATGGCAAAATGTAAATAAAAAACGTAGAGTAGGACTGCCCCATCTGAGAATGCCGTGATGTGGTGGGGTAGCTCAAATAATTGATCAATTGTTTGCTAAATGTCTCAGTTTAAAGTACAGTTAGAAATTAATATGTGCATATGCAATTTTTGCATTGCATGCTAACCACAGGCAGTGCTGGCTTCTTGGCTTTTTTATTTGTTATTGGTTTGTGGTTTACCACCACTGTTTGCCGTGCGCGCTTGGTTATGCATGTCATTCTATCTGTCTTTATTGTGATTGATCTAGGCCACTATACACACATACAGCGGCCACACCTTGCCCACAGACTCTGCTTAATTGTTGCACATGTGTTTGGGTCTGTTTTACCCTCATCGATGGTTGCTGTTCTGGCAGTGTGGGGGTTAGATCTCATAATGTGCGATGTCATGTCCGAACCTGGTCTGCCTTTATCTGCACTGCCCTTCTGGCGCCGTGGGAGTAGTTCAGAAATGCTTCAGGTATGTGTGCATTTAATATAGTTCTGCTTTTAATGCATTCAGGAGGCTGTAATGGCACAGCATAAATAATAAATATAGAGTAGGAGTGCCCCATCTAAGAATGTCGTGATGTGGCGGGGTAGCTGAAAGAATTGATCAATTGTTTGCTAAATGTCTCAGTTTAAAGTACAGTTAGAAATTAATATGGGCATATTCACTTTTTGTATTGCATGCTAACCACAGGCAGCGCTGTCTTCTTGACTTTTTAGATATCATACATTGTTCTCTAATTTTGATCGCTAGTGTATATTCTTTCAGATATATTTCTACAGCAGTCTCATTTATGACGGTGATATCGATTTTCTTATAGCTGATTGTACAAGACTGTAAGACTTAGGGTACCTTTACACGTCGCAACATTGCATGCAATTTCACTTGCAACTTACTGGTTGCAGTGAAATCATGGACACATTGTTATATTTATACAAGGCAACAAAATGTAACAATGTGTCCATGATTTCACTGCAACCAGTAAGTTGCAAGTGAAATTGCATGCAATGTTGCGACGTGTAAAGGTACCCTAAGTCTTTTTGTTGCAGTGCTTTTTGATAAAATCAATTCATTTGAATTCCTTCTAATTTCCTTTGGTAATTAAAACCTGACCTCTCTCATCCAGTTGATTAACTGACGTTTGTAATTGTTTTTTTTTTTCACTGACATGGGGCTGTGTTCTTGGAGACCACGTAGGCAGTGGACACTTGTCTCCATGAGCATGCAAAATTATACAACAATTGGATGTGTGCCCGATGGTACCGCGTCTGGAGGGCAGTGATGTCACAATGGGGTCATATTCTTTGGTGCTGTTGGTCATCTCTCTCCCTGTCCACTCTCTCTCACTTGTGTGCAGCCTGTCAACCCATGTACTGTGTTCTCCCCTCATTATCTCTCTCCCGTGAGCTGTCTCATCCACTTGTGCACTCACTCTCCCTTGTGTGTTCTATTTTCCGTGCATGCTCTATCTCCCCTGTTCGCTCTCTCCCAACTGTTGGCTGTCTCTCACCCCGCTTGCTCTCTCTCCCCCCTCAGAGTTGTCTCTCTGCTCTCCTTTGCACTCTCTCGGACCCTGTGCTGTCTCTCTGACAGCTTGTTTTGTCCCTCGCCACTCAGTGTGCAGTCCATCTCCCCAAGTGTGCAGTCTCTCTGCCTTTAGTGTGAAATCTCTCTCCCCATGTGTGCAGTCTCTCTCCCCCCAGTGTGGTTTCCCTCCCCAGTGTCTCTGTCCCCCTGTGTGCAATCTCTGTCCACCAGTGTCTTTCCTGTCTGTGTGCAGTCTCTCTCCCCCATCACTCTTCCCTGTATGCAGTATCTCTCCCCCTGTGTTCAGTCTCTCTACCCCAGTCTCACACCCCCCTGTGTGCAGTGTCTCTATTCACAGTCCTCCTGTATGCCGTCCCTATGACTGCAGTCTCTCTACCGATGTGTGCTGTCTCTCTCTCCCCAGTGTGCAGTCTCTCTTCCCCAGTCTCTCTCCCGCTGTGTGCAGTCTCTCTCCCCCAATTTCTCCCCATGTGCAGTCTCTCTCCCTCCAATCTCTCTCTCTCTCTGTGCTGTCTTCCTCCTGTGTGATGTGTCTCTTCCCCCTGTGTATTGTCTCTCTCTCCCTGTGTGCTAGTGCTCTCCCTACTGTATGCTGTCTCTCTCCCCATATGCACACTCCCTCTTATGTGCACTCTCTCTCCCTCTGTGCTTAGTCTCACTCCCCCTTGCATTCAGTCTCTCTCCCCAGTGTCCCTTCCCCCTGTGTGCAGTCACTCTCCCCAGTCTCTACCCATGGGTGCAGTCTCTCTCCCTCCATTCGCTCTCCCTTCATGTGTGCAGTCTCTCCCCTCTCTGCAGTCTCTCTCCCCCAGTCTCTCCACATGTGTGCATTCTCTCTCACTCCAGTTTCTCTTCCCCATGTGCAGTCTCTTTCCCTGCATTTTTTCTTCCCCCTTGTGTAATCTCTCTCCCACCAGTCTTTTAGTCTCTCCCCATGTTCTGTCTCTCTCCCTCCAGTCTCTCTCCTTCTTGTGTGCAGTCTCTCTCCCCCTATGTGCAGTCTCTCGTTCTCCAGTCTCTCTCCCCTGTGGGCAGTCTTTCTCCTCCTATGTGCAGTCTCTCTACCCCAGTTTCTCCCCCAGGTGCAGTCGCTCTCCCCCAGTCTATTTACCTCCTGTATTCAGTCTCTCTACCTCCAGTCTCTCTCCCCCCCCCTATGTGCTGTCTCTCTCCCCCCTGTGTTCTGTCTCTCCCCTTCCTGTGTGCTGTTGCTGTACCCCTGTGTGCTGTCTTTCTCCCCATGTTCACTCTCCCCCATATGTGCACTCTCTCTCCCCCTGTGTTTAGTCTATCTCCCCTGCATTTAGTCTCTCTCCCCAATGTCTATCTTCCTCTGTGTGCAGTCTCTCTTCCCCAATCTCTCCCTATGTGTGCAGTCTATCTCCCTCCTGTTTCTCTCCCCCCATGTGAAGTATCTCTCCCTCCAGTTGCTCTCCCCCATGGGCAGTCTCTTTACCTCCAGTCTCTCTCCCCATGTGTGCAGTCTTTCTCCCCTCTGTGTGCAGTCTCTTTCCCTACAGTCTCTCTCCCCTTGTGCAGCACTAACTGCCGTCCAGTAGAAAGTGTCTGTCTCTCCTCTCTGTCTTCTCACATGTTTCATGTTCATGTTTCATGTTCTCAACAGTGGATTGGCTATTGGCGCAAATAGCACAGAATAATATTGTAGGTTCCGGAAGTAGAGAAGTATGCCCCCTTTTCTTCTCTACATCCGAGTCTTACACTATTATTCTGCGCTATATGCCCGTGTAAACTGGGAGTTACTTATGGACATATGCGTAGAGGAACTGCGTCATACGCTGATAACATAGGCACTATTGAGTGACAGGTGCCACAACCAATCATGAGAGGACGCCGGCGCATGCCCAGAATGAACCGGATGTTATGGATGGAGATCTGGCTGTTATAGGCTGCTGCAGTCCGGTGACTCTGATGAGGTAACAGACTGCCAAGACAATTGACAATACAATTCTGTGATTGACCGGAGGTCAATTGGATCTCAGAGACTAAGACTGCAGAACTGAAATGATGAGTGATCGACTTATACTGAAGGTGTGGATCTAATATGCTGATATAGGGGAAGTATAGGATGGATTATCATATACTCTGTTTGGGGTGTTTTTAACATTGTTTACATCTTGTGATTGGTGTATGTATTTTTGGGGGAAAGAGTTTGCACTATATAAGGAGGTTAAGATAATAGGAGGGTTATACACTTGATAAAGGTCTGCTGACCGAAAAGTTGTGTGTTATTTGGAATGACAGAATAAAGCATTGAGGATAATACCAGCTGAAGAGGTGCTGTTTTCTTTATATATGGATGTGCTATGATCCAGGTGAGTCACCCTGGTTGTTGACGTGCGTCTCACTATTTTGGGGTCAAGAGACACCCTTATTCCATGGGGTGCTGTGGACACCATCATTTTTGTTGATTTCATTTACATCTTAGATTGTTTTTCTATTAATGTTATCATATAGATGTTATATCCTTGCTACCATTGAGGACTATTTTTGTTTGGTTAACATCTGTATTTATATCTTTTAGATGCTAACTCATCTAACTCATGAGCAGGGTTTACAATTATATTTATTATTGAGTTGCCACTTATATACAGTACATGAATGCTTGATGCTATAACCTTCATATATTCATTATTATTATGATATATCCAGGGTCATTTTGGTAGACCGTATAACATTCTAGGGCTGTTTGTTCATGTGTTCAGTTTTTCTGCTTTTATCATGCGACTTTGTATGCCCTTGATCTATTTTGTATTTAAATAAAATTTATAGGTGTATCCCTAGTATAGCATACCCATTTTCTTTTTCTTTCCTAATAGTTTACTTTGCTATATCAAGGTGATCCCTGTATCTGATACTATGGTGGTACCCTCCTGTTTTTTTTTCTAGCAGAATTAGTAGCATAGTTTATATATATAAGCAGAATTAAACTCAGAATTTGCACAAGTTCAGCAGTGCAGTTAATGTAATTATTTTTTATATGTAGAAATGTCTATGACTACCTAAGAAGTTATAAAAGGTAATGCTACCAGATAGCCCTGTTAATAAGAATAAAAATAACAGTGTAAATATACTACTATAAAGGTATTTGTTTATGGGCTATATGGTATACACATTGAGGTTAAACAATCCCCTTATACAGCTAAATACTGGAGGCTTTGTTTTGGTTTTGTCATTTCATTAAAAATTAAATTACAGATTTTGCTGACCAGGCAATAAGCCAGCACAAAATACTAATATGAAAAAAATTCCAAACCCTCTGAATATTATGCCAATTATTTCTGTATACCCTCTGGCCATTACCAAGCTTCTGAGTGTGGAGACTTTAATATGAGTCCTTTGACACAGCGCTGACATTTAATGGAAAAGTTGACTAGTACACATTTCAGAACAAGAACTAGAAGCTTTTGAATGTTTCTTTGTAGGCCTAATTCTGTGATTACAGTGGTTAAACTGACAGTGCTCTTTGAAAGCATTTCCTTATGAAAGCATGCAGAAGGAAGGCAGGACATAGGAAAATAGTATTTTATGTTCTCTTAACAAGAGCTTATTAACTCCATTGACTGATTAAAAAGGTTTTCCAGAATCGGATATTTAGACAAAGTACATCCTGCTAATTACCACTTCACAATGGTCAATCAATATTTTCGAACGTCGTTGTGAGGAGTGTGAGAACATGACGTCTGTCACTGAATTTTTCATCTTCAGAAGAAAATGTACTGTTCTGGGTAATATATTCTTACAATGATTCTACTTGTGCTGAAAGTTTTACCATTAATGTAAAAAATGAAATACAGCCATTTCAACCGTTAAGTGGTTGACAGGGACTAAGTAAAATTTTGGCATACTAAGGAATTCTTGTTCATCCCCCAACTCTGTACATTTAATTAAAAGGTGCCTTGGTTAATTTTGACTGAACTATCAAGGAAGATAATTTTTTTTAATTAGAAAAATATATTCTCATCTTAAACATTATCTCATATCTAAAGAATATCCCACAAATAATTAATCTGGGTCACTGGTTTAGGTCCCACAGTGGCTTCAAATTTCTCTGCACCATATTGAATTCATCTGTTGTAAATTGAATTGACCTAAGCATGTTGTGTTTACAATTTATCAAAATAGGGACCACCAGTTAGATATGCCATAAATGTTAAAATGTTAAAACTTAACTGTTAAATGTTAAGTTGATGCACATCTGTAGTCCTTGTGATAGAGAATAGCATGTCCCATCACAGAAGTCTAAGGGTATGTGCTCACGGTGCAGAGGAGCTGTGGGTTGGACGTAGCTCCTCCGATACTAAGTGAAGCCGCTGGTGGCCGAAGGGAGACTGCAGCCACCCTGTACTCACCATGTGTGATGGGTGCAGGGCGGCTTCTCCCTGCAGTCACCCGATGGGAGCCGCTTCTAACTCCACAGCATAAAATGAACATGCAGAGGAGGAGCGGAATGCCAGCAGCCCGCACTGCAGCTGTCAGATCGCTGCGGTTGGGTTAATCATAGTGAGGATGGGATTTCAAGAAATCCCATCCACTATGCCTATACTGTACTATGCAGGGTCTTGCCACTGCGTCCAAAACGCTGCGTATACTGATCGTGAGCACACACCCTAAGAAAAAATTCTGCATTTGACCCTCATTAATTTAGTACATTTAAAGGGAAAGTGAACCAAAAAGTCTGTATTCAAGTAAGCACAGGCCCTTGCAGGACACCTTGTGCTAAGAAGATCTAAACGTTAGTTGAAAAATCTATTTTAAAGGGAAACTATCATATCCCTTTTTTGTTATTACAACATACCCATGTTATCTAGATCATGTAGTGTTCATTAATAACATTTATTTTAATTGCTGCATTCATCCCAAAAAAAGCATTTTAGATACAGTGCCTTGTGAAAGTATTTGGCCCCTTGAACTTTTCCACCTTTTGCCACATTTCAGGCTTCAAACAAAATTCATTGGATATTTTAAATTTTTTTAACAAATAAAAAACTGAAAAGTGGGGTGTGCAATATTGTTCGGCCCCTTTACTTTCAGTGGAGCAAACTCACTCCAGAAGTTCAGTCAGTAACGATCTCTGAATGATCCAATGTTGTCCTAAATGACTGGTAATGATAAATAGAATCCACCTGTGTGTAATCAAGTCTCCGTATAAATGCACCTGCTCTGTGATAGTCTCAGGGTTCTGTTTCAAGTGCAGAGAGCATCATGAAGACCAAGGAACACACCAGGCAGGTCCGAGATACTGTTGTGGCGAAGTTTAAAACTTGGAAATCTTTTTGTATCCAAATCTGGATTTAAACATCTCAAGAAGCACAGTGCAAACGATCATATTGAAATGGAAGGAGTTTTAGACCACTGCAAATCTACCAAGACCCGGCCGTACCTCTAAACTTTTATCTCGAAAAAGGAGAAGACTGATCAGAGATGCAGCCAAAAAGCCCATGATCACTGTGCACAAATCTGGCCTTTATTGAAGAGTGGTAAGAAGAAAGCCATTTCTCAAAGATATCCATAAAAAGTCTCATTTGAAGTTTGCCACAAGCCACCTGGGAGACACCAAACATGTGGAATAAGGTGCTCTGCTCAGATGAAACCAAAATCAAACTTTTTGGCCACAATCAAAAACGATATGTTTGCTGTAAAAGCAACACAGCTCATCACCCTCAAAACACCATCCCCACTGTCAAACATGGTGGTGGCAGCATCATGGTTTGGGCCTGCTTTTCTTCAGCAGGGACAGGGAAGATGGTTAAAATTGATGGGAAGATGGACGGAGCCAAATACAGGTCCATTCTGGAAGAAAATCTGTTGTAGTCGGCAAAACACCTGGGCCTGGGACGGAGATTTATCTTCCAACAAGACAATGATCCCAAACATAAAGAAAAATCTACAATGGTATGGTTCAAAAATAAACGTATCCAGGTGTTAGAGTAGCCAAGTCACAGTCCAGACCTGAATCCAATCAAGAATCTGTGGAAAGAGCTGAAAACTGCTGTTCACAAACGCTCTCCATCCAACCTCAGTGAGCTCCAGCTGTTTTGCAAGGGAGAATGGTCAAGAAATTCAGTCTCCCAAATGTGCAAAACTGATAGAGACATACCCCAAGTGACTTGCAGCTGTAATCGCAGCAAAAGTTGGCGCTACAAAGTATTAACTCAAGGGGGCCAAATAATATTGCATGTCCCACTTTTTTTTATTTGTTATATTGTTAAAAATGTTTAAAATATGCAATAAATTTCGTTGCACTTCAAGATTGTGTCCCACTTGTTGTTGATTCTTGACAAAAAAAAATTGAATTTATATCTTTATGTTTGAAGCCTGAAATGTGGCAAAAGTTTGATAAGTTCAAGGGCGCCAAATACTTTCAAAAGGCACTGTATCTATATTCTATTGCATCTCAATGAATTAGAATATCATTAATAAGTTAATGTATTTCAAGAATTCAATACATAAAGTGAAACACTTATTATTTAGTCATTAAAAACAGAGTGATCTATTTCAAGTGTTTATTTCTGTAAATGTTGATGATAATGGCTTACAGTCAATGAAAACCCAAAGATCATTATCTCAGAAAATGAAAGTAGGGTGTAAGAAGGGTTAAAAACTGCACTGACATATTCCATGAGACATCAAAGGGTGGGTCAACGTTTTTCACGGTTCCCCGAAACGCCCTGAAACATGGCAATATTACAATGATTTTTGATGATATTCTAATTCATGCAGATGCACTAGTATATATCAATAATGTTTTAAGGTAAGGTAAAGATGAGCTTAAATTTATGTGAAGAGCAGACTTTACACTTTTGAGGGTGAAAATGACAAACAGCTGTAAGTCTACTCAATGTTTCTGTGTATATTGCCATAATTTATGCAAACAAGCAAATAGGTGACATGTTTTACAGCAGTAAAACTGCAAAACAATTTTTACTTTTCACAGACATTTTATGTTTTAAAAAGTGTCTTTTCTTGAATAAATCAGTAATTAGCCAAAACATGTAATGTTCTGTTGTATATGTTAAAAATGCTCAAATCAAAAATCTACAATTTCACAATTAAACAAATTATAAATAAAAACATTAAACATTAAAGTAACTATCAATACACTACTTTCCTGCATGGTAGTTCTGCTCTTTGTTTCAGCAGTTAATAAATCATTATAAAATAACTAGTATTAACTGTATGCAGTGTCTGGAAAGGAGAAAGCGCAAATAGGGTATACCTGTGTGTTCAGGAGAAGAACGAAAATAGGATATTGCTCACCTTTTCCTGGTTGTGACAGGCACAACCACACCAAAAACATATGCGGATTTTAATCCTGATGACGGTCTGCAGCAACTCCCCCAACTTCTACAGTGATAAGCAGGAAAACAGTGGAACGGGGTATTCAAACCACTGAAGAAAATATTCACTTCAAAAACTCAGAAAATTTGATGGTGATTTTTTAATTTCTACATGTTTCGGGGGTACAAGCCACCTTCTCCAAGAAAAAAATTACAGATGTACCCACACAGATGGTACATCTGTGATTTTTTTTCCTGAAGAAGGGGTCTTGTACCCCTGAAACATGTAGAAAATACCAAATCACCATCAAATTTTTTGATTTTTGGAAGTGAATATTTTCTTCAGGCAGTAGCGTGGTTTGGATACCCCGTTCCACTGTTTTCCTGCTTATCACTTTAGTATTAATTATAGAAAGATAGAATAGACAAAAGACACACATAGGGTTTCTCTTTGACAATTGCCAATATGGGGTTCTGCCCTTTCGCGGCGTTTTGCACTTTCCTGTCCTGCATAAAGTATTAATTGTAATGATGATACTTTTTTAAAACAGGTGTGTGATCTAAATGATAGATTATTTGAACGGGGTTAAGGCTCCTTACATGTTATGATATTGCTAATGATATTGTTGCAACGTCACCAGTTTTGTGACGTTGCAGCGACCTCGTAGCGATGTCGCTGCTTGTGACATGTTCCAACAACCAGCGATCAGCTCGCTGATCATTGGTAAATGGCCAGGACCATTTTTCTGTCGTTGGTCTCCCACTTTGCGGCCAGCATCGATGTGTGACAGCGAGAGACCAACGATCGATGACCTCCCAGCGCTGCACAGTACACAGTGCAGAGCTATGCTTAGTTACCCGATGTATACCCCGGTTACCAGCATTATTGCTGGTCGTTGATCGCTGGTGAGTCTGCATCTGTGACAGCTCAGTAGCGATCAAATAGCGATGTCCCAGCAATCCCGATCTTTGGACAGGTCGCTGAGACATCGCAACGTTTAACGAGGCCTTTACCATTGTGACCTTGTCAGCAAATTATTTCAGAAAGAATGCCACCTGGATTGCAAAAAATGAATACAATAACAAAATAATTAAAAAAAAAGACAAAAGATTTGTGTTATCATTTTCAATATATTCCCATGAGTAATATTAAAAAACACTATTATTAAAGGTACGGTTACACGCTTCAATGTTGAAACGACAGCACTAACAATCGCGGGGGGCGCGCGGTCGTTGGGACATCATTTAGAGATCCTTGGTGAGATGTCACATGCTAGATATCGTGCATGTCTCACCAACGATTCAGCGAGCAGGTATCGTTCGCACAACCCAGCGAACCATACTTATTCACTGTTGTGAATGGGTGAAGTTGTTAACAACATCGTTATCGCGGTGTAACACACAACGATGCAGCAGGTTGTCTGATCATGGATCATCTGATTTGAGAACATGTTCTCAAATCTGCGATCAATGATCCAACGATTTATCGTAGTCGGTGTCACACACAACGATGTCCTAACGATGTCGTTTGAACGACTCCAAACCTGTGACGTTTCAGCGATATTGTTCATGATATCGTACCGTGTAATGGTACCTTTAAAAGAATCGGTACATGATTGCAAGTTTGTCAAACATTACCTACAAGCATACCAATATAATTAGATGAAATAAAAATTTATGAAACATAGTTAGTTCAGGGGAGGATGAAGCAAAAAGCAAAATAGATTGATAATATAAAAAGTGTACAGAAAGGGATTACGGAGGGTACGGAAAGTATTCAGACCCCTTTAAATTTTTCAGTCTTTGTTTCATTGCAGCCATTTGGTCCTCATGTAAAGTGCCATGGAACCTAATGGCGCTATATAAATAAATAATAATAATTTGGTAAATTAAAAAAAATTCATTTATTTCTCATTAATGTACACTCTGCACCACATCTTAACTTAAGAACAGAAATGTAAAATTGTTTTCACATTGCCAAGTCTGAGGACCAGAGCGCTCTGGAAGAGGTTTTCATCCAGGATATCTCTGTACTTGGCTGCATTAATGTTTCTTTCAATTGCAGCCAGTCATTCTGTCTCTGCAGCTTAAAAACACCCTCATAGCATGATGCTGCAACCACCACGTTTCACTGTTGGCATTGTATTGGGCAGTGCCTGGTTTTCTCCACACATACCACTTACAATTATCACCAAAAAGTTTTATCTTCATCTCATCAGTTCAGAGAATCTTATTTCTTATTTCTCATAATCTGTGGGTCCTTCATGTGTTTTTTTTGCAAACTCTATGAGGGCTTTTATTTGTCTTGCACTGAGGACAGGCTTCCGTTGGGCCATTCTGCCATAAAGGCCTGACTGGTGTAGGATTGCATTGATAGTTGACTTTGTGGAACTTTCTCTCATCTCCCTACTGCATCTCTGGAGCTCACCCACTGTGATCTTGGGGTTATTCTTTACCTCTCTACCAAGGCTCTTCTCCCACGATTGCTCAGTTTGGCTGTTCGGCCCGGTCTATGAAGAGTTTTGGTGGTCCCAAACTTCTTCCATTTAAGGATTATGGAGGCCACTGTGCTCTTAGGAACCTTGAGTACTGCAGAAATTGTTTGTAACCATGGCCAGAATTTTGCCTTGCCACACTGCTCTTGAGCTCCTTGGGCAGTTCGTTGACCTCATGATTCTCATTTTGTCTGACATGCACTGTGAGCTGTGAGGTATTATATTGACAGGTGTGTGCCTTTCCAAATCAAGTCCTATCAGTTTAATTAAATACAGCTGGACTCCAATGAAGGAGTAGAGCCATCTCAAGGAGGATCTGAATACTTATTAATAAAATAATTAATAAAATGGTATGAATAGTTATGAACATGTGATATTTCAGTTTTTGTTTTTTAATAAATTTGAAAAAATGTCTACATTTCTGTTTTTTCTTCAGTCAAGATGGGGTGCAGTGTGTACATTAGTGAGAGAAAAAATGAACTTTTTGAATTTATTAAGTGACTGCAATGAAACAAAAAGTGAAAAATTTAAAATGGTCTGAATACTTTCCATACCCACTGTATATCAGTAAATACTGCAATTAGGCTAGGGCCACACTGAATAGTGTCCTTACGTTTAGCAGATCCAGTTACTGCAGAGCGCAGCCAGCTGTAACGCACACCATTAACGTTGGGGGTTGCCGTTGCTGACACCGTTTTCCTGTGCACTCTGTTAAAGCGCAGTTCCTGGGGCTTCCTGTGTGGCTGCATCCATGGTAAACATAGGGTTACTATGGAGCAGCGTTCACAGGCAGTCCCCAACGTTAACAGTGTGCATTACAGCAGGCTGGGCTCTGCAATAACTGGATCTGTTTACCGTGAGGCACCTGCTAAGTGTGGCCCTAGCCTTACTACATATATATGCTTTGTGGTGATCAAATTAAATTTGCCAGTTATGTTCACAATATTAATCATTTATTTACTTTTGCAAAGGTTGTGCTCTTATCTGTGATTGTGTTTTTCTTTCTAAAATTTTAAATGAGGAAACATTTTTGGGGAGTGTTTATTGAAATAAATTATTTTTTGTGTGTGTCCTTTTTTTTGGATTACTGGGTTAATAATGGGGGTGACTGGTAGACACCTCTCTATTGCTAACACCAGGGTTTAACATCAGCTGACTTTACAAAGCTGACATCAACCCCATAAACCATTGCCATGATTCACAATACACTAGGGCAGTGATGGCGAACTCCAGGCCTCGAGTGCCACACACAGTCCTGGTTTTCAGGATTTCCATTGCATTTGACAGTTGGCAATCAAATTACCAACTGTCAAACTCTAAGGAAATCCTGAAAACCTGCACTGTGTGCGGCACTCGAGGCCTGGAGTTCGCCATCACTGCACTAGGGCAATCAGAAAGAGTCAAGTCAAAGTGCCAGAAGTAGTGCAATTGGGGCGCCCCTGCGATCAGGGTGGCCACAGGTAGAAACTGCAGCCAGGCAGGAGGGTAGACAGTTTGTTTAGCAAACACCTCGAAACACATATCCACTGACATGGGAACCTAACCCGGAGCCTGGGACTACAGGCAGGCAAAGGGTAGTAGGGCTAGATATGAGTGGGTGAGCATAGTCATGGTAACGGATGAGTATATAAGGGAGAAACAGGAAGCAGTTAGCCAGTAGGCGGGTGCCGAGCAGCCAAGACCAGACCAGTACCATCAGATCCAGGGAAGATGTGAGGGCCAGCAGTTACCTGACAGAAGAGCCTCCCCTAATATACTGGAAGTTACATGGGAAGAGAAGCACCCGGTGATCCCTTGTGAAACAGGGATACTTGAGGTTAGGCTAAAACCAGAGTGTCAGCTCTGAGGGGGACTGAAGATTAAAACCAGCTCTCCAGACAAACTGACGGGGGACACAGATTCCAGATCTGTGTTCCCACCACAGGGTTGGGGGCATAGCAGCGACTGAGAGGACCCGGTTTACCGCCCATAGATTCAGGGGGAAGCTACTATTGGGGACCGAGCTGCCGCTCCGCAATTCACTTAAAAGGGAAAAGATAGAAAATAAGCCTGAATGGACACATAGAAGGACCGAGGAGTCTAGGAGTGATAACCTGGCTGCAGTGGGTTCAAGTGTACCGGAGTCAACCGAGTGAAACTGTAAAGAACTGTATTGTACCATGCACTGTTTGACTGGAGAATTGGAGACGTAAACCCGGGTGAACCCTGCTACGGTGTCTGTGTCTGATTTCAGGTATGAAGAACTGTCAGTCCTCCATTTAACTCTGTCAGGAGCCATCACTACATCATCCCCTTTCCCTGAACATCTATAACAACCATCATAGACTTAAATTACCACTGACCCGGGGAACCAGGCTCTACCTGCGGAGAGCCGTTCCATCTACAGCTGCCAAAACATCCCCGGAGGTTCTGCAGCAGCGGTGGTCACCCTGACCACAACCCGTGGGTGGCGTCACGACAAACCTAATCCCTTGTAAATACACCCCATTTACTTGTGTGAACCCGGGACACGGTCCGGACCATGACCGCCATGACATCCCCCAGCAGAACCCCGGTCCAACACCAAGTACCCCGTCCCAGTGGGCTCCACACAATTACTTACTATTTTTGTTATTATAGAGCCATTAATTCCATGGCACTTTACATGTTAACAGGGACATATGTAGCATGTGCAATAATCATTAACAATAGAAGGCACAGACAGGTACAGGAGGAGGGAGGACCCAAGGGATAGGTGAGGATACAGTAGGTGAGGGGAGAGCCAGATGTGCGGTGGTATAGTTGACTGAGAGTTACTGCAGGTTGTAGGCTTGTTGGAATAGATGGACCTTCATGTTCCTTTTGAAGGTTTCTATGGTAGGCAAGAGTCTTATATGTTGAGGCAGAGAGTTCCAGAGTATGGGGGATGCATGGGAAAAACTTGTATGCAGTTGGGGGAAGAGGAGATAAGAGGGGAATAGAGAAGGCAATCTTGTGAAGATTGGCAGGTCTGTACATGCAAGAACCAGGAGACTTGGTCACAGATGTATGGAGGAGACATATTGCAGAATGGCTTTGTATGACATGGTTAGTCTTTTGAACTTTAGTCTTTGGGCAATGGGAAGCTGGTGAAGAGATGGGCCAAGAGGAGAGGCCAAGGGGACTTGTGGATAAGTTGAGCGGCAGAGTTAAGGATAGATTTTAAGGGATGCTAGCATATTAGAATGGAGGCCAGAGAGCAGGCAGTTGCAGTAGTCAAGGTGGAAAATGATGAAGGCATGCACTTGTATTTTTTCAGATTCTTGGTCAAGCAATGTACGGATCCGAGAAATATTTTTTTAATATTATGCACCACTCCTGGGGAGGCTGAGAACTGGTAGTTTCAGGCTGGGAAGGGCCCCATAACCATGGACCTTTTCAGCCTGATAATGGCTAGGGTCACATTTCCGTTTTGACCCTAGCCTACAAAAATCCATTTTTAACTTAGAACGTTTTCCAGCACCGCATAGCGTTACCGCTATGCGGTGCTGGAAAACTCTGCCCTTAGTTACCCTATGTTTACCTTAACTACCTGTCTCACAGGCAGCAACTTGGAGTGCGCTTTACAGCGCCGCACAGGAAACGTTGCAGACAGCGTTTCCTGTGCGGTGCTGTAAAGCGCACTCCGAGCAGCTGCCTGTGTGACAGGTAGTTAAGGTAAACATAGGGTAACTGGGGACTGCGTTTTCCAGCACCTCATAGCGGTAATGCTATGCGGTGCTGGAAAAAGTTCTAAGTTAAAACCGGAATCCGGCAGGCTAGGGTTAAACGGAAATGTGACTCTAGCCAATATTGGCTTTTTGTTTTCTGCTTTAACTTTGCTTATCATTAACATAATTGGGGACGTCACATTGGTTTTTTATTTTTTAAACTGGTAAAACTGACCTGTCAGTATGGTCAACATGAACTTGTAAATACCAAACATGTATACTTTTACTTTTATCTGAGAGGAAAAATATTCAGAAGTTTGTAAAAATAAAATTGTGCTTTTGTCTCAGTTTTCTAAAACCTGTAGCGTTCTCTTTTTTCGGGATTTGGGACTGTGTGCATGCTTGTTTTTTGTTAATTGAGCTGACATTTTTAAATTATAAAATTTCGGGGTAAATGCAACATTTTGATCGCCTGTTACTAAATTTTATTGCAATGTCGGGCCAAAAAAAAACTTAATTTTGGTGTTTTGACTATTTTTTCCATTACACAGTTACCAATCAGATTAATTTATTTACTTTTATGTATCTGGCATTTTTGAATGTGGCGATACCAAATGTGTATTTAAAAAAAAAAAATGTTAAATCATTTTATTTTCAAAGGCGGTAAAGGGGGTGATTTAAGCTTTTATTATTATTTTTTTTTCATATTGTTACAAAAATGTTTTAATAATATTTATTGATTATATTGGCACCCTTAGGGTACCTTTACACGCGGCTACATTTCTAGGGTGGCTACAGGTAACTTACTGGTTGCAGTGAAATCATGGAGAGATTATTCCATTTGTACACAGCAACAAGATAGAACCTT
Source organism: Allobates femoralis (assembly GCA_033576535.1). Taxonomy (NCBI): domain Eukaryota; kingdom Metazoa; phylum Chordata; class Amphibia; order Anura; family Aromobatidae; genus Allobates; species Allobates femoralis. The sequence continues at coordinate 269,076,662 of JARQOC010000006.1, read as the reverse complement.
GTCTCCATGATTTCACTGCAGCCAGTAAGTTACCGGTAGCCACCCTAGAAATGTAGCTGCGTGTAAAGGTACCCTTAGGCCTCCTGAGGCCTGAACAATCCAATTACTTCTGCTGTTCAGAGTGATGCTTCTGTATCCCTCTGAAGACCAGATTTGTTGCTGACACTGGTGGCATGTCAGCATTTGCAGAAAAGATAACATGATAACATATCATCGCATCATGGGGTCACCAATGGCTGCAAAGAATGACACAATCCCCGCCAACGTGTGTTAGATTGCACTTGAAAAGTTTAAAGGGAGTCTGTCAGGTCAAAAATCCATACGTAACTGATATAATTTCCTTCCACTATTGAAGCTCTTTCTATTCATGTACAGTTGTACAGTTCTGCTCAAAAGTTTACATTTTTTGCTTTTTTGGCCTTTTTTCACAGAATATGAATGATAACACAAAAACATTGTTTCCACTCATAATTAGTAGTTGGGTGGATCTGTCTATCTATCTATCTATCTTTTTTTTTTTAAGTGGGCACATGAAGGAGTCCTAAGATTGAGGTCAGTGTCCATATATGTTGCATTTTCCATTTTCTCAAGCATCTCAAGTTGCTCAAAATGTTGCAACAATTTTTTTCACATGTGCATGTATTAAAGGGTACTACAAGGAGATGAAGATCAGATAGAGATGCACTAGCACATGAAAAACGTTAATCCAAGAATAAGACAGGTGATTTTTATTGTTGACCCATTTCCGAGAATACTTTCTCCTTCCTCAGGACAAAAATCACAAATACTTGTGGGTTTTTTGTCTTGAGGAAGGAGAAAATGTTCTCAGAAACGCGTTGACAATAAAAGTCACCTGTCCTATTCTTAAATTAATGCATTTCATGTTGTAGTGTGGCTTTATCCAATCTTCTTCTCCTTGTGGTTTTCTGCTTTCTGGGTTGCTGTAGCCATCTGATAGTAGTTGTGGCTTCTCACAACTACCCCAGGTGAGTCACTTTCTTTTACCCATAGTGAGTCTGTCTTTCTTCACAGATAAGACCCTATTTGTTGCTAAGACCCTATTCTTTGTTCTTTCACCCTTGCTTTCTATATGTATTGAGAGGTATAAAGGTCACTTCACACGCTAGGATCTCGTTAACAATATCGTTGAAATGTCACAGATTTGTGATCATTCAAACGATATTGTTTGTGCGTCTTAGCGTGTAAACTAACGATGTTGGAAGGACAAATCATTGAATTGTTTAGCAAAAATTTGAGATCCTGACCTCAAATCTATCGTTTGTCGTCCAATTAACGTTCTGGGAAGCAGCAAGATCGTTCAGTGTGACACCTTTTTGAATTATGTCATTCATAATTCTCCTATTGCTGCCGCTGTTTAACATCATTCAAACGTTCTTCTCCAAATAGCTGGCGCGTTGCCAAATTTAAGATTGTTAACAATATCCTTGTGTGTGACAACGCACTAACAATGTCAGAAGGATCGTGGTCATGTGACCTGTTATTGTCAAACTGAAATGATTTCTGTTAGATAATGCTAATAGAAGAGCCATCGCACTTGGCAGGCCCAGAGGTCATTGTATAACTTTCAATTTTCTTGACATCCATCAGCTCAGAGCTTCTAATATGATCAGTGAGGGAACACCTGTATTCTCACAGTCTTCTAAATTCAATGATCACTATTCAGTATAGTATCTAGAAGGTTGAACAGCCAGAGGCTGTATTGGCATTGGCGTTGGGTGTTGCTGCATAAATTTGACTGTCAGTTAAAGGAAATCTGTAAGCAACATTATGCTAATGAGTCGATCGACAGGATAGGGGGTACTCGGATTCCGGGACAGGTTGCTACTTCAGTGGGGATCATGGCTGGTCGGGTCTCATGCCCTGGACGCTCAATGGCTGAGGGGAAAGCTATTTGGGATGGGGGATTATTATATGTGACGCCACCTGTGGTAGCTGGTAATGTGGTTACCAGCGCTGCAGTCGGCCGCTGAGGTGATGGTGATGCAGCTTTGGGTAGTACAGCTCCCCACAGGCGAAGCATTACCTCCGGGCAGCGGGGTGGATGAGGGGAGTAGTTGTCCTTGGCTCTGTGTAAGCTCTCCAGGCGATGGCAGTGAATCAGGCACACACACATAATAGTCTCTGTTTCAGTACCTTCTTTACTGATGGCAGGCAGCAGGTACAGTCCAGGAGGGTAACCAGGTGGCTGGTGCAGTTTGGGACATCCACCTTTGAATGTTATGAAGCCTCCTCTATTTGCGTGTGTGGTGATTTGGGAAAGCTTTGCCTCAAGCTGAACTTGCCGCTTTCTCTCTCTCTCTTTCTCTCTCTCTCTCGCTCTCTCTCTCTCTCAGAGTGATACTCCACAACTGACGATGAGGACCTTTCTGTGGGGATCCCTATTCCTTTCCTTGGGTCCCTGGTCCTATGTTTGGTCAGGTTTGGGGTCTTGGTTTCCTGAGCACCAGGGGGATTAAATCCTCCTGTCTGTCCGGGCTTTTTCTGCTATGGCTGGATCAACAGCAGTTTCGGACTCCGGTGTCCAGGTGGGCTAAAGGGCAATTATTTCTGTTCCCCTCTTTCTAGAATTTTCTAACTTTCCACTTACCTCCATCCCTTGGTAGGGTACTATACAGCTCCGGTGTCAGTATTTTCTGTTTCTGGGCCTGACTTTGTCCCAGCAACCAGCTCATTCTCTTTCTTGACTCCTCAACTGTCACTCCTTGACTAACTGGCTCCTCCCCCAAGCCTGGATCTTTATAGGGAATCTTGTTTAAGGCAGCAAGTGGAGCACCCCCTTCAGGCCTGGGGTGGAAAGTGTTGTGTGCTGTGTGTGCAAAGGTGTACATCCTGCATTGCACCGGTGGGTCCTGTGGCAATCCCTGCAGGGGTGCCACACTAACATATCTGAGACCAGCATAATGTAAGTAAGGAGATTTTGAATCCAATATTGTATCACTTAGTTTACTGGGTGCAGCAGTGGTGACATATTCAGAGTTTTTAGATTCAGCAATAATACAGATCTGAGAAAGCTATCCAGACCCACAGCAGGCTCACTATATACAGTACAATGAAGTCAAAGCAATGATAAGGTCCTGGTCCTAAAACAATAATTGATAGTAAACAATAGCAGATACCTTGATAAAAGATAAATTAAATAACTAAAATCTCTGTTTTAAACTTTACAGCATGCTGTCTTCTGAATACAAAGCAAAAACCTTCTGACAGATGCTCTTTCAATTTGGCTGCCAGCAGTAATCTTGTCGGCACAGTTCCTGTACCTGCATTTTCACTGTGATGTAGCTATATGTCATAATGCGATAACACCTTCTTTATCATAACATATATTAACATCAATTGTCAAAATGGGATTAAATGTATATTTTACAGATTTATGACAGGTGTATACATGTGTATAAAATACAAAAGATCAAGATTGCACCACCGTACATGGATAGGGATAGTAACTTAGCTAATATTTCTGGATATAGTACTTTCAGCACAACGTACAGACTTCTGTGCATATCAGTATAGAACCTATATGAGCTTACAAAAACAAAGAAAAACAAAAAGTAATCCTCACCAATGTACAGATTTTCTAACCTTTATTCCAAAAGTTAAAAGGCCATACATTCAGGACTTTGGCCATTTCGTCCACCTGGACGTCAATGAGGCCTTAATTAAGGAAAAAGAAAAATTATTTAGAGCAGGGGAGGAAAATGGAAGAAGAGTTCCATAATGTTAACTCACAAGAAGATTAGAATCTTGAATAGTCCACTTGGCTATCATGGCCAAACCCAACTAAATGGTTTAGGTAATAGGGAAGAAAATGGTGTGTCACAGTCCGCGCCGCCACGAGTGAATGATCGTGGCGGGCGGACTGTGACACACCATTTTCTTCCCTATTACCTGATGTTTCTCCACACTTGTGTGGATGGTGGAAGTCCTGCAGCAGCTATCTAGGAATAATCATTGAATACGCCTTCAAGCCAGTTGTGGGTTACACAACTGCCCCAGGTGAGTGAATCCCTGTTTTCACCACTTATATACTCAGTGCCGCAGTGATAGGGCACTATTGCGCCTCTTGTTCCCCTCCTTCTTTTATCTTAACTAAATGGTTTAAGGATTTAAGTGGTTGGTTTCCATGATAATTACTATTCAAAGTACAAATACTTAATACAGATTCATTAATATGTAGTAACACACATATTGATGATAAGTGTGTAGGCTCATGCAGAGATGCTAGTCAGATTTTTCCACAAATCGAATAATGTATTTTTTGTTCTAACAAAGAATAAATAAACTCCTTTACTTAACATGCATCATGACTATTTAACCAACCCTGCAGCAACAATTCAACCACATTTTACCAATAGATGTCAAAGCTGCTGTCAATCAATCCCCGTAATATCTTCAATTACAGCTATTAGGGAAACCTTAGTTAGGATAGAGGAAAGAATGTGTGGTAATGCCCACCATGAGTGGGTTACTTCATGTATCTAAAGGCATTTTTCTTTATAAATTAGCGGTGGATAAGTCAAGTTTATCCTTTAGGAAAGGATACAGAATTTGTCAGGCTTGAAAAAAAATGTGGAGACTGTTTAAAATCACAAGTCTGTGTATTTCTCTGTTCTCACTAACCATGACTGAGTCCCACAACCTTCTACCTTACAGGAAGAACTGCTCTACTCACCCCTGCCCCCCATCCAAAAAAAAAAAAAAAACTATACGTAAACTTGAAGATTTTACTTGAAAATACAACTCATCCCACAACTAAAATAAGCCTTTACTTATGTATCTGCATTAATGGAAGTTTTATTTTAAAGTTTTGCCTGGAGGAGAAGATCCTAAACAAGCTACATCTCAAATGGTCAAGATAGTTTTTATGACTGTTATTTAGTATCCCCACCTTTGGTTTGCTGTTTATATCGGGGGGCTGTAAATTTTCAGTTAGGTCTTTGAGGATGGAGCTGCAGGGCAAGTAAACACACAGGACCACTCAACATTAAAGACTGCTAAACTAAACAGCTTCTAAATGATGGTCACAAAAATGCCTGCTAATTATGGTCAGAGCCTATTATCATGATTCCGCTGATGAACAAATTGACAGCCCTAAAAATATTGGATTCATTGGCATTTTGACTTTCTGATACCAAAACTGACGAAGGGAAAGTTGTAATTCTGAACTCTAATATAGAGAATAAGCTTTGTCTTTCAAACGTGACTATATGCTCTTAGATATAATTTATGTAACTAGATATGTACTTAATATTGAACATTGCTTCTGATTCAGAACTCTAACAATAGCAAACTGGCTATCTGTAGCCACCACTAGAGGGAGCTTGGGAAAAAACTGCATACTGGTATACATTGAACTTAAGTTAGTAGTATGCAATAAACTCTTACATTCTCTCTATTGGCAGCTGTAAACAGTAAACATGTTATTGTATTAATCTATATTTCTGCAGGGGATTTGGAGCAATGAATCACAACAGACCCCTATCAATTATCAAGTTATTTTGAAGTTAAACATGATTATAAACACTAAATATTAAATTTAGGAATAGCTATATTATGTATGGGTCTGTCCAAATTAAACATTTCCATTGGAAGGTAGACCTGTTAAAACAATGTGTCAGCACTAAGGTACTGTTGGTGCCCCCATGAGGACTATAGAGATCATTGAATTCAGATTTTGTCTTGTAAATGTACCTTTCAGCATAAACTTGTCAAAAATATAAGGTTTTTAGGTACGGCACTGACGAAAGACAGAAAGATAGATAGATGTAACTTTTATTTTCCTTCCAGATTACTAATGGTACAAAATGTTTTTGTCATTTTCAATTTTCTAGCTGTGATATTGTGGTCACTGCATTAGATGAGTCTGTTTGTTTTGCTCATCAGCATTCTGCCTGATTACTGTGTCGTTTTATTTGGATTTCAGCTCCAGTAGATTTAAGATACACAGCAATTTCAGATTTCCAGTATTGTCTGTGTATTTGTTATTGTAGAAAGTCAAACACCTACACAGCTTCCTCAACATAAATAATTTATATGTAACCCACATGCCGCCCTGAGAGAGTGAGAGAGAATGGTAAGAAAGCAATATTTTTTTTCTTTCTTGTGCTTTCTTGAATTATATCTATTTTTACTGCTGCTTGTTCCATTTCGAGGGACCAGTGACTGGTGATAGTACAGAGACTTCAGCTTTATTAGATAGGAAGGATAATCAATTTCTGCAGATGCAACCTGAATCTCTTGATGACTCCACATATCTCTGTCTGTAAGAGAAATCACTCAGCTTTGTGACATTTTTTGGTAAGAGAATATGTCTTCTCATATATTAGTATTTTGGAATAAAGACAAATAAAGAATGTAAGCATATGCCTCAGCAATAAAGATGAGACTTACGCGGGGCAAAGAAGATAAAGACAAGACATTAGAAATGCTCAGCATTGTGAAAAATAGTAAATTCTTCAATAAATATGTAGTGTTGACCGATCTGTAAGAATTTGAAATTGGCAGATTCTCCTTAATTCCAACCAGGAAAATTAATTTGTGTCCATCGCTCCACATATCATGATATCATGTGAGGCATGGTCAGTGTCAAACACACCAAGGAGTGAAGACTGCAGAGACAGGAAGTGGGAAGCTGTAGCAATGGGACAGATGAGTCGCGAAATTAGTATAAAGTATTTTTTTATTTTTAATGGGTCATTCTCACCTTGTTAAATGGGTAACATTATAAAGTGCTTACAAAAAGAAGCAATTTAGCAATTTACTTCTCGTTAAAAATCATCTACGTTTTCAAGAACACATGGATTTTAAATTCTACAATGAAATACTCTGTGATAAGAAATTAATGATTGCATATGGTGATGAGATGACCTGTGGATGTTCAGATTCACCAGATTTTGTCAGACTTAAAAAAAAAAAAGTCAAGTCAGGATCCAAGCTTGACCTGAACATGACCCCAGACCCTGAACTCCATACAAGTAAATGGAGACTCAAACTTCTATGCTGAAAAATGGCTGTAAATTGTTTGTAGTAGTGGCTAGGGGCTGAAAAAGAAAGCAAAATAGGGGCCCTTTCTTTTCAGCATGTGGATATGGAATAAATTTTAAAAAAGTGTGCTCCTGCCTTACTAAACAGCACTGCTAAAACATGTCTGAGATGTATGCTTTACATTGAGTGGTTATAAAAAATAGAGGGAGTCCCACACCATTTTTAAAAGTTATTTAAAATACATGTATTAAAAAATGTGCAGGCTCTGTTTAATGCTAGGATAATGGTGGAATTACCAGACTGCAAGCCAGCAAGCCTAGCATGCCAGAAATATTTGTTCTAGCCAATGTGATAATGTGCTTCCTTTAAAGCTGTAGTACTTTTCACCCACCTTCACGTCTCAGAAAGGGGGACTTTGGCAGAGGTCTTCCAAGATGGTAAATAGCGTGGTGGATGTTGACCAGGCACCCAGGCCACAATTGTATAAACTCTCCAGAAGACCAAGGTAAGGAGTGCAGTACAAAACCAAGAAAGGAAAACTAGGAACAGAAACCCAACTTAACAGTCAGAGCAAAAGGATAAAGCAAGAGAAGAACATCAATTACTATTTTTACTACCCAAACACAACTGAAATAATCAGCACAACCCAGAGGTTATGGTGTATATCTGCCTCTTGGAGATCATCTGACATTGCTGAGGCAATTCTAAATCTCCACCCTCAGCCCAGGGTGGCAAAAATGGGGTGCAAGTGAAATGGCATGGAAGGAACCTCCAACCAGTGGATACTGCATCCTGTATCTCCTGGCAACAGCTGACCCCAGGGGACCCGGCATCCTTCAGCCCCTGAACATCAGAATTGCTTGGATCCATGGCATCCCACCTCCCAGCAACACTAGAAGAAAATATGTGCAGTACATAGCCAGAGCAAACACCGGTACTAGCTCCATCCTCTGGAGGCAATGCCCCACCCCTCATGGCCAGGGAGGAGCAACAGGTGAACTGATGGAGAGCCGGAGTAAGTCCAGAAGTTGAAAGGACCCATTTGGGAATAGAACTGCCAGACCTGAAACTCTGCACTATTTTTGAAAACCAGACAGGATAAAGCAGACAGCTTGGGTCTGGTATTATCAGGGTGGGCCATGGTTATTTGGCCCTTCCAAACCTAAATATACCAACCCACAGCTTCCCCAGAATTGGCACATCACGTTAGATGCACCAATTCTGGCGCTTTACCCAGATCTTCCCAATTTCCCTCGAGCATTGGCTTTTAGTTTAATAGGGTAATAGGCTTGATGTCAGCCGTGAAATGTGTGAGAACTTTCTCAGAATGAAGCTCCATAGGAATCTATGGTTGTCTAAGAAAGACTACAGAAAGATGCTCCAAAGGTCACTTCTGGTCAGCCGCATTTATGAAATTTATCACATGCTTGAGACATTTAGTTTTTACTACTACCCAGAAATGACCTCTGAAGCCTTGTTCTGAGAATGATAAAGCTTGCTAATTGGCTGCACTGCAGTCTTTCAACAATCTTTGTTACATACCAACAATACCTGAACAACAATCTGAGACACAGACTTTTCTTTTAGTAGAATTTTGGGTCCATGCCCTGGACACCTGGTGTCGGTACAAACCCTAAACTTTCCAGTTTGGGTTCACTCATCTCTACTTGTAAGCTCTTTGGCTTAGAGCCTGCAAGAGTTACTCTGAAGCTGACCTTATTGCTGGATCCTTCAGCTTCATATAGGCAAAGCTGCCTCTCCAGCATCGGAGAGCAATTTTTAGAAGGAGTATCCAATACCAAAAAGATCAGGTGACAATCTCATAAACCCCTTTCCTGTCTTAAGTATCCATCTAAATTTAGGCTTGCAAACCACCATTTTGCTGTACATAAAACAAATTGAATCACAAAAATATTTTGATTCTGGAGATTCAAAAATGTTGTGAAAATTCTTAGCACATTTGAATTGATTTAAATTGCTTCTCTCTAAGAATATGTCTACTTTTTAAAAAGATTATCACAAGGGATGTTTCTAGTGTCACCCAGTCCTTTATTCATTTTATTATGCAAAGAAGACCAACAATAAGTTTCATTAAAAAAAATCTATTTTTTATTACAGTACAATGTATAATACCTTTAGCATTTTAGACGATAGAGAATTGATTCAAAAACTGTAGTTAAAAAAAAATTTTTTGAACATTTTTGAAGGTTGTTTTTGCTTGTCTTTTCTTTTTCAGTGCAAATAGCTAGCTAGCTAGCAGTTACTAAGGCAGTGGTGTCCTTGGGTGACTTTACCGCTTACCATGCCGCAGCTCTCAGCTCAGTCATTCAGTGTTCAGAGACCCCGGGATACCATGCTATCTCTGTTGCCTCTGATCAAGCAGAGCTGAGAGTGTGTCATGTCAAGCTGAGAGAAGAGGTTGCAGAGGATCAAGGAGGCGTATGATGGTCGAGGGGTTTGTATTGTCAGCTGTCATTAAGCCCGAGATTCTTAATGCCGGGCCAATGTTAAACCCGGTCATTAAGAATCTCATGTAAATAGCAGAGAAGACACAACACCCAAAGAAAAAATATTTTAGTGGAAATAAAAACACAAAGACATATCTGGACTTCATCTTCATTACTCTCTCATACCCAACCTTGATCCTCTGTGACATCCCCTCTCCACCGGCCATGATGCAAGCTCAGTTCTGCCTCATCGGTGGCTGTGGTGAGGAATAAAATATCCTGTCACCATGGCCTCAGAACACTGAATGAGCCGCGAGCAGCGCTGGGTAAGCGGTGACTCACTAAGATCATCAGAGCACACAAGTGCCATAGCAACCATGGCCTTCAATGAAGCAGAGCTCAAATTGTGTCATGGCCGGCAGAGAGAAAATATCCCAGAGGATCGAGGATGGGTATGAGGGAGCAATAAAGATGGAGTCCAGATATGTCTTTGTGTTTTTATTTCTAATAAAATGTTTTTTCAGTGTGTGTTATGTTTTCGTTAGTATTTAAATTAGATTTGTAATGGCCGGATCTAACATTGGCCCGACATTAAGAATTTCAGCTCCCAAGGGCAGCATTTAACTTGAGCACAGTTGACTTTTAGTCTATGACTAACTATAGAGCCCAGCGTTGCCCAGATATAGTAACTGACTGTTCTTAGTTACATTAGAATAGAATGATTGTTTTACACATAAATGTCTTCCTCTAGATCCTCCTTCTCCATAGACTGTTGTTTAGTGGTTCTGCCTCTAGCTCCTCTCCCCGCCATAGAATGGTGTCTTGTTCTGCCTCTAGAGCCTCATTCATAGAATATTGTCTGGTTCTGCCTCTAAATCCTAAACATTATTTTCCTGACATTATTTTCAAGCAATTTTCTGAAAAATGTGTACTGATGCCAAAAACGACTTCATGATCATAGCTTTTTGCTCAAACGCTCCTATGGACTTACCTGGAGAGGTACATTTTCTAAACTATAGCTTGGGGTTAGCAACACAGATTAGAAGCGATGATACAGTGGAACAGTAACTTGCCAGATGGAACATGGAATAATCAGGATGAGTAGAGCTGAATATGCAGGAGAGCAGATGAATAAGCATGGGTGTAACATTACATACAATCGAGCCAAATACGCAGACTGCACTAAAAGAGTAGAATTGCAGATGCAGCAGCCCCAGATAATCTAAAATAAGTTCGTTGTTAGGACCTTGACACAGTAGAGTTGTATATGTAGTAGCTACAGAATGGCAGGATTTCATTATTAGTTACCTTGCTGTAGCAGAAAGCACCATGATGTAAAAAGCACCAGTATACCAGAGATTAATTTGTTATTAGGTTTTAATACGAAAGACAGCTTAGTACCATGCCAATGGGTATACCTTATCATAGGGGGATGGATTTTATGCTTTCTTTTTACATCAAAATAGCATTAGCTAAGTACTCAATATTGTTTACATGCACTATTACAATTTCCTCATGATATTCTTGTAGAGTATATGTTTACTTAGTTTTTTTTTTTTTTTCTAAAGTATTGTCAGTGAGATGGCCATAGTGTTTACCTGCTTTAACACTCTGCAAGTATACCAGCTTATAGCCTGACTTTTTTTCTCTGGTTTTGCTGTAATGTCTTGCACTTTGTACAAACAGGGGTGTGACACAGTTTTGACAAAGTTTTGACAAATAGGCTCAGATACAACTTTTAATAGAGTAATCAAATAATTTTGTTAAAAAGGCTAACTATTGTATATAATTAACATACAATGGTTATGTGTATACTTACATTACATCACCAAGGAATTATTAATTCTTCACCTGTCCGAACATCGATTGGAGAAGCCACAACAAAGACAGACAGAGTGATTCCTGGGAAATCTCAAAACTGGATCTGGACGACTATCTGATTTGGGTTCAAAGTCTACTAACTGAATCACAACTACTCAAGGAGTTTTAATTCATCATTTGTCTAGTCATTAACAGAGAGCTCCTGTGTAGTCTCCACAAAATAGCTTATGTCTTTGCCATATTTCTATCAACTTATATAGGGTTCATACAATACAAGCATAAACGAATATTTACAAATGTGATTCATCGATAATCCAGAAATGGCCATTTTCAAAGATATAGGTGAACCAATTTTAAAGAAACATGGTCAAGACAATAATGTCAATTATTCAATATCTCATAAATTTTGTACTTTGAAGTCAACACCAGATATTTGGATACATGATTAAGTTACAATAACCACATTGCCTGCTTGTGTATTAAAAGCAAATATCACAGTTCAAATCAAGATCAGATATCTCTGTGTCAAACAAATGAAACAGCCAATTACAATGAACATTGTCTTCTTGTATACAGAAAGCAAACACTTACTTGTGGACAGCAGACAAAGGTTTGTGAGAATTACTATACCAGTTCGTCCACATCAAAACTTGTGAATGATATTGTGGTGCCCCACCTGGTCAGGCATCACAATTGGGGTACTACACCCATAAATGAGCGTGCTGTAACCCCTGTCACAGTGGGAAGGCAGATGTCTGTGGGAGGCTCCCATCCCAGTACTCCCACAATCGAGCCTAGGCAAATGGTTGGAGCCCAGTCCCTAGGGAAAGAGTTAAGAGGGAGGACACAGTGAGTTCTAGTCGGCACTGAGGAAAGATGGATCACGGGGAGCCTCTGAGTGAGAAAAGGAGACTTCCAGGGAGGGGCCTGGAGAGAGAGAACAGGCAGCCCAGACTGAAGGAGGGGACCCCCCAAGCGCCCATACTCAGGGAACCCTGGTCTACTTTACCGGAGTGCCGGTTCCGAAGACAGTCAGGGAGTCCAGCCCCTGAGCCGAGAACACCGGAGGTCTTGGGTCTGTTTACCGGCCCCAACACCCTGTCTGGCGGGATTAGTCACACCAGGATAACCCACCGGGGTCAAGTTGCAGAGCAGGAGGGAGAGAGAGAGTTGGAGCCGGGATCTTCAGGGCACCTCAACGGGCCTGGTATTACGTAGGCTACCCCAGAAAAGGCACCAGCAGCAGGACACGGGTTAGATCCAGGAAGGTATACCACGGGAGACTTCCAGAGACTTTGCAGCCCACTGTGACTACTCGGGCGGATAAAGACTGTTTTACCACTGTGAACTGTACCACCATTTGCATTGTTCCAGGAAAGTACCCGGGTAGAGTGACTGAGTCTCCGTGTATCTGTTTCTTTGCTATACCATGCTCTGCTCATTTTCATCATCAGCACCTCCATTACCACCGGTGCATTCCTGCCCCAGAGGGCCAGCTCCACCTGCAGGGAGCTGTACCATCTTGGCCGCTATACCACCACCCTTGGGAGGTCTGAAGCGGCGCTGGTGCTCAATCACTAGAAGCTGCGGGTGGCATCATGTGAACTTTATAAACTCCGTTTCTCCCATTTCAACTACCCCTTTTTAAAAACAGACCACCAGGGCCACAGGTCTGGGCAGGCCACCAGTGACAACCCAACAGCAGCAGAGGCCCAGACACTCGAGTCCCCATACCCTGGGCGAGTCAATATGTTATACTGCAATATAGTATAGGGATCTAAATAAAAAAAAATATTTATATCTGCAATACATTCCACCCTTGGCTAAATGACCACACCATATCAATGCATATGAACGATATGTTCCAATCTGTAGGCCAGATTTATATTGGCAATACAGACCCTCCTTTCTAAGCTATGTATTTCAGCTGTGTAGCTTCCCAAGTATTTCAGTCTGGATGCTACCCCTTCTCTGCCCTTATTCACACTAATGTTGTTTGACACATGGTAGGTTTTAATACTGGAGACAGGTTAGGACTATCCAGATAGGTATTCCTTGTCAAGGTGGCATGCCTTTTATTTTATTTTAATCAAATTAGCGTTAACTAAGTTCCCTATATTATTTACATGTACTATTACTGTTTTCTTATTTACTTAAGGTAGAGTATATGTTTTTTGTTTATTTTTTAGTTGGTTTTTTTTCTGTGAAAAGGCTACAGTATGAAAGTGTTCTTACACTCTACTCGTATACTAGCTTATAGTCTGGCGTTTTTCTTTGGTTTTGTTATTAGGTAATTTGTTGCAGCAAAGTTGAGCATTTAGCAAATATAAGGCTAGGGCCACATTTGCGTCAGGTGTTTGTTAGGCTGGATCCGGCATACAGCATCATTCAGATTTATGTATAGAAATGAACACCGGGCACTGACCTGATAACGGCGTTACTCCTATACTCCTGTTGCGGTGACGTGCTGTGGAATCTCCTGTTGCTCAGCCAGAGTTCAAGACAATAAATCCAAAAAGAAAGATGGCGGCACTCAGCATTTCAATTTGAAGCTGGTTAATTTAATGCAAAAATTACTGCAGCAGGTGCATGATACAGGGAGGGAGGTGCTAGGACTAACAATGACCGCTTTGCGGGATGTCCCGCTTCTACGGCTCCGGTGTAAAACTGTGTTAATGCAGCCATAGAGTTATATGAGAGACGGGATCTGAAGCGCATGTAAACACGGGCAGAAAAATGCATGCTTTTCAAAGCCCACGTTATTTTGTAGCAGACAGCTGAACGGGACAAGCGGCATTCAGCTGTCTGCTACAAAATACCGCAAGATTTCAAACACAGCCACTTTTGTGCATGCATTTGCATGCGCTTCGGATCCTGTATAACTCTATGGCAGCATTAACACAGCAGTACACTATGGTAATGCTGCAGTAATGCTGCTCTATGCCAGGTCCATCCTAACAAACTCCCGACGCCAATGTGGCCCTAGTCTAAAGGATTGGAATCAAGTACCTTTTTGTACCAAAGATGGAGGTGTGAACAACACAACAAATAGCAAGACTGTGTTTTGTAGAAGAAGCTATTAGCATGACTAGCTGAAATTCAAACATCTGACTTTAGATAAGCCTCAGGAAAGGCATAGCTTTATTACCCAGCTTTAAAAGACTTTGGAAAACTACATCAGAGGTGCCTGCATGTTACCACAGTAACCCTGTATGGGTTAACATAGAGAGAGCAATAGGAAAAGGGAGAAAATCTGGCACTGGAGCCAGGACAAGTGATACATACATCACCACTTTTATTTTATGTATTTATTCTGTATAATAATAGTAAATCTTTATTTATATAGTGCCAACATATTCTGCAGCCCTTTACAATACATTGTTTGGAATACGGAAAATATGCTATACGATACTGCAAGTATTTACAGTAGAGAAAAAATACAGTACAATAGTTGGACACAATACAATAAGCATAGAATCAATGTAAAAAATACAATACAATAAATAAAGCAAAAAAAGAAAGGTGACCTTGCTCAAAAGAGCTAACAATCTACAACAGGATAGGGGTTATACAAAGTACGGGGGCTTATTACACTCATGGTCCAGGCATCTTGAGGAAATGGGGGATAGAAATAAGGTTACATGAATGGTCAGCAGACAATCTGTGTGATCTTTTAGATTTAGTGGAGTTTGTAGAAGGGTTATCTCGAGAGAGATGAATGGGCTATCTACAGTACAAAGGACTTCTAATAGGGATATGATAGGCCGCCTGAAAAAGATGTGTTTATAGAGAGAGTTTCTGAAGCCATGCAAGTTGTGGATAGTCCTGATTTCTTGGGGTAGAGCATTCCAGAGAATTGGTGCAGCTTGGGAGAAGTCTTGGAGCCGGGAGTGGGAGTATAGGATTAGTGCAGATGTTAGTCAAAGGTCATTTGTAGAATGTAGAGAACGGGTAGGGTGATAGACAGAGAAGAGGGAGGAAATGTAGGGAGGGGCGACACCATGAAGAGCTTTGTGAGTGAGAACAAGCAATTTGAATTTGATCCTGTAGTGTACGGGCAGCCAGTACAGTGACTGGCACAGAGCAAAGGCATCTGAGTGGCGATTGGCCAAATGGGTGATCTTAGCTGCTGCATTAAGGATGGACTAGAGAGGGAAAAGTTTAGAGAGGGGGAGGCCAATTAATAGAGAATTGCAGTAGTCAAGGCGGGAATGGATTAGGGCTACGGTGAGGGTTTTTGTTGTTTCCATGGTGAGAAAGGGGCGGACTCTAGAGATGTTCTTCAGGTGTAAGTGACAGGAGCGGACGAGAGATTGTGTATCAGAGGAGAAGGAGAGATTGGTGTCAAAGATAACACCCAGACAGCGAGCCGGCTGCCCAGGCGTTATCGTGGTGTCGCACACTGAAAGAAAGATGGCAGATTTAGGGAGGTTAGTGGAGAGCGGAAGAAGTTCAGTTTTGGAAAGATTGCATTTCAAATAGGGAGCAGACATGATGTTGGAAAATGCAGCTGGAAAGTCATTGGCATTCTTTAATACCACAGGGGTAAGGTCAGGGGCTGAAATATATAGTTGTGTGTCTTCAGCATAGAGTTAGTACTGGAAGCCAAATCTGCTGATCGTGTGTCCAATTGGGGCCATGTAGAGAGAGAAGAGAAGAGGTCCGAGGACTGAAACCTGAGGGACACCAACAGTGAGAGGAAGAGAGGAGGAAGTGGAGCCAGCGAACGATACACTGAAAGAATGGTCAGAAAGATAGGAAGAGAGCCAGGAGAGAGCAGTGTCCTTTATGCCAATGAAGTGCTGCATAGAGAGTAGGAGATGGTGGTCAACAGTATCAAAAGCTGCTGAGAGGACAAGAAGAATAAGCAGAGAGTGGTCACCATTACGTTTTGCCATCAGAAGGTCATTGGTCACTTTCATGAGGGCAGTTTCTGTAGATTGAAGGGCGAGGAAGCCAGACTCTAATGGATCTATAAGAGATTGAGTGGAGAGGTAACGGGTGAGGCGGGTGTAGACCGGCGCTCCAAGAGTTTAGAGATGAAGGGGAGATTGGAGATTTGGGTGTAGTTATTAGTGCTGGATGGGTCACGAGAGGTTTTCTTTAATAATGGAGTAATGATAGAATGTTTGAAGGAGGATAGGAATATGCCAGAAGAGAGAGGCCAAATATTTGATTAGGTGAGTGGTGACGACTGGAGAGAGGGACTGGAGTAGGTGTGGGGGAATGGGGTCAGGGGTTCATTTAATGGGACAAGAGGAAGAGCCTGGCGACTTCTTCTTCTGTGACTGGGTCAAATCTGGAGAGTGAGCCAGAGAAACAGTGGGGAGGAATGGGAGTGGCAGCGCTTGGAGGCTGGGAGCTGATTTCTTGTTGTCTATTTTCTCCGTAAAGTAAGAGGCTAGATCATCAGCACAGAGGTCAGTGATAGTGGCCTGTTCTTTAGGAGTGAGGAGAGACTGAAAGGTGTCAAAGAGTTTTTTATGTTGTTGAACAGCTCAGCACTCCTAGACCATTGCTGGAGGAATCACGTTTGTGATATGAGCCAAGGCTGTCTTGTTCCATGTTTGTAGGTTATGAGGGTGACGGGCGCTACTTGGTCCAGGGTGCTTCTAAGAGTATCATTGTAGTGATTCACTGCCAGATCTGTACAGGAGAAGGAGGAGATTGGGAACAGTGATGAGAAGAGAGAGTCTGTGAGTGCATGAAGGTTAATGGCCTGTAGATTTCTGGATGTGTGATAGGTAGGGGTGGGTTGTGGTGGTTGAGGGTTAGTAGTCGTGAAGGAGAGATTGTTGTGGTCAGAGAGGGGAAGAGGTGAATCATCTAAGGAGGAGGTTGAGCAGAGCCAGACAAAGATCAGGTCAAGGGTGTTACCATCTTTGTGTGTCTCACAGGTTGAGAGCTGTGAGAGGCCAAGAGAGGTGGTTAGAGAAAGGATCTGGGATGCAGATGGGGAGATGGGGCTGTTTATGGGGATGTTAAAGTCTCCCAGAATGAGGGTTAGTAATTCTGAGGACATGAAATGCAGCAGCCATGCATAGAAATGATCGAGTAAGGAGGTTGGGGACCATGGGGGGTGGTATACCACCACTACTCTGAGGAGGAGGGGATACAGTAGCCTAATGGTGTGAACCTCAAAAGAAGGGAATGGGCTGGAGGGATGACCTGAAAAGTACATCGTGGGAAGAGGAGTAAGGCTAGGGTCACACTTGCGTTTGCAATCCAGTTACTGGATCCAGTTTTTCATCCTGAAAACCTGATCAGGTTCCTGACCCATAGACTCCAATGTTGACAATTGTTTGCCAAAGTGCAATCTGTCTACTGGATGCAGTTTTTGAGAAGTCAGATTTTAATAGGGTCTGCAACACTTTTTGGCCTTTTAGCAAAACCTGATCAGTTTTTTTTAACATGGGACCTTATGGGAACCTGATCCAGTACCTGATGGTACATATAGGTACCCTCAGGTACCTGATCAGGTACCTGACCCAGTAAAAATGCCTCCAAACAGACAAGGGGAAAAACTGGATCCAGTAATGCATCCAGTTACTGTATACAGGCTTCAAAGTGTGACCCTACCCTTAGGGCCGCTTCACACTGTGGCGTGATCCGGTCCGGTTCTGTCCGGGATGCCCCTGACAGCCGCGGACCGGATCAGCACACAGGACTGGGGGGCTATTATGCCCTCCGGTCCGGTGTGCAGCGCACGCAGCTGCAGCCGCTGACAGGTCAGGACCGCGACGCCCGTGGTCCTGACTTATCAGCAGCGGGAACTGTGTGCACTGCACACCGGACCGGAGGGCATAATAGCCCCCCAGTCCTGTGTGCTGATTCAGTTTGCGGCTGTCAGGGGCATCCCGGACAGACCCGGACCGGATCACGCCGCAGTGTGAAGCGGCCCTTAGTGAGAAAGTAGTTACGTATGAAGGGAAGTTTGTTGCATATAGACTGTGGATTCCAGAGAGCACAATTATATATATTATATATAATCATTTATAAATGCAATATTTTATTTTGTTATTAAGTTTCTTTCTATTTGAGAGATATAACTCATTTTCATGATCAAATTGTTAATTTTATTATTTTGTCTTGCCTCAAACTCCGTTAATAAATGACAACCATACATATCTTCACATTCTTTTTGCATATAACTCCTCCAGTTTTTTAAAGCAACTTTTTATATTCACAAGAGTTTTAAATTGGAAGCACTATAATTCATATAAAATGGGAAATGAATGGACAAGAAATAAGACAAAGGACACTCCTGTCCTGAGGCACCTACTGTATTATAGTCTAAAGAGGAACTTACAATGCTGACTTATGGATACATGCATTGATTAAAGTCATGGGGGTCAAGGTCACGCTTACTTCTTTTTGTGGACATGAATAGTAGAAAAGTATGCTTTATACAGAGTTAAGCTAAATATAATTTCTTTAACGTTATATGATTTAAATGAGATAAAAGACAACACTCACCGGATCTCTTCGACGTGTTCTTTAGTCACAAAATGTGAGGGTATATAGTGCAGGAGGGGTCAGCAGGTGGACAACGGCTCCGTTTCGCGTGTATAGCGCTATACACGTGAAACTGAGCTGTTGTCAACCCTGCCGACCCCACCCTGCACTATGTACCCTCACATTTTGTGAATAAAGAGCACGTTGAAGAGATCCGGCAAGTGCCGTCTTTTATTCCATTTGAGGCTACCTTCACATTTGCATTCCCCTACACAGCGTTCTACGGAGGTGGATCCGCAATGTGACCGCAGCACCGCAAGCCCCTATCTTTATAATGGGAGTGCACGGTGCTGCGCATGACCGTGCGCACCCATTCACTCCCATATGTGATCTGTGTGCTGGCGGATGCCTGCGCGCAAATCACCCAGTCTCGTCCGCACCAGAAATTCAACATGTCGCGTTTGTGGTGCGGACGAGACTTGGTGATTTGTGCGCAGGCGTATGCCTGCGCACAGATCACACATGGCAGTGAATGGGTGTGCGCGGTCATGCGCAGCACCTTGCGCTTCCATTATAAAGATAGGGGCTTGCGGTGCTGCGGTCACATTGCGGATCCCCTCCGCAGAACGCTGCGGAGGGGAACGCAAATGTGAAGGTAGCCTAAATCATGCTTCTTGCTGACTGAGCAACATTGGTCCCTGGAACACTGTGTGTCCGGCTGTGCTGTTTAAGCTTGCAGCGCTGGTGCCTCATTCCCTTATGCAAAAAACTTTACAGTTCTATGATAACTTAATAATGCAGCATTACTAGTAATGATTTGAAGTTATCTTTGAAAAAAAAGACGTAAAAAAAAGAGGAAACAAAGAATAATCTTTAAAACGTGAACTCATAAATCCAGATTAATTTTAAAGCCTTTCCTACAGAGGCTATATCACCTGTGTTGGCTGCTTTTCTGCTTCAGAACACAATGGATAGCCAATGTTACACACAAATAATTTTACTAAATATGAATGATTAAATAAATCTTCTTAATCGTTCCTTAGATTTCCACTTTCTAAACAACCGAAGCACAAGTACCCTCTAAAACATCGTATTTGTTCTGTTCAAAAGATGAACAAACAAAATTACCCACAGGTAAACATATATACAGTGGGTACGGAAAGTATTCTGCCCATTTCATTTTTCACTCTTTGTTTCATTGCAGCCATTTGGTAAATTAAAAAAAATGTAATTTTTTCTCATTAATGTAGACCTGTTTCAAATCTAAGGTTGGTGTGCGCTTTGCTTAGGCTAGGGTCGCACTTGCAGATTTTACATGCGTTTTTGAGACTTGCGTTTTCTGAAAACGCATGCAAAAATGCATCCATAGGCCCCCATGCAAAAAATGCATGCCCCAATAGCAAAACTACATGTCTGAATGTACCATGCGTTTTTGGGATGCGTTTTTGGCTCAGCCCCCAAAAATACTGCAAGCAGCATTTTTTGGTGCCTTTTCAAAAACGCATGCATTTTTTAAAAAACACATGCGTTTTTTTAACATGGAACCCTATGGGAAACGCATGCGTTTTTATATGGCACTAAATGGCACATGCGTTTTTGCATGGGTTTTTTTTAAGGTTCCCCCACACCTATCAGCAAAAACGCATGCAAAAACGCAGGCTGGAAAAAAGCACCTTAAAAAACACATGGCAAGTGTGACCCTAGCGTTAATTAGCGTTTCTAGGCGTTTTTACCACTAAAAACACATAAAAACGCTAGCGTTTTTGCCCCCATTAATCTTAATGGAAACACATGTAAAAACGCATGTGCATTTTCAAAAATGCAAAACGCATGTGTTTTTGCCAACGCTGCACAAAACGTCAGGGAAGATATTTTGTGCTGCACTGGCAAAAACGCATGCATTTTGCGTTTTTGAAAACGCACATGCATTTTTGCATGCGTTTTTACATATGTTTCCATTCACATCAATGGGGCAAAAACGCTAATGTTTTTAGCAGTAAAAACGCCTAGAAACGCTAATTAAGCAAAACACACACCAACCTTAGATGTGAAAACACCCGTACACTCTGCACGCCATCTTGACTGAAAAAAACAGAAATGTAGGTATGTGTGCAAATTTATTCAAACAGAAAAACTGAAATATCACATGGTCATAAGAATTTAGACACCTAGATTTGGGCATCCTCTGCCTTTCTACCTTGCATATCCTCTCCAATTCCGTCAGGTGGATGGTGAACATTGGTGGACAGCCATTTTCAGTGCATAGTGTACATTAATGAGAAAAAAATGAATTTACCAAATAACTGCAATGAAATAAAGGGGTCTGAATGCTTTCCGCATCCACTCTATATACCTAGACAGTTACAGTGCCTACAAGTAGTCTTCAACCCCCTGCAGATTTAGCTGGTTGACACATGCGGAATTAACTTGGCATTGTGACATTTGGACTGTAGATCAGCCTGGAAGTGGGAAATGCACAGCAGCCAAAAAGATTTTTTAATTTTTTTTTTTTTTTTAAAGCATTAAAAGTTAATTCAGAGGGTCATTTATTATTCAACCCCTCAAACCACCAGCATTCTGTTTGGTCCCCCTAAAGTATTAAGAAGTAGCTCAGGCACAAAGAACAATGAGCTTCACATGTGTGGATTAATTATCTTTTGCCAGCCTTTTTTGACTATTTAAGACCCTCCCCAAATTTGTGAACAGCACTCATACATGGTCAACATGGGAAAGACAAAAGAGCATTCCAAGGCCATCAGAGACAAGATCGTGGAGGGTCACAAGGCTGACAAGGGGTACAAAACCCTTTCCAAGGAGTTGGGCCTACCTGTCTCCACTATTGGGAGCATCATCCGGAAGTAGAAGGCTTATGGAACTACTGTTAGCCTTCCATGGCCTGGACAGCCTTTGAAAGTTTCCTCCCGTGCTGAGGCCAGGCTTGTCCAAAGAGTCAAGGCTAACCCAAGGTCAACAAGGAAGGAGCTCCGGGAAGATCTCATGGCAGTGGGGACATTGGTTTCAGTCAATGCCATAAGTAACGTACTCCACCGCAACGGTCTCCGTTCCAGACGAGCCCGTAAGGTACCTTTACTTTCAAAGCGTCATGTCAAGGCTCGTCTACAGTTTGCTCATGATCACTTGGAGGACTCTGAGACAGACTGGTTCAAGGTTCTATGGTCTGATGAGACCAAGATCGAGATCTTTGGTGCCAACCACACACGTGACGTTTGGAGACTGGATGGCACTGCATACGACCCCAAGAATACCATCCCTACAGTCAAGCATGGTGGTGGCAGCATCATGCTGTGGGGCTGTTTCTCAGCCAAGGGCCTTGCCATCTGGTCCGCATCCATGGGAAGATGGATAGCATGGCCTACCTGGAGATTTTGGCCAAGAACCTCCGCTCCTCCATCAAGGATCTTAAGATGGGTCGTAATTTCATCTTCCAACAAGACAACGACCCAAAGCACACAGCCAAGAAAACCAAGGCCTGGTTCAAGAGGGAAAAAATCAAGGTGATAGAGTGGCCAATTCAGTCTCCTGACCTTAACCCAATTGAAAACTTGTGGAAGGAGCTCAAGATTAAAGTCCACATGAGACACCCAAAGAACCTAGGTAACTTGGAGAAGATCTGCATGGAGGAGTGGGCCAAGATATCTCCAGAGACCTGTGCCGGCCTGATCAGGTCTTATAAAAGACGATTATTAGCTGTAATTGCAAACAAGGGTTATTCCACAAAATATTAAACCTAGGGGTTGAATAATAATTGACCCACACTTTTATGTTTAAAATTTATTAAAATTCAACTGAGCAACATAACTTTTTGGTTTGTAAGATTTATGCTTCTGTTAATAAATCCTACTCTCGTTTGCAGTTTGAAGGCTCTAACTTATTTGCATCTTATCAAACCACCTAAATCTGCAGGGGGTTGAAAACTACTTGTAGGCACTGTATATAAATCAAGACAAGAGGAACGAACTGGTGGGCCAATGTGCCCTATGTCCAAACAATCCCCCACCTGGAGGGGGGGAGGGGCTTGCGCATCTGTCTCAGCAAAAACTTACCCTCCCTGTCCCTATACTGTGCTAATCAGTGTAGCTACAGATAGAAATGTGAGGGGTCTGAAAAATATATTAATGTTATAATGTAAAATATTAATTTAATATAATGGTAAATATTAATTCCTAAACAGTTCAGTCATTCATACATATAGTAGTACAGTATCACAATTGATATCTCATATAGGACCCATTTAATTCAATAATATCACATCCTTTTCTATGTTGCCTACAGTATTTTGTTGTCAAACAAAGGATTTTAGTTGTAGTTCCTTCAGGACTTTGGACTATGATGTCCTAGTAACATCCAGGGATGTAACAGTTCCATTGGTTTATAGGGCTATTGTCTGCTCTGTCCTTCAAAAACATCCTTTAGGGAGGCCAAAAGACACACATCAAAGCCCAATGGATTTCCCCAAGTGGTGGTGGAGAATACTCCTGCATGAGTAGCCCCTGCAACCTCCTGAGACCATCCAGCAGCAGACTACTATCACCAATGGGAACCCTGAGCTCGCGCAGTGCTGAAAATGCTGGCAGGCAGAATTAACACCAAGTAAAGTGGACTCTCCTAACAACAAGGCAATGACCAATCCCTCTGTTGGCATTTTGTCCAGAGAAGCTCGTTTATAGATCTTCTATGACCGAGACCTGTCTTTTTGTTAAGGGAACCTGTCACCTAATCTAGCCCTCCTAACCTATGAATACCTGTCCATGCAGTCTAAAACTACTATAACCATCCCAGTCTGACATTTCATGTAGGTGTACAAGCTGAATCAATAATTTATTACACTTACATTTTTCTTGTCAGCAGGGCGTTCCCTGAGGGTTTTTGTCAGGTAGGCAGAGTCTCCTGGTTCGCGCTGCCCCCGCCTCAGTGCTTAATTGACGCCCTGATGGGCGTAATTCTGGTGGCAGAGCGCGGGCATGTTTATATTTCCCTGCCTTCCTGTGACGCGGCGGGTCACGTGATGCCTGTAAGCGACACTTCCTGTGACGTAGGGCTGTGTGCGCTCATTGCACAGGTCGCCTTCAACCTGCCATCTGCGCATGCGTTGAAAGTGGCCTGTGCAATGAGCGCACACAGCCCTACGTCACAGGAAGTGATGCGTACAGGCATCACGTGACCCGCCGCGTCACAGTGATGCGGCCACAGGTAGGAAAAATATAAAACAAACTAAAGCTTGGTGTGACACTGGCACCCTTTATATTAAATTAGTGTGTAAACACATTTTGACTCACCTATGGTAAATCACAAATGAGAATAGCCTGTAATATATTTTTGGTGCCCATGTTACATTAATTGGTTAATGAATGATGAGTTCAATGTTAATAATAATAATAATAATAATAATCATAATAATAATGAAAATAATAATAATCTTTATTTATATAGCGCCAACATATTCCGCAGCGCTTCACAATAAAGAGGTTCATATTCGAACAATCATAAGAAGCAGTTATCAGAAAATACAATACAATACAATACAATACAAAAAACAATACAAAACAACATACAATACAAAGCATAATACAATATTTAAAGCAAAATAATGACAGCCCTGATCATAAGAGCTTACAATCTAACAATGAGGTAGGGGTGACACAAAGTACAGGTGCTTATTTACAATGATGAAATAGTCAACTTGAGGAGATCGGGAACAGATAGGAGCAGCACAAGTGCTGTTATTTGTGATGAATTTGAGACTGGTGGAGCGGATAGACTATGTCTAAATGACTTTGACTAGGGATCATGATAGGCCACCCTAAAAAGATGTGTTTTTAGAGATCGCCTGAATCTATGTAAGTTGTGGATATATCTAATTTCTTGGGGTAGAGCATTCCAGAAAATTGGTGCAGCTCATGAGAAGTCTTGGAGCCAGGAGTGGGAGGTTCAGATTAATGCAGAAGTGAATCTAAAGTCACTTCCAGAGAGAAGAGAATGGGTGGGGTGATAGACAGAGATGAGGGTAGAGAGGTAGGGAGGTGCTGCACTGTGAAGAGCTCTGTGGGTGAGACCAAGCAGTTTGAAGTGGATCCTATAGTGTATAGGCAGCCAGTGCAATGACTTGCATAGAGCGGAAGCATCTGAGTAACGGTTAGCTAGATAGGTGATCCTGGCTGCTGCATTAAGGATTGACTGGAGAGGAGAGAGTCTATTGCGGGGAAGTCCAATTAAAAGAGAATTACAATAGTCAACGCGAGAGTGAATCAGGGCCGCAGTGAGGGTTTTTGTGGTTTCCAAGGTGAGAAAGGGGCAAATTCTAGAGATGTTCTTCAGGTGCAAACGGCAAGAGCGGGCGAGAAATTGTATATGTGGGGTGAAGGAAAGATCAGAGTCAAACATAACACCAGGACACCGAGCCTGTTGCCTAGGAGTTATTGTGGTGCTGGACACAGAGAGATGTCAGATTTAGGGAGGTTAGTGTAGGGGGGAGAAGAAGAAGTTCAGTTTTGGAAAGGTTGAGTTTCAGATAGAGAGCGGACATGATACTGGCAACTGCGGTTAGACAGTAATTGGTGTTCTTTATTAGAGCGGGAGTAAGGTCTGGAAGAAGTGTATAGTTGTGTGTCAACAGCATAAAGATGGTACTGAAAGCCAAATTTTCTGATGGTATGTGCAATTGGGGCCATGTAGACAGAGAAGAGAAGAGGTCCAAGGACTGAACCCTGAGGGACCTAAATAGTGAGAGTAAGAGGGGAGGAAGTGGAGCCAGCAGATGATACACTGAAAGAGCGGTCAAAAAGATAGAAAGAGAACCAGAAGAGAACCGTGTCCTTGATGCCGATGGAGTGCAGCATGGAGAGTAGAAAATGGTGGTAAACAGTGTCAAAGGCTGCAGAGAGATCAAGAAGAATAAGCAGAGAGTGGTCACCATTACGTTTTGCTGTCAGAATATCATTGGTCACTTTGGTGAGTGCAGTCTCTGTACAATGTAGGGGGCGGAAACCAGACTGCAATAGGTCTAGAAGACAGTGAATGGCGAGGTAACGGGTGAGGTGGCTGTAGACCAGGCGCACCAGGTGTTTAGAGATGAAGGGGAGATTGGAGACTGATCTGTAGCTGTTTGTGCAGGATAGGTCGAGAGAAGTTTTCTTTAATAATGGAGTAATGATTGAGTGTTTGAAGGAGGAGGGGAAGATGCCAGAAGAGAGAGAGAGATTGAAGATTTTGGTTAGGTGAGTGGTGACGACCGGAGAGAGGGACTGGAGTAGGTGTGGTGGAATGGGGTCAGTGGTGCAATTAATAGGACGAGAGGAAGAGAGGAGTCTGGCGACTTCTTCTTCTGTGACTGGATCAAATCTGGAGAGTGAGCCAGAGAAACTATGGGGACAAATGGGAGTGGCAGCGCTTAGAGGCTGGGAGCTGATTTCCTAGTGGATATTGTCTATTTTCTCCATAAAGTAAGAGGCTAATTGAGTGTTTGAAGGAGGAGGGAAGATGCCAGAAGAGAGAGAGAGATTGAAGATTTTGGTTAGGTGAGTGGTGACCACCAAAGAGACAGACTGAAGTAGGTGTGATAGGAATGAGGTCAGCGGTGCATATGGTGGGAAAAGAGGAGCCTGGAGACTTCTTCTGTGACTGGGTCGAATGTGGAGAGTGACCGGGAGGAAATGTGGGGAGAGGTCGGGGTAACAGCGATATGAGGTTGAGAGTTGATTTCCTGATGGATGTTTTCTATTTTCTTAGTGAAATAAGAAGCCAGATCATCAGCACAGAGGTCAGTGATAGGGGTGTGTACTTTGGGACTGAAAAGAGAATGGAATGTGTCAAAGAGTTTCTTTGGGTTGTTGGATAGTGAAGACACCAGGGTGGTGAAGTAAGTCTGTTTGGCGAGGTGGAGGGCAGAGTTGTAAGTTCTCAGCATAAATTTATAGTGAATGAACTTTTCTGGTGTGTGGGTTTTCCTCCATAGATGTTCAGCACTCCTGGAGCGTCGCTGGAGGAATCGAGTTTGTGATGTGAGCCAGGGCTGTTTAACTCTGTGTTTGGAGGTTCTGAGAGTGAATGGTGCTACTTGTTCCAGGGTGCTTCTAAGAATGTCATTGTAGTGATTCATATCCGGACAGTAGAAGGAGGAGATTGGGGACAGTGATGAGATGAGAGAGTCTGTGAGTGCATGAGGGTTAATGGCCTTTAGATTTCTGAATGTGTAATAGGTAGGAGTGTACAGGGGTGGGCAAGGATTTGTGAGCGTGAAAGAGAGAATGTTGTGACCAGAAAGAAGAAGAGGTGAGTTATCTAAGGAGGAGGTTGAACAGAGCCGGACAAAGATCGGGTCAAGGGTGTTAACATTCTTGTGTATCTCAGAGGTTCAGAGTGGGAGGGGTTGGAAGAGCCTAATGGTGTGGACCTCAAAAGAAGGGAATGAGAGTGATGGAGCTGGGGGATGACCTGGAAAGTACATTGTGATACAAGAGTAAGCCAACTCCACCACCATGTCTGTTCCCAGTTCTGGAGAAAATGTAAGCCTTTGTGAGAAATAGCAGCAAGGGAAACCGTGCCTGAGTCCTGGATGCAGGTTTCAGTGAGGGCCAGCAGATTAAGAGAGGTACTGAGAAAGTAGTTGTGGATGAAGGGAAACTTGTTGCATACAGATCGTGGATTCCAGAGCGTGGAATTAAAAGAGGGAGATAAAGTTGTGCAGGTAATGTTGATAAGGTTAGCATGGTTTCTATGTGTGGTGGGTGAGGGGTTGAAGTTGGGAGAGGGTGAACCAGGATTTGAAGAGATATCACCTGACAGGAGCAGCAGTAAAAAGAGAAAGAGCAAATAGTTTTTGTAATTGTGACATTGTTTATGATGCAATAGCCTGGAATATGATGGTCTGAGATTATTCAGTAAGGTGAAGAGAGTATGGGAGCTAAATAAAGTAGAGCGGAAGGAGAGAAGGGCTCATGTGGATGAGGGGTGACGGAGGGGGGTGGGATGGTGGGAGTGAATGGCAAAGGCACATAGGAAGATAGACATTTAAATAAAGGACATGGTTTAAAAAAAAATATAAGAGAGTGTGTTACCTCACTCCTGCCCTGACTAACTGCCATGAAGTAACTGCAAGCAACTTAGCAATTAATGCTACTTTGCATGAGATGCCACAAGTGCAAACCCCCCACGTGTGTACCCCTTATGACAGAACTAAATTTATAGGGCACTCTAATGAATCATGGTATCAGTTGATTAGCAGCTGCTCCTCACAGCATGGGATAAATAAATGATGAAAGGCCACAGATCAGACATTGGGAAAAAGCTGGCTCAACACAATCTCACCTTAAACAAGATAACATATACAATGTGGGAAATAGCCATATACTTTTGAGTAAAGAATATAATGCATACAGATGGCATGGGAGAGTTTACAATAAATGCAGAGGTAGATTTACCATAAGGCTATATGAGTCAGGCTGATATTGCAACGGAGGTCATTGCAGCAAGCAGAGCTAGATTTAACATACACTGTTACAATCAGATTGGAAGTCCAATTTAGCAACTGCAGATGACAGCAAGTGGTAGTGGAATATTACCTGTATGAAGAGAAGAGATGATGAATATTAGTCAACTGCCATGAAGTAACTGCAAGCCACTTCGCATTCAATGCCACTTTGCATGAGATGCAATGTTTTAAAATGCCGCATGTTATGCCATGCTCCTTTGTCACAATAGTTAAGACAAAGGAGCTGTTTGAGGACTTTCAGAACAGCTAATATTAGTAAATTCAAAACTTCTAAAGGGTATGAGGCCATTTGGAAAGATGTTGGTGTCCCAGTTTCATCAGTGCGCAATGTTAGCTTGAAGTTTGCAAAGCGTAGAACCATCATGAACCTCCCTAGACATGGTGGAAAGATGAAAATTGAGAGGAGATATGTCACAGCCCCACCAGAGCCTGTCTCTTGACATTCGCTTCTGTCACCAGGTAAAGCTGTATTCACACTTTAGATGGTGCTGGTCTATAGAAATCAGAACCAGAATTTCTAGTGAATACAGGCTCCACTCATCCACTAAGGCTAGAGTGGCTGGATCCTGCATTGCTTCACAGTCTGGCAAAATGTGTGGGTCTGTGCATGCTGCTTCACTGATGTCATTAACTCTTAGGCTTCAAACTATTGGAAAGCACCACATACTACTAAAATTTTCATCTTTGTGCTCCAAACTGTTAGGAACAGTTTTTGGTTCACCTGGATAGTCTCCAGCCCTGAATTGAGTTTTCCTGTTTTACCTCAGCCTATTTTTGGATGCTACTCATGCTTTATGATTTTGTACCTTGCTGCCATTTTGATTTTGGCGCAGCTCCCTGACTACACTATCAGATCCTGATTTTCCTTTTCCTGACCTCCAAGCTTTGTTCCTGCTTGGCAGGTTTTTTCATTGGACTGCAGTCCTTTTATAGGCAGTCATTTCCTTAACCAAATCCAAAATGTCTGTAAAAGGGTCTCAGGGTTTCTCAGAGTTTTCTCTAATGGAAAAGTTTCTAGTCTGTTTAATGTAGCCTTTTTGTGCTGGTAACCTTGAACAGATATCACCAGATGTCTTCGAAGGTTAGTGTGAATGGTAGAAAAAACACCAGGTCAAACATTCAAAGATCAGAATGTCAACTTGGAACAGTCTGGAGTCATGGTTTCAAGAAGTATCATATGCCATAAACTAAACCAAGTAGAGCTGTATTGGTGAAGGCCAAGTTAATAACCATTGCTGAAGAAAATACACTAAATGGAATGACTGATCTTTGCCAAAGAGTACCTTGAAAAACCACAATCCTTCTAGGAAAATGTTGTGTGGACCAATGAAGCAAAAAATAGACCTTTTTAGCAATGCAAAGCAACAGTTTGTTTAGAGACAGCGCAATGAAACTTTTAAGGAAAAGAACGCCCTAGCAACAGTTTTTACATTTATGTGATATTTCCGTTTTTCTTTTTTAATAAATTTGCCAAAATTTCTGCATTTCTGTTATTTCTCCGTCAAGATGGGGTACAGAGTGTACACTAATGAGAAAAAAATTATCTTTTTTGAATTTACCAAATGGTTGCAATGAAACAAAGATTGAAAAATCTAAATGGTTCTGAGTACTTTCCATATTCACTGTAGAATAGACAAGTATATGTATTATAATTGAAGTGCTGGAGATATCTGCATTATGTTACAAGATATTAGTGAATTTACTCCGCTTTAAAATGGATAAATCTTTTATCTTTAGATGTGTAGGTGCATGTGAACATAACCACTGACATTTCCTAAAATTCAGTGACAACAGCTAAATATCTGATACAATTTGCAACTACATGACTTCAGCTACTTTAACACATCTCAGGGTATACAGGTCTTAACAGAGAAGACAGTAAGACTATCATTATATAAACCAGAGCTCTCATGCTCTGATCAACAAATGTTGATTTGATTTTGTTCACAGCCATTAAACATTGTAATCACACTTACAGTATGTCGTAGCAAGCAACAGAGATGAAACCAAGATATATAAGTTCAAGACGAAGGTGAAAACAACAAGTCCAAAAAATGACTTAACTGATATGCAAAAGCTGGAATGCCCGTACTTTAAAAGGAAATATGTCAGGAGATAACAGACAGGTTTAGACATACCTTCCGGTCTTCAAGTAGATTTTGCATGGCTAAGAAAAAAGTTAGGTGGTGCATTATGTAAGGGCAGTAAATTTAAGGAATTACTCCATTTTTATGTTCAAATATTTTTATTGGATTGCAAATAAAAGAACGATATAACATACAGTATAATTTGCATAAATGATGCAGAAATCAATGAAGTACAATAAAAGGAGATTAGTAATCTAGGTGATACAATATGAAGAAAGATGTACAATCTATGTATTCATAGACCGAGGATGAATCAGAAATATATAACACTACTCAAGGCTTTAGTCGCTCGGTCAATGATTTATGTATATATCATTCATATTCCAGTAATTTGGTTATTTAATGCATAACGAGTTGCTAAACAGTAACTTAACTATTTACATACATAGAAGTACATAGAGTATATTAGAATGCCCGCTATGAATTAAGGTGGGTATGATTTACTTGAAATAGTAATGGTAAATAAGTTGGATTGGGGTACGAAGATTAATCTGGTCTTGTACAATGTTGAGGTCTTTATGGTTGATTTGTAGGAGACATAATTTTATTCCACTCCTTCCATTTTTTGGAGTATTTTTTTAAAAAGGTTGTTTCTAAGGGCATATGTGTATTCGTATGTGTTGTGACATGCTATTTTCTCTATTGTGTTTTCCACGGTAGGGGGAATAGGGTCCCTCCAGAGGGCAGCAATGTTACTATTAGCTGTGAGTAGAATTTGTGTAATGATGGGTCTATGTTTAAAGGGAACCAACCACCTCAGATCACCCTAATACACAGTTAGTACATGTCCCTGCACCCTAAGGATACCTTTCCAGCACTGTTTTTGTGTAAAATCTTGCATTAGTATAACTCATATAAAGAGTTTATAAACTTACTAGCCTGGTGACTTCTGGGCGTATCCCTCCTTCTGTTATACATCAGGGCTGTGCATTCATTGCATGGCTGTGCTCCCCCTCCCTCTGTGCAGAGGAGATAACGATCACACCCATCAGGGCAGGGCAGCAGGCACGGAGGGAGGGGGAGCACAGACATGCAATGAACAGCCCTGAAGTATAACAGAAGGAGGGATACGCCCAGATGTCTCCAGGCTAGTAAGTTTATAAACTCTTTATATCAGTTATACTAATGCAAGATTTTACAAAAAAACAGTGCTGGAAAGGTATCCTTAGGGTGATCTGAGGTGGTTGGTTCCCTTTAACACTAGAACTACTGAGGTAGTCATTTTGACTACTTCGCACTATGTATTTCTATGTAGGTGTCACGAGTGCAGTAGTTCTAGTGTTAAGAGGGATGCATTCGAGGCCAACAAGGAGAAGTACTAGTTCAGAAGATAGGTGTAATTTCAAGCCAGTGATGCTGTTAATTAGAGCCTCAACTCCGTCCCAGAAGTATTTGAGAACTCTCCAAAAACAGCTCCAAAAAATGTGAGTCAAGCTACCAATAGCATTACAATTCCTCCAGCAGAGGGGGGAGTTGGAGTTTTGAATTTGATGAAGTTTAAGAGGGGTATAATACCAGCGTGTGTAAATCTTATAGTGGGTCTCTGGAAGGGATGAGCAGGGGATGTAAGAGTAGATAGATTCGAAAATTTGACATCCAGACATCCGTTGTAATTTCTACGTTTAGTTCTTTTTCCCATGCTTTTACATTCGATGAGTATGAAAAATGAGTGTCTTGGTTAAAGCTTTGATATATACAGTATGCCCAGTTTTCCAGAAAAGAAGGCTTCGAGGATATCTGAACATCTGAGCTAGCTTCTGGGGTAGGAAAAAGTTTAGTTTATGGGAGTTGATGAGATTTTGAATCCTCTTCCATGTCATCTCTTCTAGGATGTCGAGTTTAAATTTTTCCATAAGAAGTTGGAAGGGAATGAGTTTTTTACTTTCATCTATTATGTCTGCAAAGTACTTGACACCTAGTTTCTTCCATGAGTTTAGTTTAATCCTTGAAGATATAAGTTCCAAGATATCTATATTTATCCACGTTGGAGACACTATAGGATGAGACTTGTGAGTTTCAGTAGAGTTCTCCAAGAAAGGATTGCAGATCTGACAGTAATTTCCTCAGGGAGTTTCTTAGTTTTGTCACATAGGTAGGAGAGAGTGTTGAGGCCAAGATCGCCCTGAGGTTTAATAGATTCCTCTAGATCTAATCAAGTCGGCCCATCTTCTCCTGCCCACCAATTCTGGCTTAATTTAATTAGAGTAGCATGGTAGTAGGCAGTGAAATTGGGCAAGCCGAGTCCTCCATGTTTTTTGTTCTTTTCTAGGACTAATCTCGCTACCCTAGGTTTCTTTTTTGCCCAGATGAATGTAACCAACTGAGATTGCAATTTTTGTAACCACTTATTCAGGATTATTAAAGGGATAGATCTAAAAATATATAAAAGTTTTGGTAAAAGGCTCATCTTGTATGCATTGATTCTGCCAAGCCAAGAAATTTCTATCTTTGCCAGATGTAGAATATCGGTCTGTATAGTTTTGTAAATGGTTTTTAGGTTAGTATCTACAATTGATGTTAGAGGTTTAATAAGTTTAATTCCAAGATAGTTGATATGGTCGTTTTCCCAGGAATTACTCCATTTTTAAATCCACTCATATGGGCTTGATTAACGTCTGCTGAGCGTAGATGATAAGAGTGAAGTAAAAAGGACTGAACAAACATCAGGAAAAATAATAGATGCAATTAGCGTACTACAACCACCTTTTGAAAACGTGAAGTTTCATTTGCATAAAATATTATAGTTTACTTTCTCAATGATTGAAAATTTATTTGCAGACAAATATATATCTTTCAGCTTGCCTATTACTACTCTTCCAAGTGCTGTAATTGAACATGTGACCCTAAAGTAACTGGTAAGTTCTCTTTGTATTGGTAGGACATAAACTTGTAAGGGCGGCTTCACACCACAGTTTTGGTCTATGAGGTTCTGTCCGGTGTTTTGCTGGAAGCACTGGACAGAACCTGACAGCCCTGGATAGAACAGAACTGGAGGGCAAATATGCCCTCCAGTCCTGTTTTCTGGCGTAATCGGCAGATCGCAGGTTTCAGGAGCTGTCCTTGCTGAAATTTCAAAATCGCGGCTAGCAGGAGCTAGCTGCGGTCCTGAAATGTCACCAGGGAGCTCTCCATGGTGCTGAAGTTCAGTACAGCCCGGCGCTGAGACTCAGCACCCGGCGTCCGGGAGCCGGACCGATTTTATGTTGGATCCAGCACCATAGACTCCCATATTAGGGGGCGCTGGATCGCGCCGGATCCTGGAGGATCCAGAAGGATCCGGTTAGTGCAAATTTTTTCCCGGAACAGAAAATCGCAGCAAGCTGAAATTTTGTGTCTGGGACAGAAATCCAAATTCTCCCGGACACATGGAAACCGGATGGCAAATAGCTGCCATCCGGCCCCATAGGAACACTATGACCGGCCCCATAATGCACTGCGCCGTATGTGACATCGCGGCCAGTGCATACTACGTCTACAGAGGGTGGGAGATTCCAAATGGTGGAGGCAGGAAGGAATAAAGAATAATGCCTCCCAGCGGGGCATGCGATGCAGCATCTAGGAGGGAAGCATGGAGCGTGGGGCCGCCTTTCCAGTCCCCATCCTTAGGGACTTCTGTAAGTTTAAAGTAATTTTGCTGATGTTTAATAGGGCCCCTTTAGATCAGAAAGGGATAGATAGGGAGCTGCTAGGAAGGTGTAGGGACAGCTAGTGATAGTGTAGGGGCTTAGATCTAGATGACAGGTTGCCTTTAAAGACAGTCTTTATTTTGAGTAGAGCACTAATATTACTTGTCTGGGGTGAAGTTTTAAGGAATGAAGAGGAATCTGTCTTAATTGGGCTTTGGTACCTGTAAGTTCCCAAGTCTTATCCATCATAT
The DNA here is from genome assembly GCA_033576535.1 of Allobates femoralis. Classification (NCBI taxonomy): domain Eukaryota; kingdom Metazoa; phylum Chordata; class Amphibia; order Anura; family Aromobatidae; genus Allobates; species Allobates femoralis. The sequence goes on along the minus strand of JARQOC010000006.1, from coordinate 269,042,402 downwards.
ACTCATTCGAGTCTCATATTAGAAATTTTGCATTGAGGCCTTGACGGTTTCAATTTCTGCTCTGTTACTTACTTTCATACAAAATCATACAGGTTTATTAACTTGATTGTGAATTCCAAGGAGCTGTCATGAAAGATATTGAAATTCCAGTTATTCAAAGGAAAACAAGGATTAAAAAATTCAGCCGAAAGAATGCTTGCAGGAAAATAGAAATATCATACCTGATAAAAGAAAGATGATATAAAAAATGAAATCACATCAATAGCCAAGGCCTTGTTGATAACAGTGCTTAAAGGCAAATTCAGATGGCCCTGAGATTAAAAGAGATAAGTCCCAAGGAATATATTGCATGCCATTGGTTAAGAATCAATCTTGTTACTATCAGTGATACCAGCAGATCTGGGAAACCACTCAATGGTTAACAGAATAGGAAAAGTCAGTTTTCATATCAATATAAAAGAGCAAAGAAGTAGAAGAATGTAACAACTATAGCGCCTTGAAAATGTTATTATACCCTGAGAACGTTTCCAATTTTTTTTTTATGTTATAAAATAAATGGATTTGTATTGGGATTAATGCGATTTACCAACAGAAAGTAGCAAGTATTTGTGAAGCGTAAAGGAGCTGATATACGGGTTTCTAAATATTTTGAATTTTAAATCTGAAAGTTGTGGCATGCATTTGTATTCAGATATCCTTAATTAAATATTGCCTCCACAAGTCACCTATCAAGTAAATAGAGACAGTCTGTGTGTAAATTATTCTACAGTTGTTCTCTGAAGGCCTCTGATTTGAGAGCATTGAGGATCAAACAGCATCATGAAAACCAAGGAAAACACCAAACCGGTCAAGGAAAAAGATTTGGAGAAGAGTAAATCAGGGTTAGGTTACAAAAAAACAGCTCAAGCTCTGAACATCTCACAGAGCACTATTGAATCCATCATTCAGAGTTTGAAACAATATGGCACAACAGCAGACCTACAAAGACATGGCCATCCACTTGAGATTAAACCCATCATCACTCTGGAGGAACTGCAAATATCCACAACTCAGATGGTAGAATCTTTTTACAGGGCAACTATCTATTATATAATCACGAATGGGATTTTTGCCCCTTTTGAGTCCGCTCACGCTGCGAGTCAGCGTGGTCATGTGGATACGCCCGAAGCATTGGCCGCGCAGCGGCCATTGCGAGCAGTTCTAAGGCGACTCGCTATGCCCGCGCAGCGGGCATGGCGAGTCGCCTTAGCACCGCGAAGCATAGGCCGCGAAGCGGCCATTGCGAGTCAGAGACTCGCACTGCTAGAATCCCGATGCATGTGCATCGGGCACACAGCTAGTTAGTTATATATTCCACAAATCTGCATAGTATGGAATACTGACAAGAAGAAAGCCAAACTGGAAAGTGTGTGGGGGGAGGTGATCTGGCCAGATGAGACCAAAGTAACATTTTTTGGAGTAAATGCAAAGCATTACAAGGAATGGAGAAATAACACTGCACATCACTCAGTAAACACCATCGCCCCCCATTCAAACATGGTGGTGGCAGCATTATTATTTGGGGCTGATTCTCCCCATCAGGGACAGGAAAGCTGGTCAGTGTTAATGAGAATATGTAGGGGGGTAAATACAGGGCAAACTTGGAGGAAAACCTGTTAGAGGCTGCAAATGACTTGAGACTGGCATAGGTTCCTTTTTCAGCAGTACAACAACCATAACAAACAACTGCCAGAGCTATAATAGAATGGTTTGGATCAAAGCAAATGCATGTGGTCACTGAGACACAGGAAATAAGTGGTGAATAGTGAGGAAGAGCAGTACAGCTGCAGGTGCAAAATACAATTTTGAAAGATTTGCAGCTCATTGGCATGTGATTTTAATGCTGGGTTTCTCACAAATTGCAAAACAGATTTCCACAACCAAGGAGTGGATTTAATCAAAATGAAAGCACAAGTACATACATGCCATTAGTTTGAGACATAAAATCATAATTATAGGGTCCTTTTAATGAAGGTGGAGGAATAAGAAATACTATTAGAGATGAGCAGATCCAACAGAAGAGGATTGAGTTTACGTTGATTGTACTGAAATTTGCAGCATTATAGAAATTTTAGCACTTTGAGATTCAATTCACATATCACAAAAAAAAGTTTCCCTGCACAATTTTCCACACTTGTGAAGCATCACAGAGTGGGCTAATAACTTTTTCCAACAATGGTGGGCTTTCCTTGCAGCTATGACATCACATCCTGGTTTCACAAATTAATTTTCTTACCCTGTACAGTGTTGGGGAGTACACCACTGGGTCATCAGAGATCAGTCATTCAGAATGAAGTAGAGGGCCGATATTATTTACAACAGAGTTGGATTCCATCTCCAGCCAGTGAATTTGTATTTCATAAGACCTGCTCATCTCTAGATAATTTAGAATATAAGATTAGCTTAGTCTGCTATGTGGAATTATAGGCTGCCACATTGATGTGCAAAATATTTAGTTATCATGTTACATAAATAACCTCAACTCACTACAGTTTTACCTTAACTAGTACAGTATGTAGGTTATTATTATTAGTTACTATTTATTTATTAATTTTTAAAGCACTATTAATTTCATGGTGCTAAATTCATGAAAAGCGTTTATATACAAAAATCAAATATAAAGTTACAATCAACAGATTAACATTTTCAGAATGGTACATATCTGTCAGGACCCTGCAGTCGCTGGCTTAGTCTATATTGAAATGAGGAAAGAGACAGTAGGTTGGGGAGGTGACAGTGAGATCATTGCAGGCAGTAAGCTTTCTTGCGGAGATGGGTTTTCATGTTCTGTCTAAAGATTCCAAATGTTGTAGACAATCGGACTTGTTGAGGCATGGAATTACAGAACCACGGTCAATGCTCAGGAGTAGTCCTATAGGTAATTAAAGGGATCCTGTCACCTCCAAAACGCCTCATAAGCTAGCAAAACATGTCTCTGCACCATCCTATCACTATTCTCACACTCTTTTTGTCTCCTAAAAGCATCCTGTGAAAGTGCATAAAAACATTTTAATACTTACTCATTAGGGATTATAATTAGCAGGGGCTATATTCTTTAGCCCTTAGGGCATGTTGTTTTGCGGCCTGAATGATCCACCCTCTCTCTGTCTGTGCTGCTGTGATGTGCAGCTGAAGGCAGGGCCAATGATTTGCATTCTGTGAGTGATAGAGGGGGGTGGGCAAAGCCTGCACAAGCAAAGCAAACAGACAGAGAGAGGGTGGATCCTGGAGCCTGCAAAACAGCCCGCCTTGGTGACTAAAGAATATAGCCCTTGCTAATTATAATCACTAATGAGTAAGTATTAAAACGTTTTTATACACTTTCACAGGATGCTTTTAGGAGACAAAAGGAGTGTGAGATTAGTGATGGGATGCTGCAGGGACATGTTTTGCTAGCTTAGGAGGCGTTCAGGAGGTGACAGGATCCCTTTAAGTGAGGAACATATGAGAGTGGAGGAGAGAATGAGGTCTTTTAAGGGCCAAAGATTAAATATTGGAAGATATCAGATTAGTTCTGAGATACATCAAGGAGACAGGGTATGGATGGCTTTGTAGGTCATAGATGCATGGTTAAAGAAAATGAATAATGTCTCATAAAAGGTACTGGCTGTCTTTTCATGGGACTGTTCAAAATTATTTCTTACATCCAAACAGAATAGATGTTGTAAAACATTTTTGGAATCAGGCTCATATTATGAGGTTGATATTAATAACTGTTTATTCTAATCAATAATTATGTTAGTAGTACAGACACTAATGTTATTAACCAGACATTTAATTGTTAATTAACAATACCTATGCATTACCATTTAAAAAATATAGTAGGTAATAGACTTTCCTTTACTCTAACAAATCAAACACCTCCTTGTGAACCCATAGATGGGCTGTCAAGTTTCTTTAACTTATACATGAGTGGATCTTTTGTAATTCAAATTTCCAGACTTCACAGAATTTTGCTCAAAAACTTAATGTGCTGTGAGTACGTTTTCAAAAATCTCAATGCTGGAAAGCTTGCAAAAATACATGTCAGGGACATGCAAGAAAAAGAGAGAGAAACTTGCTATACATAAGATTTACAGTCTACAGGCGACATAGCGCACTCTGCTGACCATTAGAGCTTACTATATTTTTTAGACTATAAAACGCACTTTTTTTCCTCCAAATTTTGGAGGAAAGTGTGTGGTGCATCTTATAGTCTGAATGTACAATTAAGTAAGCACTAGCTAGCTGTGGTGAGGGGAAAATGGTGGACTGGGAGTACAGGAGGGAGGAAAAGGTCGCGGATGCAGTAATCTATCTGCTAGGGAAACAATATGGGCCAGCTGATTAAATTACTTTAATATTCACTGCTTATGAGGAGCTTCCACACGCCCATCTCTCAGAGCTGGCTTCTATGCTGAGAAGTGCAAAAAATTTAGAGAGAGGTGGAGCGCACTAAGGCGGTAAATGAGGGACACCAGCGTGTTTTTAACAAAGGTAATCCATTCACTTGGTATGGTTGTGAGAGTCACAACCCCCTGTAAAAGTTTTGGCTGCTGCAGATCCCGGAATGCAGATACATACAGTAAAGGAGAAAAAAGCAGGGGTTTGTCCGCACTAGACCGCAGAGAAAAAAACTAAGATGCAAGCAAACCTTTATTCATACTCAAGCCAACGCGTTTCATGGCCACCTGGCCACTTCATCAGGGCAACAATGTTACAGCCAGTTCACAAGAAGCTAGTATATACATTACACCAATGACATCATGGTGATGTCAGTTCCTGTGGATAAAATTGGATAAAACCCTAGAGATTAAGATCCTGATGAGAAATTATCATAAAACTGTGGATAAAAGACATTTACATGATATAAAATGCTAAAACCAATGATTAACATTTATAAAAATGTATAAATCAATGTGCAATTCAACAAAAAGGATAGCAGCATAGAACCCATGTTTCAGCGGCTAAAAGATGGATTAAGAACCCAATTTCCCATTCTAGCTGCTTATAGCTTCTGTGGTCATCATCTAAAGTTACTTAAATGCTTCAGTATCATGGTTAAATAATTGGTAGCTGGTAGCATTGCCCCACCTCCTGCATTGATATCACCGCTTATACCCGCCCTGCTCCATGTTAGCCATGGAGCAGGGCGGGGAAAGGTGGTGACATCATGACAGGAGGTGGGGCAATGTGGCCAGCACCACAACAAGCGATCTCTCTTCTGCTCCTGCGTTTAGCTTGGCATGCAGCAGGTGAGGGAGCGAATGAGAGACATGAGGGAGGCAGTGGAGGGCGGAAAAAAGATTCAGGGGGAATGAAACTGCCCTGTGAGAGAAGTGGCTCCAGCCACTAGACCCCTCCTATCCGGCTCCAGTATGTAAGTTTTCAAATTCAATTATCTCGGGGTACAGGGGGGCTAGAGACATGTGGGACCACTTGCCTGAATGCAGGAGATATGCTGCATTCAAGTGCTGCAATAGGATCACCATGCATGGGAGGTGACAGGTCCTCTTTAATAAATTACTGTGTGCACAAAAAGATTCTACCACTCTTCTGGTGAACTATAACTCCCAGCATGCTTAAGGTTCTGCAGGAAGTTATAGTTCCCCTTAACGTGACATGAATGGCACCTATTAGATCTTAAAGCACCACTCCATTGTTTTTCTTCAGCTCTGGAGTGGTGCTTTAAATGTAAGCCTCCTCCCTCAGTTGTTATACTCATCTTTTTCAAAATGTACTTTACCGACAACGCTCAGGTCCCATGGCACCATCTTTCCCTTGTAGCTTTTACCAAATTGTTTGCATCAAATCTTTTTTTCTCTATTTTCCACCACTAAAACCCTGGTCCAGTGCCTCTTATAGTCCGAAAAATATGGTATATACTATAGAAGGGAGAGACTTACCCAAGAATATGACTCTGCTAAACAAACTGTGCAACACTGGGAACTGTACCCATGTGCTTACCAACAGTGTATAGGGTATGATAATCTTCAAGATGTGATAGTAGAGCATTATGAGGAGACCCACATGGCAATGAAAAATTACATTAGTCCACTCTTTGTTGCTTCAGCAATTTGTGAAATATTGCTGGATCATTTTAGTTTTTTTTTTTCCTAAAGCAAATCAAGTCTCAAAATGTTTGAATTTATAAGAAACTACAAATTTCAGGAAATTTGGCTCAAACTCGATCTGCTCATTTCTATTAAAGATATCATATTATACATCCACACAACACATATTAATTTTATGAGACTGAACCCTTACCAAATTGAATCAAAATCTGTACTAATAGCCCACAGGACTAGATTGAATGTACAGTTTGCAATTTAAGTTATTTATGAATCTTATCTTCATAAAAATTATTTAAGTAAATCAAGAAAATTATACAATATGTATAATACCCAAAGCTTTTATTTTATGAGTTCTTGCAATGTGCTTCACTTGGATTCTTATTAAAACCATAAACTATATAAATATATTTATTTTTTTCCAGTGGATAAAATTGGAAGCTATTCTACATTAAGTATAATTCAGAATATCTAAAGTATCTCCAATCTGCATATAAGTATATATATAATTACTAGCTGTGAGCCGATGCAAATGCATCGGATTCTAGAACGTGCATTAATTTGATTATAGTAGTTATAGCTGTTAGCCTGATGCAAATGCATCGGGTATCTAAAATATTTTATTGTTTTTTTAAAGATTTTTAAATAATAATCGCATCATCAATAGCAATAATATAAGCCATAGCATTATTATTAGCAGTAATAGCAGTGATTAATAGCATTATTAGCAGATTTAGCATTAAAACAGTATAATAGCATTAATAGCATTTATTAGCATTTATAGCCTTATTAATAGCATTATTAGCATTAATAATAGCATTTAATACATTATTAATAGCATTATAGCATTATTATTAGCATTAATAGCATTAATAATAGCATTATAGCATTAATAATAGCATTAATAACATTATTAATAGCATTATAGCATTAATTATAGCATTAATAGCATTATTAATACATTTATAGGATAAATTATTTAGCATTAATAGCATTAATATAGCATAATACATATAGCATATTAATAGCATTATAGTTTAATAGCATTAATAGCATTAATAATAGCATTATTAGCATTAATAATAGCATTAATAACATTATTAATAGCATTAATAGCATTATTATTAGCATTAATAGCATTAATAATGCTATTAATAGGATAAATATTAGCATTAATAGCATTAATAGCATAATTAATAGCATTAATAGCATTAATAGGATAAATATTAGCATTAATAGCATTAATAGCATAATTAATAGCATTAATAGCATTATTAATACCATTAATCGCATTATTATTAGCATTAATAGCATTAATAATAGCATTATTAGCATTAATAATAGCATTAATAACATTATTAATAGCATTAATAGCATTATTATTAGCATTAATAGCATTAATAGCATTATTATTAGCATTAATAGCATTAATAATGCCATGAATAGGATAAATTATTAGCATTAATAGCATAATTAATAGCATTAATAGCATTATTAATAGCATTAATAGCATTATTATTAGCATTAATAGCATTAATAGGATAAATATTAGCATTAATAGCATAATTAATAGCATTAATAGCATTATTAATAGCATTAATAACATTATTATTAGCATTAATAGCATTAATAATAGCATTATTAGCATTAATAATAGCATTAATAACATTATTAATAGCATTAATAGCATTATTATTAGCATTAATAGCATTAATAGTATTATTATTAGCATTAATAGCATTAATAATACAATGAATAGGATAAATATTAGCATTAATAGCATTAATAGCATAATTAATAGCATTAATAGCATTATTAATAGCATTAATAGCATTAATAGGAGAAATATTAGCATTAATAGCATAATTAATAGCATTAATAGCATTATTAATAACATTAATAACATTATTATTAGCATTAATAGCATTAATAATATCATTATTAGCATTAATAATAGCATTAATAACATTATTAATAGCATTAATAGCATTATTATTAGCAATAATAGCATTAATAGCATTATTATTAGCATTAATAGCATTAATAATACCATGAATAGGATAATATTAGCATTAATAGCAATAACAGCATAATTAATAGCATTAATATCATTATTAATAGCATTAATAGCATTAATAGGATAAATATTAGCATTTAATAGCATTATTAATAGTATTAATAGCATTAATAGGATAAATATTAGCATTAATAGCAGAATTCATAGCATTAATAGCATTATTAATAGCATTAATAGCATTATTATTAGCATTAATAGCATTAATAATAGCATTATATAGCATTAATAATAGCATTAATAACATTATTAATAGCATTAATAGCATTATTATTAGCATTAATAGCATTAATAGCAATATTATTAGCATTAATAGCATTAATAATACCATGAATAGCATAAATATTAGCATTAATAGCATAATTAATAGCATTAATAGCATTATTAATAGCATTAATAGCATTATTATTAGCATTAATAGCATTAATAGGAGAAATATTAGCATTAATAGCATAATTAATAGCATTAATAGCAATATTATTAGCATTAATAGCATTAATAATACCATGAATAGCATAAATATTAGCATTAATAGCATAATTAATAGCATTAATAGCATTATTAATAGCATTAATAACATTATTATTAGCATTAATAGCATTAATAATAGCATTATTAGCATTAATAATAGCATTAATAACATTATTAATAGCAATAATAGCATTATTATTAGCATTAATAGCATTAATAATAGCATTATTAGCATTAATAATAGCATTAATAACATTATTAATAGCATTAATAGCATTATTATTAGCATTAATAGCATTAATAATAGCATTATTAGCATTAATAATAGCATTAATAACATTATTAATAGCATTAATAGCAGTATTATTAGCATTAATAGCATTATTAATAGCATTAATAGCATTATTAATAGCATTATTATTAGCATTAATAGCATTATTATTAGCATTAATAGCATTAATAATGCCATTAATAGGATAAATATTAGCATTAATAGCATTAATAGCATAATTAATAGCATTAATAGCATTATTAATAGCATTAATATCATTATTATTAGCATTAATAGCATTAATAGGAGAAATATTAGCATTAATAGCATGATTAATAGCATTAATAGCATTATTAATAGCATTAATAACATTATTATTAGCATTAATAATAGCATTATTAGCATTAATAATAGCATTAATAACATTATTAATAGCATTAATAGCATTATTATTAGCATTAATAGCATTAATAATACCATGAATAGGATAAATATTTAATTTTTTTTATTATTATTTTTATTTAATTATTTATTATTTTTAATTTATTTTTTTATTATTTTTTAATTATTTTTTAATTTTTTTTTTTATTATTAAATTTATTATTTAGGCTGAGACCCAGTTCTCTTTCAGGTCCGCGGAAAGGGCTGATATAATTAGCATATATTTAATTTTTTTATTGTTATTTTTATTGAATTATTTATTATTTTTAATTTTTTTTTTTATTATTTTTTAATTATTTTTTAATTATTTTTTGTATTATTTAATTTATTTATTTTTTTAAGTGAGAGTGAGACACAGTTCTCATTCAGGTCCGCATTTTTTTTTTTTTTTTATTATTATTTTTATTTAATTATTTAATATTTTTATTTATTTTTTTATTATTTTTTAATTATTTTTAAATTATTTTTTTTATTATTTAATTTATTTATTTTTTTAAGTGAGAGTGAGACACAGTTCTCATTCAGGTCCGCCTTTTTTTTTTTTTTTATTATTATTTTTATTTAATTATTTATTATTTTTTAATTCTTTTTTTATTATTTTTTAAATCTTTTTTAATTCTTTTTTTTATTATTTAATTTATTTATTTTTTTACTTGCGAGTGAGACACAGTTCTCATTGTGGTCCGCCTTTTTTTTTCCCATTCACATTTAGCGGTGTGTCGGCGATTTTATGGCCGCCCACCTGGTTCTATTTGTCGGCCCTAAAATCGCGGACACACCGCTAATGCATCTCTATGGGCAGTCAGCCCGATTTCGGATTGAACGCCAACCAATCAGAAATCGAGCTGACTTGCCCATAGACATGCATTAGCGGTGTGTCCGCGATTTTAGGGCCGACAAATAGAACCAGGGGGGCGGCCATAAAATCGCCGACACACCGGTAATGTATGTCAATGGGGAAAAAAAGGCGGACCTGAATGAGAACTGAATGAGGGGCTCTTCTGATTGGCTGAGGGCAGTATACAGCGACCAATCAGAAGAGGCCCTCAGATCTCATTGAGGTAGAATGGCGGCTTTTTCGTCCATTCTATCTTAATGAGAAGGAAGAGGACGTCGGAGGTGGAAGATCCCCGGGGCCGGACGAAGAGGCGGAGATGGCGGAAAGAAGAGAGAAGACCCCCGGGGCCGGAGGAAGAGGACGCCTGGACGGACGGAGGACTTGTGGATCGGACGGACGATCAGATGACTTGAAGGCATGTAAGTGATCGACGGGGACGTTAGGTTAGGGGACGGCGGGGGCTTCGGGTGTAGGGCCTTAGGTGACAGCGGCGTTAGGTTAGGGGACGGCGGGGGGTTAGGGTGTAGGGCTTTAGCGAGAGGGGCAGTTAGGTTAGGGGACGGCGGGGGCTTCGGGTGTAGGGCCTTAGGTGACAGCGGCGTTAGGTTAGGGGACAGCGGGGGGTTAGGGTGTAGGGCTTTAGCGAGAGGGGTAGGGGACAGCGGCGGGAGCTTAGGGGCGGCGGTGCCTTAGGGGGTAGGCGGCATGGCTTAGGGGGTATCGGCGGGGGCCTAGGGGTAGGGGCTTAGGGGCGGCGATGGCTTAGGGGGTAGACGGCGGGGCTTAGGGGGTATCGGCGGGGGCTTAGGATGCTGCGGGTCGGGGGTTAGGTGGTCGGGGCTGCTGCGGGGTTTAGGGGATAGGGGGTTAGGGGCGGCGGTGGCTCAGAGGGTAGACGGCGGGGCTTAGGAGGTATCGGCGGGGGCTTAGTATGCTGCGGGTCGGGGGTTAGGTGGTCGGGGCTTAGCGTGTAGGGGTGCGGCGGCAGGGGGCTGTAGTGTACAGCGCGATGGTATACTACAGTCCCATGGCGCTTATGGGCATGGGACTGTAGTATACTATAGCGGTGTACACTACAGTAGTATGGGCGGTCGGGGCTTAGCGTGTAGGGGTGCGGCGGCAGGGGGCTGTAGTGTACAGCGCGATGGTATACTACAGTCCCATGGCGCTTATGGGCATGGGACTGTAGTATACTATAGCGGTGTACACTAAGTGCGTAGTGGCTTAGAGCGGCAGGCGGCAGGGGGCTGTAGTGTACAGCGCGATGGTATACTACAGTCCCATGGCGCTTATGGGCATGGGACTGTAGTATACTATAGCGGTGTACACTACAGTATTATGGGCTTCTGTGGCTTGGTTGGGGGTGGGTGTGCGGACATGGGGGGGCTGTGCGGACATGGGGGGGGGGGGGCCTGTGCGGACATGGGGGGGGGGGCCTGTGCGGACATGGGGGGCCTGTTTGGACCTGGGGGAGGCTGTGCGGACATTGGGGTGGCGATTTGCGGGGAGCGGAGGCGGCTGTGCCGCCTCCGCTCCATGGTCCCCGGGGAGCGAGTTGCGGCTCAGGCAGCGACTCGCAATGGCCTCGCGGCCATTGCTCGCGCTACCTGAGCGGTAAATCGCTAAGGTTATGGCCGAGCCTGTGGATCGATTTTGGGCCAGCGGCTCGCAATGGCCGCTTGGCGGCCATTGCTCGCCCTGGGCCAGCGACTCGCAATGGCCTAGCGGCCATTGCTCGCGCAGCATTGGGCGCTTCGCGCCCAATGTTAAATTCGTATCCACATGACGACATCGGAAAGTGCGCGCGGAGGGGCGCTTTTCCGATTCGCGATTATATAATAGATGTGTACTTAAATGTAACTGGTATCATTCCTATCTCCTTATTCTGGAAAAGTCAATAACTGTACTTAAAAAGGCTATATATTTCACTTTTTTTATAAATAGTGGGGTTGCCAGAATCTCAGGTGAGAGTATTTTCTTTTTTAACAATTAGGTAACTGCTCATGTTCTTTATTTGATGTGCTATTTGGTGTTGGTTGACCAATAATAAAAAATAAAGAGCAAGGTCATTTTGACAGGCAGGAGGCAGTAGACGATATGAAGAATTTTCCAGTTTCATGGGTTCCATAAAAAAATCCATATTTTATTTAATCCTTGAGGCTTGAAGAACATATCCAGTGTTCGAAATGCGTAGCCAGGACCCCCTTTGTTCCCCCTCCGCTACCCTTCCATGTTTTCATGCCTGTATATGTCTTTTTAAATTTAAAATAAAATATGGATTTTTATGGAACCCTTGAAGCTGGAAAATTCTTCTCTTTATATTGGTTTGGTACATCTTTACTTAGGACATGTTTCCATGCAGGAAGGACTCTTCCATGCGGTAAGCTCACTATTTCTATTGTTTTCTATTTCTCTAGTCACCTTCCACGACAGCATAGGAGGTAGCCTTGCCACGCCCTAATGGGGACAGGAACACAAGAGAGGTTCAAAGGCCCCTCCCACCTCCCATTAGCCAGTGTCTTTCCTGTCCCCATGGGGCATGGAGAGGTTTTTTTTTTTCCTGTGCTGTGGGGCCGGCGACTGCAGCATACCTGATGTTTAGCCGGGCAGCGTTGGTCGGTGCTGCAGTTCTCCTCCTCCGGCTGCTCCTACCTCATGTTTTCGCGGTAGGACCGTGCCCTGGTCCTCCGGATCCTCCCTGGAGGTGATGAGGGCTTTGGGTGCCCCGCCGGCGGCCTCTCGGTGCTCCCTGAGCCCACCGGCTTCTCCCTGCGCGCTTTGTCGCGCCGACCAGATGTGACGTCACGCGCGTCACTTCCGGGTCACATGCTTCCCCGGGGGAGCGGCGCTTCCTGTTCTGGCGGTCGGAATCCGGAGAGACAGCGTGCAGGGAACGCCTCTGCTGCTGCTGTGGCCTGCCTGGGACCCTGCGTGGGGGGAAGGGGCACCTTGATTGGAGCGGTGGGGCAGGCTTAAAGCATATAAGCTGCCCTGAAGACATCAGTAAGGTGAGCTGTACTATTGTCAGGATGGCTGATCTTGCTGCTGAGACCAGCTCTGCCCCAGCCACAATGAGTTTGTGCTGAGGGGGGGGTCCGTGTGCCTGTATTCAGGCAGATTCTTATGGCGCCCTCTCTATTTCTTATAGGGAAAGAAGCCAGCTGTTAAAAAGCCCGGTGGGAAGCGATGCCCTGTCTGTAATAAGAAGTTTCCTTCTTGGGACAAGAAACTCTGCCAGGAGTGTACGGATCGTGTAGTTCGGGCCGAACATCCCTCCTTAGTGGAGGAATTACGCTCCATGGTGAAGCAGGAGATCCAGGCCTCTTTGGCTTCCCTAACTCTGGCTGCTCCCAACCTGGTCTCAGGTCCTCCGTCTCCAAAGAAACGAAAACGGCAGCAGGACCTGTCTGACTCTGACGCACAGTTAGACTCAGACTCGGATAATTGGGATGATGGTTCTTCCCCCATGCCCTCTGACCCTAGCAGATTCCTGTTCTCCTCAGAGGATTTGGCTGAGCTCATTAGTGCAGTCCGTAGCACTATGGGTCTGGAGGAGGAACCGGTCCTCCACTCTGTCCTGGATGCTATGTTTGCTGGGCTTCGTCCGGTCAAACCGGTGGGATTTCCTGTCCATCCCAACATTCAGGATCTCATTGTTCAGGAGTGGGAATTTCCTGAAAAAAGGGTTAAAAGTACTATGAAAAATAGGTTTCCCCTGGAGGACACCCCTTTTTCTTGGGATGTCACCAAGGTGGATGTCCAGGTCACTCGGGTGGCTAAAAAGACCTCGCTCCCTTTTGAGGATACGTCCCAGCTGAGAGATCAGATGGATAGAAATATTGAGGGGCTGATGAAGCGCTCTTGGGAAGCATCAACATCTACCTTACAGGCGAATATTGCTTCTACCTGCGTTTCCCGGTCGATCCTCAGGTGGTTAGATCAGCTTGAGTGTCATATCTCACAGGGTACTCCGAGGGAGGAGCTTATGGAATCCTTGCCTTTGTTGAAAAAGGCAACTGGATTTCTGGCTGACGCCTCTGCAGAATCAGTGCGCATGGCCGCCCGTACCTCCGTCCTTTTCAACTCGGCTCGGCGTGCACTCTGGTTAAAGATGTGGACGGGCGATTCCACATCTAAGATGCGCCTTTGTTCCATTCCCTTTAAGGGGGATTTGGTTTTTGGGCCTGCCCTGGATGACATCCTGACCAAGGCCTCAGATAATAAGTCTCTCCCCGAACAACGTGTGGCGAAAAAATCGTTTTTTCGTCCCCAGGTGCCTCAGGCCTCCCAGCCCAGAGGTAAAGGGAAGGGGGGTCGTTGGTCCTACCCGAAAGGTAGAGGGAGGAACATCTTCGTTCCCCCCCAACAACGGCCTCAACAGGACAAACAGTGACTCGGTGCGGGTAGGGGGAAGGCTCTCCGCCTTTCTTCCCATCTGGCGCGGCATTACCAACTGCCAGTGGGTGCTCAACATTTTATCGGAAGGTCTCTTGATAGAGTTTGTGTCTCCTCCCCCACCGGTTCTTCGAGTCACTACCCTACCCTCGCGGGGATCTCAGGATCTCCTGTTTTCCAACCTGCTGGAACTCCTGGCTTCCAATGTCATCTCCAGAGTTCCGGAGTCGGAATGCGGCAGTGGACATTACTCCCGGCTCTTCATGGTGAAGAAGCCGTCGGGGGCTCAACCAATATGTCCGCTACCGCAGATTCAAAATGGAATCAATCAGGTCAGTGATCCCCTTGATAGGGCCCCACTTCCAGATGGCCACCATAGATTTGAAGGATGCGTATTTCCATGTGCCGATTTATCCTCGGCACAGGAAATACCTGCGGTTTGCGGTGTCTTACTGGGGGAAAATCCACCACTTCCAGTTCGACGTTTTGCCTTTCGGCATCTCCTCTGCTCCTCGGATTTTTACAAAAATCATGGGGGAGGTGGTGGCCTTCCTAAGGTTACAAGACGTCTGTCTGATACCATACTTGGATGATCTTCTTCTGGTCGCCCCTTCAGAGGAGGTCCTCAGGTCGGACGTGGACAGGGTGTTGTGCATACTTCGGTCGTTGGGGTGGCTCCCCAACCTGTTGAAGTCTCAGCTTCTCCCCTCCTCAGTCAGGAGATTCCTGGGGGTGCTTCTGGACTCGGACAGACAGGTGTCCTTTTTGCCGCAAGATCACAAAACGTCCCTTATGTCGAGAATCTCTTCCCTGAGAGCTCAACGGTCCCCCACGCTCCGGGAGTCCATGTCGGTCCTGGGGTCTATGATGGCGTGCATCCCTTCAGTCATGTGGGCCCAGGCGCATTCCAGATGCCTTCAGGACCACATTCTGGTGCATTGGAATCGTCTCCCCTCCTCCCTCAACAAGAGAGTTTGCTTGTCGGGGAGGGTGGTGTCCTCCCTCAGGTGGTGGTTGTCCCCTCTGAATCTGGCCAACGGAGTCTCTTGGTCTAGGACTCCTCTGGTTACTGTGACGACGGATGCCAGCCAGCGGGGCTGGGGGGCGGTGGTATCGGGGTCCCCGTTTCAGGGTATCTGGGGTCCTCTGATAAGCTCTTGGTCCTCCAACTTCCACGAACTCAAAGCGGTAGAGGAAGCTTTTCTGGCTGCGCAAGATCTGGTCCGGGGTCACATTGTGTTGGTGTATTCGGACAATGTGACCACTGTGGCCCATCTTCATCATCAAGGCAGCACCCGGTTTCGCGACCTGAAAGTGATCTCCAGCCGCATCTTCCTCTGGGCCGAGAGGTCTCTACTGTCTCTCTCGGCGGTCCATCTCAAGGGAGACTTGAACTCTCAGGCGGATTATTTAAGCCGCAAGGATCTCCATCCAGGGGAGTGGAGCCTCGACCAGGCAGTTTTTTGCAGCCTGGTGGTGCGCTGGGGAGTCCCGAAGGTGGATTTATTCGCCTCAGGACTCAATTGCAAGGTAGGAACATTCTTCTCCCTCAACCCCAAGGACGGGGCAATCGGGGTGGATGCCTTCTCCCACACTTGGCCGTTTCATCTAGCCTACGCGTATCCTCCACTCCCTCTGCTAGCCCGGGTTCTGAGGAAGATCAGGGACGAGAGGGTTCCTACTATCCTAATAGCCCCTTTCTGGCCAAAGAGAAGCTGGTTCAATCTGGTCAGGTCTCTCCGGGTGGACGGTCCTGTGCATCTGGGGGAGGACCCGAGCCTCCTTTCACAGGGTCCGTTCTTCCATCCGGCTCCGCAACGCCTCAGTTTGGCTGCCTGGCTTCTGAGGCCCGAGTGCTGAAAGCCCAGGGCCTTTCCGATAACGTTATCGCAACCTTGCAAGATTGCCGTAAGCGGGTCACTAATTCCATCTACAATAAGATTTGGAAGAAGTTCTCCTCCTGGTGTGGGGCCCGGGGTCCGGACCCTTTTGCTCCGAATGTTTCTCAGATTTTGGACTTCTTGCAGCAAGGTTTAGATCTGGGACTTAAGCCTAGCACCCTTAAGGTCCAGGTTGCCAGCCCTGAGTTCTGTGTTTGATGTGAGACTGGCTGATCATCGTTGGGTGAAACGCTTGATGGTGGCGGCTTCCAGACGGTGTTCCTGTCGGAGGAGTGTCTCCCCCTCGTGGGATCTGAATATTGTGCTTATGGGCCTGACTCGTTCTCCTTATGAGCCTCTGTCAGATTGCTCCGTGAGGTCCTTGTCTCACAAGCTCGCTTTCCTGGTGGCTATTACTTCAGCAAGGAGAATTGGTGAACTTCAGGCCTTGTCCATATGTGAGCCCTATCTGACGGTGCGGGATGACAGCATTGTTTTTCAGTTGGATCCGTATTTTCTGCCGAAAGTGGTGTCGGAGTTCCATCGATCTCAGTCAATCGTTCTACCATCCTTCTGTCAACATCCTAGATCTGTGAAGGAGGTGGAGTTTCACTCTCTGGATGTCCGTCGCCTGGTGTTACACTACCTAGAGGTCACGGCTCCCTGGCGTATCGACCAGAATTTATTCATTCAGCATTTTGGTCGCAACAAGGGCCGGAAGGTGGCTAAAGGCACTATCGCCAATTGGATAGAGGATATTGGAAAGAGGGCAATCACGGATGCCTATCTCGGTCAAGGCCTCTCGGCTCCTACTGGTTTTATGGCCCATTCTACCCGGGCCACTTCGGTCTCCTGGGCTGAGCGTGCTGGGGCTTCTACAGAGCAGCTCTGCAAAGCGGCTACATGGTCTTCGCTACATACCTTCACCAAACACTATCGTTTGGATGTGATGGCTGGCAGGGACTTGGCCTTTGGCCAGAAGGTCCTGCAAGCTATTGTCCCTCCCTAGGTAAGGATTCATGGGCATTCCTCCTATGCTGTCGTGGAAGGTGACTAGAGAAAATAGAATTATTCTTACAGTTAATTCGGTTTCTAGGAAACCTTCCACGACAGCACTTATTTCCCTCCCTAATTTCCTGGTTTATGGATTTTATGCTTCTTTCTTATGCGTTCTGGGTTCGTTGTAAGACACTGGCTAATGGGAGGTGGGAGGGGCCTTTTAACCTCTCTTGTGTTCCTGTCCCCATTAGGGCGTGGTGAGGCTACCTCCTATGCTGTCGTGGAAGGTTTCCTAGAAACCGAATTAACGGTAAGAATAATTCTATTTTTGATCAACGGAAGTAGACAATACCTTAGTGATTGGGAAGAGGGAGGGAATAAGAATAAATTTAAAAAATATTTTGGATATCATGTGTATACTGATATTGTTATACTATATACTATATATAATATATATTATTATACTGTGGTATGATATCTGAAAATAAACAAATGAATAAAAATTTGAAAATAAAATAAAAAGAATTGGGACAGCTATAAACATTTGATGATATGCCTCAAATGGGAACAGATTTACCTATGGTTAAAATGACAAATAATGTATATGCCTAGGGTCACACTTGAGCCCTGGATCCGTAAAAAGCACCAGTTTTTCAACTTAGAATTCTTGAAAAACGGATGGTTCTAACAGATCCATAGGCACCCATGCCATGGCCATGGGGCCCTATGGGAAATGCATCCATTAACGCATGGTACATATAGGTACCGTGCGTTAGTGCATAGCATTAATGCATTGCGTTTTTGGAATGGAATCAAGTTTGGAAAAGACAGAAAAATGGACTGCCAAGTGTGACCCTAGCCTATGTCACACAAGAATCATACACCATAAACACAATGATTCAATATGTACATCATATAGGCCCATTATAACTCGGCCCAATATAATTTAAGTAATAGTTCAGAGCAGAAATGAAAAGTAGTTTAATTTAAGTAAGTTGTACTAATTCTATATCAGCAAAATTACACAGGGCAATCGCAACATTAACGAACTAAACCAAGCCAAAAAATACAATATATGCCCATATACAGTATGCAATTAATAACTTTATTGCAGACATAGAAACAGGATTTTACAGGAAACGTGAATACATATAAAGTGGAAGACTTGATCATACCAGAATTTTAATCTCAAAGGAATTGCTATAATATATAATCCATTCTGTTAATACAGGGCTAAAGTGCATGTGCAAAAAAGTTATTATATATATTAAGGGCAAAATTAATTATCCCCATATATAAATGAGCTTATATAGTAGCACTTTTGGTCAATGGACTAATGTCCATTGTCATACCACACTATTTGCCAGCTAGTGCATATAAAGTTACAACCACTACATTGCGTCTGAAGCACAAGACTATATAGCAAATTCCCTTAGAATCATATTACCTTATGTTAGCCCTCTGGCACACCACAGCCCGACACGTGTTTCAGTCTTACGACCTTCCTCACGGGGCGTGTTTTCCACCAAAATAGTTCAGCTTAAAAAGCCCGATTAGCCAATCATAAGCCTCCATATGTGTATAACACATTGGGTTAATCCACATCACCATGGCTACGCCGAATGTGTACCCATGACAGCATTCACCCCAATGTGCTTGCATTTGAAATGTTGCATTTATCCCGAGCGCACAAGGAACATTGCCAGCAACGTTAGCTGTGTGCTCGGGAAAAATGCATGCTTTCAAACACAACAAAAGTTTGCATTAAATTTATAATTCTTTGACAGCGTTTTACAATAGAAGTCTAGGGCTTCGTTAACGCAATCAAACGCTTGCATTTCATTGTGTTAATGCAGCTGCAAAATGCATTGCATTCAAACGCAATGCTAAACGCGATGTGAACCTGGCCTGAGCCTCACGGCCAAGGCTTCCGGGTTTGTTACACTATGAGGGGTCGTGACATTTGAAGGCGCATGTACACAGCCTAGAAACTCAGAGCCCAGGGATTTTAGTTCTGTGGATTTCAAGGACTGGATATGTAGCAGTGAGTAGTATATGGGGGAATACGATTTTTTAAAATATTTTAATCTTTTCATGGTCACTTATGGGTCAGAAACAAGAGGATGGCAAGCTGACACCATTTCACTGAACCAATGCAGAAGAGAATGACAAAGAATCAGAATTTTTTTTAAATTTGAGCAGAAGTCATGTCTACATGTATTTATTAGCTCATCTCTAATTAATGCACACTGTAATCCTATCTACTCCTGGAAATCCATTTAAACAGTGGATTTTCTCAACCTCATAATTAAAACTACCATATATACTCGTGTATAAGCCAACCCGTGTATAAGCCGACCCCCCTACTTTTGCCCCCAAAATCTGGGAAAACCTATTGACTCGTGTATAAGCCGAGGGTGGACCCCAGCAAGGTATACAGCCCCCAGCAGTGTGGTATACAGCAGCCTCCCCAGTGGTATATACAGGCCCCAGCAGTGTTACAGCAGCCTCCCCAGTGGTATATACAGCAGCAGCCCCAGTGGTGGTATACAGCAGCCCCAGTGGTAGTATACAGCAGCCCCAGTGGTAGTATACAGCAGCTCCAGAGGTATAAACAGCCCCAGTGGTAGTATACAGCAGCCCCAGTGGTAGTATACAGCAGCCCCAGAGGTATAAACAGCCCCAGTGGTAGTATACAGCAGCCCCAGAGGTATATACAGCAGCCCCAGTGGTAGTATACAGCAGCCCCAGTGGTAGTATACAGCAGCCCCACAGGTATATACAGCCCCAGTGGTAGTATACAGCAGCCCCAGAGGTATATACAGCCCCAGTGGTAGATACAGCCCCAGTGGTAGTATACAGCCGCCCGCCCGCCACCCCCATCAGTATACAGGCCCCCCCATCAGGATCCAGGGCCCCCCCTCCTTGCTCCGCAAAACCTGCAAAGTAAAATCATTATACTTATCACTGTCCTGTCGCCGCCGTCCCCGCCGCTGCCATCGCGCTCCCCGTCTTCTTCCAGCGTCTTCCGGTTTCCTGTGGTCGGCGCAGGCAATGACATCATTGCCTGCGACCACAGGAAGCTGGAAGAAGCCAGATGAAGCCGGGGATCGCGATGGCAGCGGCGGGGACGGCGGCGACAGGACAGTGATAAGTATAATTATTTTACTTTGCAGGTTTTGCAGAGCAAGGAGGGGGGCCCTGGATCCTGATGGGGGCCTGTATACTGATGGGGGTGGGGGGCGGGCGGCTGTATACTACCACTGGGTATATACTCACGTATAAGCCGAGGGTGGACTTTTCAGCCCGAGTATATACGGTACTTATATCCTATTGTCCCAGTTTTTCATAAAAAAAAGGCAATTTTGTGTTCATCCATGTGAATATTCTGCAAAAAACAAGTTGTATCTTGTCAGCCATTTGTTTTTCTTTCAGCTTCATACAAATGTCTCTGGGACATTATTAGTGGGCAGATTAGATAAAATGATTAGTTATTGTATTTCACGGTGACAGGCTACAGGGAAGAAGCTCTGTACTTTCCTTACCATAAAAGACATGAGCGATTTGTCATCGGCTAAATACCTCTTTCTATGTTTTACTAGACAATAATAACATGAGAACTGTCATTTTCTGTTTCTGTTAACAGTATTAATGTTTTTATATTATTCAGGTCCTAAAAATGTTCCCTTTAGTGTTGCTTTTATTACAAAGGAAAGCATAGCACTGAATCACACTATTGTCTGCCCAGACACACTAAGACTCACAGTACATGTGCACATCCTCAAGATTTGAGACAAAGCTTTTAATAAATATTTTTGTTTATTCAGTTCATGACCAAACCTTTTTATCATGTACGTCACATTTTGGGAATTATCCTACACTAGATGGTGGCCCGATTCTAAAGAATCGGGTAGTCTAGAATCTATATATAGTTTATTTAGTAATAGGGGAGTGCTGTGAAATTAATTGTGTGTATACAGGCGGCTCAGTGGTCAGCAGTGAGTGCAGTGGCTCAGTGGTCAGCAGTGAGTGCGGTGGCTCAGTGTCAGCAGTGAGTGCGGTGGCTCAGTGTCAGCAGTGAGTGCGGTGGCTCAGTGGTCAGCAGTGAGTGCAGCAGAGGCTGGAGGGGGCAGAGGCTGGAGGGGGCAGAGGCTGGAGGGGGCAGAGGAGGGAGGGGGCAGAGGACGGAGGAGGCAGAAACTGGAGGGGTTAGAGGAGGAAGGGGTCAGGGGAGAGCGGAGGCAGGGGAGAGCGGAGGCAGGGGAGAGCGGAGGCAGGGGAGAGCGGAGGCAGGGGAGAGCGGAGGCTGGAGGGCAGGAGAGAGGGGAGGCTGGAGAAGAGCGGAGGCTGGAGAAGAGCGGAGGCTGGAGAAGAGCGGAGGCTGGAGAAGAGCGGAGGCTGGAGAAGAGGGGAGGCAGGGGAGAGCGGAGGCTGGAGGGCAGGGGAGAGCGGAGGCAGAGGAGAGCGGAGGCTGGAGGGCAGAGAAGAGCGGAGGCCGGAGAAGAGCGGAGGCTAGAGAAGAGCGGAGGCTGGAGAAGAGCGGGGGCTGGAGAAGAGTGGAGGCTGGAGGAGAGCGGAGGCTGGAGGAGAGCGGAGGCTGGAGGAGAGCGGAGGCTGGAGGAGAGCGGAGGCTGGAGGGCAGAGGAGAGCGGAGGCTGGAGGGCAGAGGAGAGCGGAGGCAGGGGAGAGCGGAGGCTGGAGAAGAGCGGAGGCTGGAGAAGAGCGGAGACTGGGGGGCACAGAAGAGAGGAGGCTGGGGGGGCACAGGAGAGGGGAGGCTGGGGGGGCACAGGAGAGGGGAGGCACAGGAAAGTGGAGGCTGGGGGGCACAGGAAAGTGGAGGCTGGGGGGCACAGGAGAGGGGAGGCTGGGGGGCACAGGAAAGGGGAGGCTGGGGGGCACAGGAAAGGGGAGGTTTGGGGGGCACAGGAGAGGGGAGGCTGGGGGGGCACAGGAGAGGGGAGGCTGGGGGGGCACAGGTGAGGGGAGGCTGGGGGGGCACAGGAGAGGGGAGGCTGGGGGGCACAGGAGAGGGGAGGCAGAACACGCACCGGGCTGTCGGCGGGGCTGTGTGGTCCCTGATGGAGGAGGAGAGTGGGCGGTGCCGGCGGAGGCCGCACACCGGATGTGGGGCGGGCCGGGGCGGGCCGGTTCCTGGATGTTGGTGGGAGGGTGCATGTAGCCACCCTGCCGCCTGAGCCGATCGGAGGCCGGTGTCAGCCCCGCCGGCCCTGCAGCGTCCACTCGGCGCCGCCGCCCTGCAGCCTACAGTGCCACAGGGCGCGCGCCCTCTTACAGCGTCCGTCTCTGCTGAGGCCGCCACTGATGTTGGTGGCGCCGCCCCCTTATGTGATGCCGCTCCCCCTGGCTGCCGGCGCTCTGGACTCAGGGCTCACACTGTCCAGTGGACGGTGCGGCCCTGGGTGGGAGCACACGGCTCTGTGTGGGGGTGGCGGTGGCGCTTTAGCGCCCACTGCGAGCCGCTATGCAGGTTTGACAGCGGCTCGCGGTGAGCGCTACGCGCTCACCGCTCGTGGGTCTGGAACTTCCAGTTCCGGTCTGTGACACAGGGCGCAGGCCGTCACGGAAGTTGGCCAGATTCCACAGGAAGTGGCCTTCGGGTTTTATATATATGATATGCCTGTACTGTCTCTAAAATTTTTGATTTTTAGATAGTCTAATAATTCTGCCTAATAATTTTGCCTTTTTTCATCATAATAATGCTTTTGTATTACATTTCTGCACACCTTTTTTCACATTGGAGGAAAATGGAATATATGTACAGTACAGACCAAACGTTTGGACACACCTTCTCATTCAAAGATTTTTCTGTATTTTCATGACTATGAAAATTGTAGATTCACACTTAATGCATCAAAACTATGAATTAACACATGTGGAATTATATACTTAAAGGGATCCTGTCACCTCCAAAAATGCACCTAAGCTTCAAAAAACATGTACCTATCACCATTCTCACACTCCTTTTGTCTCCCAAATGCTTCCTGTAAAAGTTCATAAAATACTCACTCATTAGCCATTATAATTAATAGGGGCTATATTCTTCAGCCCTCAGGACATGTTTGTTTGGTGCCTAGTTCATCATAAGATCATGCCCTAATGGGCGTGATCTTTTATTCATGTTCTATGCAGGCCCTCTACTTTCCTATGTCGCTGGCTGTGCATGCAATGACTCGAATCGCGTCATTTCCAGGTAGGGTGACGTCAGTACACCACGCTGCTCGTTCGGCTTCAAGCACCGCATTGCACATGCGTGCTTGAGGCAGGACCAAAGCATAGATTTCCACTGGTCTAATGTCCATTTATTGTGATTTTTAGCCCAAACAAGTCTCTTCTGCTTGTTGCTTGTCATTGGCAGTGGTTTCCTAGCAGCTATTTTCCCATGAAGGCCTGCTGCACAAAGTCTCCTCTTAATAGTTGTGGTAGAGATGTGTTTGCTGCTAGAACTCTGTGTGGCATTGACCTGGTCTCTAATCTGAGCTGCTGTTAACCTGCGATTTCTGAGGCTGGTGACTCGGATGAACTTATCCTCCGCAGCAGAGGTGACACTTGGTCTTCCTTTCCTGGGGCGGTCCTCATGTGAGCCAATTTCTTTGTAGCTCTTGATGGTTTTTGCAACTGCACTTGGGGACACTTTCAAAGTTTTCCCAATTTTTCGGATTGACTGACTTTAATTTCTTAAAGTAATGATGGCCACTTGTTTTTCTTTACTTAGCTGCTTTTTTCTTGCCATAATGCAAATTCTAACAGTCTATTCAGTAGGACTGTCAGCAGTGTCTCCACCAGACTTCTGCACAGCACAACTGATGGTCCCAACCCCATTTATAAGGCAAGAAATTCCACTTATTAAACCTGACAGGGCACACCTGTGAAGTGAAAACCATTTCCAGTGACTACCTCTTGAAGCTCATAAAGAGAATGCCAAGAGTGTTCAAAGCAATACTCAAAGCAAAAGGTGGCTATTTTGAAGAACCTTGAATATAAGACATATTTTCAGTTGACAGGATTTCTCCCCTCTTGTATCTGTACGACCGAATTGTCCACATTTATTGTTACTTGTATTGTTACTATGTTACTTGTCCTAGTCTGCCCCTTTTAGCATGTAAAGTGCCATGGAATATAATGGTGATATATAAATATATAATAATAATAATAATTTATATCATATAATTATATTATTTTTATTGCTTATTTTCCCTGTAACTGGTGCTGGTAAATTTGCCCCAGTTACAGAAGAAATGCAGCTTACAGTCTACATAGCAGAGCTGACTGGGCCTTTTAGAAGCCTATATTTTTTTTGCTCACTAGTCAGTGATGAGATGATCACCAGGCACTAAGGAAGAAGAACCATTAGGGCTTCCTAATCTATAGAAACAACATGTGTGCAGGGATAGGAACATTAGGAAGACAAACATATTATTATAATAAATCATGTCTGCTTTATCTTTGAGGAGTCTGGCTGTGTCTGATTCAAGTCCACAGCATCAAAATCTCCTGAAAACGGTTTATTATGTACAGTACTTACTTTTTATGAAGTCACTGCTGTATAAAGTCTGGACAGCCTTTATGTTTATAAGTGAAAAAAAAAAGATGGCCTGGATGAGTGCTGTGAACCTATTTTTTCTCTTAATTGCCTTTATGCTTATAGTCTACAGTAAAGTCCACAATTAGTTAAAGAGGACCAGTCATCAAGTCAAAATGGGCCAGGTTTTGCTCTCCTCATCTGTATTCAATATATTTATGCTTTTTATATATTGCTATATTTAATTTTTAGTGTGCAAGGCTCGCAGAATTCTTTGAGGACAGTATGCCCTGCATAACTACCCATCAGCAAAGCCTTTCCAGTAAAAACCATAAACAGTATCACTAAATAAAAAGGGCCATATCTCTGCAACCATGTGACATAAAAAAACAATATTAAAAAAAAATCTAAGGTGAGTTGCAAGAAAACTAAACTGGTAACAAGTTATCTTTAAAGGAGTTACCTATTGTAGACTACAGTCAATATATTTTGTTCCTTCGTGACAAAATAATTACAAGGTGTCCTAACACTATGGAACAACTGACCCTATTTTGAAAACTATACCTCTTATGGAATTTATCTAGAGGGGTGGTGAGCACCTTGAACACCCGAGGGCTTCAGAAAATGTTATTATGTACCGTGAAAATGAAAAAAATATTTTTAGTCACAGAGTTATACGTTTAACAAGAGAGAAAAGGTACAAATGACACAAATTTTTTTTTAACAATTTCTGTTGAATGTGACAATACCCTATATGTGGATTTATTTCGATTTCACCTCATAGCAGCATTCTGGAGAGAAGAAGTGTTATGTGAATTTTGGAGACTAGATTTTAATAGAGTAGTTTGCAGACTTCATTTGCAGAATCCCCAAGTGCACAAACAAAAGAATCATCCCTCAAGTGCTCTCATTTTGGAAATGGCTGAAAATGAGGAAACAAAAAAGCAATAGGGTCTTATCCTTTTCAGAAACAATGCAGGATTACTAAAGTTGCTGCTCGCCTGGCTTGGTTGTGAGACCCACAACCAGTATATGTGCGTGATACATTTGCTCCACGTTATCTCTGCGGCGGTTGACGTATATCCAAATGAATGGTGCTTTTAGATCCGCGCAAACCATATGTGGAAAACAAGACTTCAGTAGATTAAAGAATAATGGTGTCTTTATTCAATGAATAAAGGCACCATTATCCTTAAATCTACTAAAGTCTTGTTTTCCACATACGGTTTGCGCGGATTGAACAGCACAGTCCACTTGGACTCATTTTGGAAATAACACACCTCTGGGAATTCATCTGTGGGTGTAGTGACAATTTTGACTCCATGGGTGATTTTCAGAAACAAGCAAGGGAGGTTATAGAATGAAAATATAACATTGTAGTGTTGTAGTGCCTGTACATTGTGCCAACTTGGGTTTCTGGAAAAACACAACCAGTATCAAGTACTGTATTGAGAAATATGCCGACACTAACTGCATTTTAGGCACACTGTAATGCTCAAAAGGGAGGGGATGTATTTGGAGGACTTATTCCCGCCCACGCTTTAAATTCCTGGCTAATGTCTGGAGACGTTGTTTCAGGAATGCCACATAATCTTCTTTGCTCATAATGCCATATATTTTGTGAATTGCACCAGTTACTCTGCAAGCAAAACAACCCTAGAACATGATGCTGCCACCCCAGTGTTTCACAGTTGGGATAGTGTTCTTAGGCTTCCAAACCTCTCCCTTTTTCCACCAAAGGTAACGATGCTTACTATAGCCCAACAGTTCAATTTTAGTTTCGTCAGACCACAGGACTAGTCATGAGTGAGTGTATTTGTTACTATTCGCAATTCGCATGGATAGTATGTTATTCGTGTTACTCGTTATTCTGTGAGTATTTCTGTACTCGCCTCGCTATATTTGGATGTACCGCCCTGCTGTTTTGCAGCCTCCTTTGCAGCCACTAAACATGCTGCACTTAACCAATCACAGTAATGCTGCAGACATCTTGGTTGTTGCATTACTGTGATTGGCTGGCCGCCCAGCGACATAGGGTCTATTTAAGTCCTGCCACGACCATCTTGCGCACATTGCATCTGGAGTAGGGATGGGTGAATCTACTCGCTAGGACTCGTTACTCGGCGAGTAGTAAGGGACTCGCAGGACTCGGTACTCTGCGAGTTTCCCAGCGTTTACTCGCACGAGTCCAATGCAAATCAATGTCAAACGCTGACAAAACTAGGATTGCCATTGTTTGCATTAGACTCGGCTACAGTGCAAGTGATAGCAGGGAAACTCGCAAAGTAACTGCTGTTTCTTTGCGAGCCGAGTCCAGCTGTCTTCTCTGTGCAGCTCCAGGGTCCTAGAGCCCACCTGCTCACAGGGATGATGTAGCAGAGCTGCGATTGTTCTCAGTCTGCTCATTCCCTGTGCATAGACATCTATATCTATGCACAGGGGATGTAGCAGAGAGGACATCGCGTTTTGGACTACGTCGGACGGAAGAGGATTTTTTTAATTAAAGATGGAGTCCCTAATGGCTTTTTTTTTTTATTTCAAATAAAAAATTTTCTCTGTGTTTTTTTTTTTTAACCCTTTATTGGAGATTCTTAGTGGCTGGGTCAAACGTGGCCTTTCATTAAGAATCTCGGGCTTAATAGCAGCTTGTATAACAAAGCTGGTATTAACCCCTTTATTACCCAGCGTGCCACCGCCACCAGGGCCGCTGGAAGAGCGGGGTTCAGCACCAGAGGATGGCGCTTCAATGAATGCGCCATCTTCTGGGGCGGCTGCGGGCTGCAATTTGCAGCGGGAGGTGCCCAGAAAGCTTGGGCATCCCTGCGCTGCGGATTCCAGCCCCCAGCTGCTTAGCTGTACCTGGCTAGATATAGAAATTGCGCGGAGCCCCACGCATTTGTTTTTATTATTTCATGAATTTCAAAGTCAGAGTCTCAGAGTCAGAGTCTCAGAGTCAGAGTCTCAGAGTCTCAGAGTCAGAGTCTCAGAGTCAGAGTCTCAGAGTCTCAGAGTCAGAGTCTCAGAGTCAGAGTCTCAGAGTCAGAGTCTCAGAGTCAGAGTCTCAGAGTCAGAGTCAGAGTCTCAGAGTCTCAGAGTCAGAGTCTCAGAGTCAGAGTCTCAGAGTCAGAGTCTCAGAGTCAGAGTCTCAGAGTCAGAGTCTCAGAGTCAGAGTCAGAGTCTCAGAGTCAGAGTCAGAGTCTCAAAGTCAGAGTCTCAGAGTCAGAGTCTAAGAGTCAGAGTCTCAGAGTCTCAGAGTCTCAGAGTCAGAGTCAGAGTCTCAGAGTCAGAGTCTCAGAGTCAGAGTCTCAGAGTCAGAGTCTCAGAGTCAGATCTCAGAGTCAGAGTCTCAGAGTCAGAGTCTCAGAGTCTCAGAGTCAGAGTCAGAGTCTCAGAGTCAGAGTCTCAGAGTCAGAGTCTCAGAGTCAGAGTCTCAGAGTCAGAGTCTCACCCTCAGAGCCAGAGTCAGAGTCTCAGAGTCTCAGAGTCAGAGTCTCAGATTCAGAGTCTCACCCTCAGAGCCAGAGTCAGAGTCTCAGAGTCAGAGTCTCAGAGTCAGAGTCTCAGAGTCAGAGTCTCAGAGTCAGAGTCTCAGAGTCAGAGTCTCAGAGTCAGAGTCTCAGAGTCAGAGTCTCAGAGTCAGAGTCTCAGAGTCTCAGATTCAGAGTCTCACCCTCAGAGTCAGAGTCTCAGAGTCTCAGAGTGAGAGTCTCAGAGTGAGAGTCTCAGAGTCAGAGTCTCAGAGTCAGAGTCTCAGAGTCTCAGATTCAGAGTCTCACCCTCAGAGTCAGAGTCTCAGAGTCAGAGTCTCAGAGTCAGAGTCTCAGAGTCAGAGTCTCAGAGTCAGAGTCTGAGTCTCAGAGTCAGAGTCAGAGTCTCACCCTCAGATCCAGAGTCAGAGTCTCAGAGTCTCAGAGTCAGAGTCTCAGATTCAGAGTCTCACCCTCAGAGCCAGAGTCAGAGTCTCAGAGTCAGAGTCTCAGAGTCAGCGTCTCAGAGTCAGAGTCTCAGAGTCAGAGTCTCAGAGTCAGAGTCTCAGAGTCAGAGTCTCAGAGTCAGAGTCTCAGAGTCAGAGTCTCAGAGTCAGAGTCAGAGTCTCAGAGTCAGAGTCTCAGAGTCAAAGTCTCAGAGTCAGAGTCTCAGAGTCAGAGTCTCAGAGTCAGAGTCTCAGAGTCAGAGTCTCAGAGTCAGAGTCAGAATCTCAGAATTTCATGAAATAATTTTAAAAAAATGCGTGGGGCTCCGCGCAATTTCTATGTCTAGCCAGGTACAGCTAAGCAGCTGGGGGCTGGAATCCGCAGCGCAGGGATGCCCAAGCTTTCTGGGCACCCCCCGCTGCAAATTGCAGCCCGCAGCCGCCCCAGAAGATGGCGCGTTCATTGAAGCGCCATCCTCTGGCGCTGAACCCCGCTCTTCCAGCGGTCCTGGTGGCGGTGGCACGCTGGGTAATAAAGAGGTTAGGGCCAGCTTTGTATTATCAGCTGGCCCTAAGCCCGAAATTTATGGCGGTCACGCCAATATTAGACATGACCGCCATGAATTTCTATTAAATTGTTTAAAAAAAAACACAACACAGAGAAAATTTTTTATTAGAAATTTTAAAAAAAGCCATTAGGGACTCCATCTTTAATTAAAAAAATCCTCTTCCGTCCGACGCAGTCCAAAACGCGATGTCCTCTCTGCTACATCCCCTGTGCATAGATATAGATGTCTATGCACAGGGAATGAGCAGACTGAGAACAATCTCAGCTCTGCTACATCAGGCAGCAGGCGGGCTCTAGGACCCTGGAGCTGCGGCAGCCAGCACACAAAGCAGACAGGACTCTTATCTGTGCGAGTTTCCCAGCGATTACTTGCAAAGTAAACGAGTCCAATGCAAATAAATGACAAAACTAGGATTGCTTCAGGCTGAAGCTTCCAAGACACATCTGCGATTTGTAAATCTCACACTACTCGCTATTACTCGCTTCCCCATTCATTAACATTGGACTCGCTAGACTCGCAACGAGTAGCGAGTCCCGGGCTCGGACTCGCTAGAGTCAAGCGATTCCGAGTAATTTAGGATTCGCCCATCACTAATCTGGAGCCAGTGTTGGAGAAGCATGGGGAGAGATCGCTCAACTGCTAGGGAGAGTGTTTAGGCCTCTTCAAAACACAAAAGCCTGTTTGAGGGTTACCTTTAGTGTATACTATATCAGTGTAGAGTAGGGAGGGAGAAATACTCAAGAAGGAACAGTTTAAATGAGCCACTCCCTAGTTTCATAATTCCAACAAAACATTAGCTCTTTTGACAGCTGAAGACACACAACAGAGTCAGAGTACAGGAAGGTAGAGATACTCGAGCAGGGACAGTTTAAAGGAGCCACTCACTATCTCCATAATACCACCAAAACAATAGCTCTTTTGAGAGCTGAATACACACAAAAAAGTCAGAGTACAATGACTGAGAGATATTCGAGCAGGGACAGTTTAAAAGAGCCACTCACTAGCTCTATAATACCACCAGAAAGTAGCACCTTTCAGAGGTAAAGACACACAACAAAATAAGAGTTTTCCCGCTGTTTTTGGGGTGACAGAACGCCTTCTACTGTCCACATTACTACACTTAAAAAGGCGGTTATTGCACAAAGCAAAGCAGTAATCCAAATATATCCTACTGCCTGCTACAAAGCACACACCAGGCCATTTTCCCTGCTGTTTTTGGAGTCATAGCCTGCCTTCTGGTGTCCACATTACTCCACTTAAAAATGTGGTTATTGCCCAATGCAAAGCAGTAGTCCAAGCATTTTCTCCTGCCTACCATAAAGCACGCACCAGGTGCACTAAATTCTGACATTTAGGTAGGATTGTGTCACCAGAAGCTCACAAACTAATACAGTCCTATTGTGCTTGTAAAATCCTAAGCAGTACTACTAACATGTAATGGTGTTTGGCAGAAAGCATCACTTTTAATCTTCTCCCTGTCAGTTTTGGGGGACACATTTTGCTTGACACCAGAAGTATATATGATATACAGCCACTGTCCAATGCTAAATGTTTGTTGTGTATGTGCAACTGCTGGTTGTATGCAGGTGGCATCAGGGCCGGCTTCCTGGACATACCAAATATACTCAAGTATAAGCTGACACGAGTATAAGCCTAGGCCCCTAATTTTACCCCCCAAAACTGGGGAAACTCGAGTATAAGCCTAGGGTGGGAAGTGCAGCAGACCCCCATCCTGGTATATAACCCCTCATCACTGGTATATAGCACCCCCATCACTGGTATAAAGCACCCAATCACAAGCACATAGCCTCGCATCACTTGCATATAGCTCCCCATTACAGTATATGCCCCCATCACTGGTATATAGCCCCTCCATTACTGGTATATAACCCCTCCATCACTGGTGTATAGTGCCCCCATCACTGGTATATAGCCCCCATCACTGGTAAATAGCTTCCCATCAATGGTATATAGCTCCCCCATTACTGGCCTATAGCCTCACATCACTGGCACATAGCCTCCCATCTCTGATATATAGCTCCTCCATCACAGTATATGCCCCCATCACTGGTATATAGCCCCATCACTAGTAAATTGCCTCCCATTACTGGTATATAGTTCCTCCATTACTGGCCTATAGCCTTCACTCGCATATAGGTCTCCCATCACAGTAGATTCAAAATTCAAGATTCAAAGAAGCTTTATTGGCATGACCAAATACACCTCAGTTTTGCCAAAGCAATTGTATAAAGGGAATAGGGATAGGGACTGTGGGGATGTTGGGTAGGAGCTGTAGGGAAGGTGGATGGGGTGGATCCAGGATGGGGGGCTATAGTCCATGGCATAGGGAAGGTGGATGGGGCAAGTCCCGGGTGGGGGCTATTGTCCATGGCATAGGGAAGGTGGATGGGGCAAGTCCAGGGTGGGGGCTATAGTCCATGGCTTAAGAAAGGTGGATGGGGGCAGATCCAATGTGGAGGCTATAGTCCATGGCATGGTATATGCCCCCATCACTGGTATATAGCCCCCATCACTGGTATGTAGCCCCTCCATCACTGGTATATAGTGCCCCCATCACTGGTATATAGTGACCTCCATCACTGATAAATAACCCGTAATCACCGGTATATAGCTCCCTCCATCACTAGTATATAGCCCCCATCACTGGTATAAAAAACCCAAACACTGGTATAAAGCCTCCCATCACTGGCATATGTCCCTCATCACTGGTATATAGCCCTTCATCACTGGTATATAGCCACAATCGCTGGTATATAGCCCCTCCATCACTGGTATATAGTTCCCCATCACTGGTATATTGCCCCTCCATCACTGTTGTATGTCCCCTCATTGCTGGAATATAGCACCCCATAACAGTATATGCCTCCCCATCACTGGTATATAGCCATCACTGGTATATAACCCCCCAAAAACTGGTACATAGCCCCTAAATCACTCGTATATAGCCCCTCCATCATTGGTATATAGCCTCCCATCACTGGTATATGGTCCCCATCACTGTTATATGGCTTCCATCACTAGTATATAGCACTCATCACTGGTATATAGCTCCTCCATCACTGGTATATAGTGCCACCTTCAGTGGTATGTAGCCCCTTCATCACTGGTATATATCAGCTCATCACTGGTATATAGTGCCCCATCACTGGTATATGGCCCATCCTCACTGGTATACAGCACCCTATGACTGGTATATTGCCCCTCCATCACCGGTGTATGGTCCCTCATTGCTGGTATGTAGCACCCCATGACAGTATATGCCACCCCCCATCACTGGTATATAGCCCCATCACTGGTATATAACCTCCCATCACTGGTATATAGCACTCCATCGCTGGTATATAGCACCCCAACACTGGTAAATAGCCCCTCCATCACTGGTATATAGGCCCTCCATCACTGGTATATAGCCCTTCATCACTAATATATAGCCTCCCATCACTGGTAAATAGCCTCCCATCACTGGTATATGGCCCTCATCACTGGTATATAGCCTCCATCACTGGGATATATCCCCTCTATCACTGGTATATAGCACTCCCATCACTAGCATATAGCGACCTCCATCACTTGTATATAGTGCCCTCCATCACTGGTATATAGCACCCTCCATCACTGGTATTCAGCGCCCCATCAGTAGCATATAGCCTCCCATCACTGGCATATAGCCCCCCAATCAGTGGTATATAGCCCCCATCACTGTTATATAGCCCGTAATCACTGGTATATAGCCCCTGTAACTGGTATAAAACACCCCATCACTGGTATAAAGCCTCCCATCACTGGCATATGTCCCCCATCACTGATATATAGCCCCTCATCACTGGTATATAGCAACTATCACTGGTATATAGCCCCTCCATCACTGTTATATAGTGCTCCATCACTGGTATATTGCACCTCCATCACTGTTGTATGACCCCCTCATTACTGGAATATAGCACCCCCATGACAGTATATGCCACTTCCATCACTGGTATATAGCCCCCCCATCACTGATATATAACCTCCCATAACTGGTTGTGAGGTAGTGCCCCGGGGTACTCGCTTGGCACGGGGAAATGACATCAGTGACTACATTTTAACTGACCATAACCAGCAGATTTACAGTTTTTCTGTCATAAACTGCTTTCATCACATAAAACATAACACCTAATTTACATTTTCATATGACATAACTTCCACATTAGTACATCACATGACATTACATTACAGGACATTCACATGAGTATCAACGGGACCATATCATGACTTATTGTCGGTCCCAATGGCGGTTACTTCCGCCTAACACCCTGACAGGGATCATTCCCCATCCTATTGCACACGAGTCATCATACAGGGTCATTTTTCATGAACCATTATGACTGACGCCTGAAACAGCATTCATGGCATTTTTACATAAACCAATATGCTACATACTCAGGGCACACAATAGTACCAGGAACCCTGTCACTCAGTACACACGAGACCTCCCCGGATCCACTGGGATCCGGGACACTTACATCTGGATCAATGGGACCATATTATGACTCACTCAGTCAGTCCCAAAGTCGGCTGTGACCACCTGGCCCTTGAGCCATACTTGGTCTCTTATACCGCACATCTGACCGCCTGGCCGGTGAGCCGTCTTCGGTCCTCATCACTGGCTGGCATGCACACATCAGGTGCACCGGCATGGAGCTGGTAGGCTCCCTTCACTTCCCCCACCAGGGACGGATCACTTCCAGCACGTCCTCACATGGCAGTGGTCTGGACTGCTCTGACTCCCATTGTCCTCTCTCTCATTCATACACCTGGCAGGTTCTTATCCAAGTTGCCTCACCCACAGCTGCAACACAGTGAGTCAATCAGCACATCTCACTCACACACAGACCTGAGATGTGATTAATCCCCTGTACACCATTCAGGTTTAGCCCAGCAAAGCATTCATACACACAGGTTCTGACACAGCCGCTCATCAGGCTCATGAATCTGTCAGGTCTACAGCACTTACTTTCAGCTGTTAACTCCTTGTGTGCCAGGTAGGTTTAACACAGCACACCCACAGTAAAACCGTATAAATGTGAACAGAGCCATATACCGACCACCCGTGTGATGCACCCGGTCATGGGTTGTATCACCACATGGTATATAGCATTCCTTCACTGGTATATAGCACCCCAACACTGGTAAATAGCCCCTCTATCATTGGTATATAGCCCTTCCATCATTAATATATAGTCTCCCATCACTGGTATATAGCCTCCCATCACTCGTATATGGCCTCCCATCACTGGTATATGGCCCTCATCACTGGTATATAGCCCCCATCACTGGTATATAGCCACCATCACTGATATATAGCCCATCTATCACTGGTATATAGCACCCCATCACTTGTATATAGTGCCCTCCATCACTGGTATATAGCACCCTCCATCGCTGGTATTCAGCGCCCCATCAGTAGCATAAAGCCTCCTATCACTGGCATATAGCCTCCCATCACTGGTATATAGTCCCCCAATCACTGGTATATAGCCTGTAATCACTGGTATATATCCCCTCTATCACTGGTATATAGCACCCCCATCGCTGTTATATAGCGACCTCCATCACTTGTATATAGTGCCCTCCATCACTGGTATTCAGTGCCCCATCAGTAGCATATAGTCTTCCATCACTGGCATATAGCCTCCCATCACTTGCATATAGGCCCCCAATCAGTGGTATATAGCCCCATCACTGGTATATAGCCCGTAATCACTGGTATATAGCCCCTAATCACTGGTTTACAGCCCCCATCACTGGTATAAAACACCCCATCACTGGTATACAGCCTCCCATCACTGGTATATGGCCCTCATCACTGGTATATGGCCCTCATCACTGGTATATAGCCCCCATCACTGGTATATAGCCACCATCACTGATATATAGCCCATCTTTCACTGGTATATAGCACCCCATCACTGGTATATAGCGACCTCCATCACTTGTATATAGTGCCCTCAATCACTGGTATATAGCACCCTCCATCGCTGGTATTCAGCACCACATCAGTAGCATATAGCCTCCTATCACTGGCATATAGTCCCCCAATCACTGGTATATAGTCCCCCAATCACTGGTATATAGCCCCCATCACTGGTATATAGCCTGTAATCACTGGTATATATCCCTCTATCACTGGTATATAGCACTCCCATCACTGTTATATAGCGACCTCCATCACTTGTATATAGTGCCCTCCATCACTGGTATTCAGTGCCCCATCAGTAGCATATAGTCTTCCATCACTGGCATATAGCCTCCCATCACTTGCATATAGCCCTCCAATCAGTGGTATATAGCTCCCATCACTGGTATATAGCCCATAATCACTGGTATATAGCCCCTAATCACTGGTATACAGCCCCCATCACTGGTATAAAACACCCCATCACTGGTATAAAGCCTCCCATCACTGGCATATGTCCCCCATCACTGATATATAGCCCCTCATCACTGGTATATAGCAACTATCACTGGTATATAGCCCCTCCATCACTGGTATATAGTGCCCCATCACTGGTATATTGCCTCCCATCACTGGTATATTGCCTTCCATCACTGGTTTATAGCCCTCATAACTGGTATATAGCCCCCATCACTGGTATATGGCCCCCATCACTGTTATATGGCACCCATCACTGGTATATTGCTCCTCCATCTCTGGTACATAGCGCCACCATCACTGGTATGTTTCCCCTTCATCACTGGTATATAGCCCCTCCATCACTGGTATATAGTGCCCCATCACTGGTATATTGCACCTCCATCACTGTTGTATGGCCCCCTCATCACTGGAATATAGCACTCCATGACAGTATATGCCACCCCCATCACTGGTATATAGCCCCCCATCACTGATATATAACCTCCCATAACTGGTATATAGCACTCCATCACTGGTATATAGCCCCTCTATCACTGGTATATAGCCCCTCCATCACTAATATATAGTCTCCCATCACTGGTATATTGCCTCCCATCACTGGTTTATAGCCCTCATAACTGGTATATAGCCCCCATCACTGGTATATAGCGACCACTATCACTTGTATATAGTGCCCTCCATTACTCCATATGGTACCCTCCGTCGCTGGTATTCAGCGCCCCATCAGTAGCAAAGAGCCTCACTTCACTGGCTTATAGCCTCCCATCACTTGTATATAGCCCCCCAATCACTGGTATATAGCCCCCATCACTGGTATATAGCCTCCATCACTGGTATATAGCCCGTAATCACTGGTATATAACCCCTAATCACTGGTATATAGTGCCCCGTCACTGGTATATAACCTCCCATAACTGGTATATAGCACTCCATCACTAGTATATAGCACCCCAACACTGGTAAATAGCTCCTCCATCACTGGTATATAGCCCCTCCATCATTAATATATAGTCTCCCATCGATGGTATTTAGCCTCCCATCACTGGTATATGGCCCCCATCACTGTTATATGGCACCCATCACTGGTATATTGCTCCTGCATCACTGGTATATAGCGCCACCATCACTGGTACGTTTCCCCTTCATCACTGGTATATAGCGGCTCATCACTGGTATATAGTGCCCCATCACTGGTATCTGGCCCATCCTAACTGGTATACAGCACCCCATGACTGGTATATTGCCCCTCCATCACTGGTGTATGGTCCCTCATTGCTGGTATATAGCACTCAATGACAGTATATGCCACCCCCATCACTAGTATACAGCCCTTATCACTGGTATATAACCTCCCATCACTGGTTTATATAGCACTCCATCACTGGCATATAGCACCCCAACACTGGTAAATAGCTCCTCCATCACTGGTATATAGCCCCCCCATCACTGGTATGTAGCCCCTCATCACTGGTATATAGTGCCCCAACACTAGTATGTTGCCCCTTCATCACTGGTATATAGCAGCTCATAACTGGTATATAGTGCCCCATCACTGGTATATGGCCCCTCCTCACTGGTATATAGCACCCCATCACAGTACATGCCATGCCCATCACTGGCATACAGCACCCCATCACAATATATGCCACCTCTATCACTGGTATATGGCCCCCATCACTGGTATGTGGCCCCCATCAATGGTATATAGCACCCCATCACTGGTATATTGCCCCTCTATCACTGGTATATGGCTTCCATCACTGATATATAGTCCCTCATCACTGGTATACAGCGCCCCATCAGAGTATATGCTGCCCCCATCACTGTTATATGGGCCCCCATCACAGTATATGACCCCTTTCCTGGCGCTCACAAAATAATACATTTATAATTTACCCTTCCGATGCTTCTCTGCAGGCACCACTGCATCCTCCCCCCCGTCTTCTGGCTTCTAATCATGTGACCAGCACAGCAGCGATGACGTCACTGATGCGCCAGTCACTAGATTAGATTTGCTGACCACCGGTAACTAGCAGGAAGAGCGAACTCACTGTAGGACATCACGGATCATGCAGAAAGCTGTTAAAGTGTGAGTCAAAAGTTTATTACTTTGTGAGTGCCAGCAGAGGAGCCATATACCAGTGATGGGGGTGTGTACACTAGTGTAATATGCACCGCATCCCCCACCGGTGATGGACAGGGGGATGCAGTGTGTGGCGCCCCTGCGGATCCAGTCGCCACAGAGATACTACTTTCCTATTTGGGTGTAGTATCCCACTCACTGTAAGGGGGGATACAGACCGGTACCGTGACACCCAGATCACACTAGGAACGATTGTAGTTGGGTTGGGTGGTGAAGGAAGTAGTTAAAGGGACCACTTGGGGAGGAGTGAGGTCAGGAAAAACACACGTAGATGACGTGGGTCACGAGACAGAGGGTACGAAAAGAGGGAGAAACATTTAGAACGTAGGAGACGACAGTGAGAAGAAAGACAGTTGAACAGAGGTGGAGAGTTGATCAGCTGTGGAAAGGTGGTAAAACAGCTGAGGAAAGGCTATTTAATACCAAGGTCGAGTTGGAGGGAAGCTAGAGAACATACACCTGAGAAGTGTCCAGAGGACTGGAGCAAGTGGGAGCTCATCCTACGGCTGAACCTTAGAGCAGAACATTACCCAAGTGACTCCAGGAGGAAGAGGGGGTCTCAGAGGCATAGAAAGTGAGCAATCCACCAGTGGGTCTCGTATCTATTGCAGGCAAGTGGAGGGACTAGGCCGCAAGGGGCACCAGGAACCCAAAATACTAGTGGAAAAGATCAGGCTTAGCTATCAACCTGGAGACTGTGTGACACTTTCACGGTCACAGTCGACAACCACGCACAACTGCTGAAAAGGTGGCAACCATAGGGCTAAGAGGAGACATAGCAGATTAACCCCGAGGAAAAGTCCACAGTCACTGGTTCAGAGCTTTGTGTGATGAGGCGCATGGCACGATAGGTGAGGCAAGAGCAGTGTGAGTCGACCTGGAAAGGACAGAGAAGGGGTGCTGGTTACATACCATCCTACTACCAGTAAGTAGCCGGATCCCTGCCTCCGAGAACCCAGTGCTCAGCGGGCTGCGGCACAAAGACTGTGAGTAAAAGAACTAAAGACTGCAACCCGCTGTGTCTGTGAACTTTCTTAACATGTCTAAAGCACCAGAAACACAGCTACCAAATCACTCAGGCACCTTTGCCCACCTTAGGGGTCAGACCTACCTGTAGAGGGCTTAACAACATTGCTGCCTCCCAACCATCGGTTCCTAGAAAGATTGTTGAGCAGCGGCGGCCATCTAAAGCCACAACCTGCCCAGAATAAACCCTCCATGCCAGATCCCTATCCCTAAAAAAGAGAGCCAACCACACCGAACTTTTAATGACACCGCCAGGTTCACGGAGCTGGGTCTCGGTCCATGTTATCCCTGTGATAAAGCCTCAAGAAAGCTCGGTTCCGAGTATCCTAAGTCCCTGGAGGGGCATGTCACAGTGCATATTACATTAGACTAATGAGCGGCGCCACATGACTTCCCACTTGCTCTGCAGCCCCCTCCACCTCCTCCTGCCTCTGGTCACTGCCTCCCCTTTGAAATTTACACTGACTCGAGTATAAGTCGAGGGGGGCACTTTTCAGCACAAAAATTGTGCTAAAAAACTCGGCTTATACTCGAGTATATACGATAATTGGGAAGCAGGTAACAAAGGGGAAGTGCCAGTGGTTTTGCAGTCATACACAGTTTTATTTATACGTGTTCTAGCAACCAAGTGGGGTGCTGCATATGACAGCTGTATTTTCAGAAGGCTAAGGCTAGGGTCACACATAAGCCCTTGGTCCGTTTTTGGCATCAGTTTTTGCATTTTTTTTTTCTAAGTCCAAAAACTGATGGAAAAACGGATTATAAGTAATAAACACCCTATCTGTTTTTTACTGCACCCATAATCATTGCTAGGAGCGTTTTTTAGCCAAAAACGTTGTTGGGAACGTTTTTGGGTGCCGTTTAAAAACGGATCTGTTTTTTTAACATGGGGCCCCATGGAAAAACGGATCAGTTTCTTCTAGCATTTTTTGGCAAAAAATGACAAATTCCAAAAAACGTTCAGGGGCACAGGAGGCTCAAAAAGCACCCCAAAAAAAACGGATTGGTCATAGAAAATACTTCCAAAAACAGATTGCTATGTGTGACCCTAGCCTAACAGAGGTATTTTGTTGAATTACACTTTTTATTCTGGGTGAATTGATGCCACTTTGGAGCATAATTTTTTCAGATATGGTCTGTTTACAGTATTGTGTGTTTTGTGAATTTTACCTAAGCTCTCTGATTACCATGCCTACACCAGTTACTAATCTCCCTCCTTATTCCTGATCAACATTGAATCTCTGTTTGGCGATACCACTATTGTAACAACATTGATTTGAAAGTAGTTCGGTATGGCTAGGGTCACATCTCCGTTTTTTTTTTTTTAAATCCTGATCCGGTTTTGAGCTTTCAAAAAGCTCAAAACCGGACCAGGAAAGGCTCCTCTTAGGAGCCTATGCTAAACACCGGATTGCTTCACAAGCAATCCGGTGTCCGTCTCCGGCACTGCAGCCTGCGTTAAAAATCATGCAGACTGCAGTTTTCGGAGCGGTTTAAGCAGCCGCTCTGCAGTAACCAGATTGCTCAGGATGTGTAATCCTGAGCAATGCGGCTACTGCATAGTTTGCTGATACTGGCTGTTGCCGGCATGAGCAAACTGTACTATCAATTGTAAAGTGTTAAATCCCGAATCCCAAGCTCCTTTGCGGCACTGCGCAGCGTCATCGCGAGCCGCAGCTGCACTACCGTTAAAAAAAAAAAAAAAAAAAAAATATGCTCACCTCTCCCCGAGCCCCCGCTGTCTCCTGCCGTCTTCATGCAGCCTCCCGGTGGCTCCCGCAGGCTCCCGGTCTCTGCAGAGGTCTTCTAGTGCAGTACAGTACCTTCGGTGATGTCACAGTCACGTGACACCAGGTAACTCCATGGTAACTTGCGGTCACGTGACTGTGACATCACCGTAGGTCCTATACTGCAGTAGAAGACCTCTGCAGACACTGGGAGCCTGTGGGAGCCACCGGGAGCCTGCAGGAAGACGGCGAGAGACGGCGGGGGCTCGGGGTGAGGTGAGCATAAACTTTTTTACGTTTTTTTAACCCCTGCCTTCCTGTTTGCAGAAGTTTTACTGTACTGAGCATGCTCAGTACAGTAAAATCCTCCTCCAGCCTCACAGCCTCCTCCAGCCTCACAGCCTCCTCTATCCTCACAGCCTCCTCTATCCTCACAGCCTCCTCTATCCTCACAGCCTCCTCCAGCCTCACAGCCTCCTCCACCCTCACAGCCTCCTCCAGCCTCACAGCCTCCTCCAGCCTCACAGCCTCCTCTATCCTCACAGCCTCACAGCCTCCTCCAGCCTCACAGCCTCCTTCAGCCTCACTGCCTCCTCCAGCCTCACTGCCTCCTCCAGCCTCACAGCCTCCTCCAGCCTCACACCCTCCTCCAGCCTCACAGCGTCCTCCATCCTCACAGTGTCCTCCATCCTCACAGCCTCCTCCACCCTCACAGCCTCCTCCATGCTCACAGCCTCCCCATCCTCACAGCCTACTCTATCCTCACAGCCTACTCCATCCTCACAGCCTCCTCCATCCTCACAGCTTACCCATCCTCACAGCCTCCTCCAGCCTCACAGCCTCCTCCAGCCTCTCAGCCTCCTCCAGCCTCACAGCCTCCTCCATCCTCACAGCCTTCTCCAGCCTCACAGCCTCCTTTACCCTCACATCCTCCTCTATCCTCACAGTCTCCTCTATCCTCACAGCTTCCTCCAGCCTCACAGCCTCCTCCACCCTCACAGCCTCCTCCACCCTCACAGCCTCCTCAAGCCTCACAGCCTCCCCATCCTCACAGCCTCCCCATCCTCACTGCCTCCTACAGCCTCACAGCCTCC
Organism: Allobates femoralis; assembly: GCA_033576535.1. Classification (NCBI taxonomy): domain Eukaryota; kingdom Metazoa; phylum Chordata; class Amphibia; order Anura; family Aromobatidae; genus Allobates; species Allobates femoralis. Next base: position 269,000,493 of record JARQOC010000006.1, on the reverse strand, counting down.
TCCACCCTCACAGCCTCCTCCAGCCTTACAGCCTCCTCAAGCCTCACACCCTCCCCATCCTCACAGCGTCCTTTATCCTCACAGCGTCCTTTATCCTCACAGCGTCCTTTATCCTCACAGCATCCTTTATCCTCACAGCGTCCTCCATCCTCACAGCGTCCTCCATCCTCACAGCGTCCTCCATCCTCACAGCCTCCCCATCCTCACAGCCTCCTCCATCCTCACAGCCTCCTCTAGCCTCACAGCCTTCCCATCCTCACAGCCTCCTCCAGCCTCACAGCCTCCTCCAGCCTCACAACCTCCTCCATCCTCACAGCCTCCTCCAGCCTCACAGCCTCAAAGCCTCCTCCAGCCTCACAGCCTCCTCCAGCCTCACAAACTCCTCCACCCTCACTGCTTCCTCCACCCTCACTGCCTCCTCCACCCTCACTGCCTCCTCCACCCTCACAGCCTCCTCCAGCCTCACTGCCTCCTCCAGCATCACAGCCTTCTCTAGCCTCCTCTATCCTCACAGCCTCCTCTATCCTCACAGCCTCCCCATCCTCACACCCTCCTCCATCCTCACTGCCTCCCCATCCTCACAGCCTCCTCCATCCTCACTGCCTCCCCATCCTCACTGCCTCCTCCATCCTCACTGCCTCCTCCATCCTCACAGCCTCCTCCATCCTCACAGCTTCCTCCATCCTCACTGCATCCTCCATCTTCACAGCCTCCCCATCCTCACAGCCTCCTCCATCCTCACAGCCTCCTTCGTCCTCCCAGCCTCCTCCATCCCCACAGCCTCCTACATCCTCACAGCCTCCTCCATCCTCACAGCCTCCTCCATCCCCTCAGCCTCCTCCATCCTCACAGCCTCCTCCATCCCCTCAGCCTCCTCCATCCTCACAGCCTCCTCCATCTTTACAGCCTCCTCCATCTTCACAGCCTCCCCATCCTCACAGCCTCCTCCATCCTCACAGCGTCCTCCATCCTCACAGCCTTCTCCATCCTCACAGCCTCCTCCATCTTCACAGCCTCCCTATCTTCACAGCCTCCTCCATCCCCTCTGCCTCCTCCATCCTCACAGCCTCCTGCGTCCTCACAGCCTCCTGCATCCTCACAGCCTCCTCCTTCCTCACAGCCTCCTCCAGCCTCACTGCCTCCTCTAGCCTCCTCTATCCTCACAGCCTCCCAATCTTCACAGCCTCCCCATCCTCACACCCTCCTCCATCCTCACTGCCTCCCCATCCTCACAGCCTCCTCCATCCTCACAGCCTGCTCCATCCTCACAGCCTCCCCATCCTCACAGCCTCCTACATCCTCACAGCCTCCTCCATCCTCACTGCCTCCCCATCCTCACTGCCTCCTCCATCCTCACAGCCTCCTCCATCCTCACAGCCTCCTCCATCCTCACAGCCTCCTCCATCTTCACAGCCTCCCTATCTTCACAGCCTCCTCCATCCCCTCTGCCTCCTCCATCCTCACAGCCTCCTGCATCCTCACAGTCTCCTCCATCCTCTCAGCCTCCTCCATCCTCAGCCACTACCTGACCCCGCTGCCATCCTGCCAACCGTCGGCCCCGCTTCATCGCCACCGCCCTCGCGCCCTCTGCGAGGTCCACGCTGTCCGGATGCCGCCGGTGCCTTCCGCCCCTCGCCGCTCTCTCACCGCTGGGGCCTCAATGTCGCCATGCTGGTGGAGTAACGGTCTACGGGCTGTGGCCGGGTGCCGGGAGCCAGTGACGTCGTCCTGTGGGCGGCCACAGCCAATGGGAGTGAGCGGACCGTGTTAGCCTACAAAGCCTGACACGCCCCGCTCACTCCCATTGGCCGCCCCCGCCGCCCCTGCAAGCGGATCGGGCGTTGTGTTGTACACACAGGACGCCCATCCAATTGCCCAGGACTTGGCGTCCTAGACCAATCGGATGGCCCTCCTGTCTTTACCACACACCGCTCAATCCGCTCCTTCCCCTCAGGTCACATGTGTGACCTGAGGGCAGGGACTGATCCCTCTCTGCATTACCCAACCCGCCGCAGAGGACAATGCCGTGTGACTGGGGCTGCGATCAGCCCCAGCACGCAGCCACGTCCTGCGGCCGAGCGGTGATGTCGCCGCTCCAGCCGCATCTCTCCTCACCCCTCCAGCCGGACCTCTCCTCACCCCTCAAGCTGAACCTCTCCTCACCCCTCCAGCTGGACCTCTCGTCACCACTCCAGCCTCTGCTCTCCTCACACCTCCAGCCTCTGCTCTCCTCACCCCTCCAGCCTCCAGCCACATCATACTCTGCTATCCACAGAGCCCTCACTATACTCTGATTCCCACAGAGCCGCCTGTATATTCTGCTACCCACACAGCCGCCTGTATACTCTGCTACCCACAGAGCTGCCTCTATACTCTGCTACCCACAGAGCCGCTTGTATTCTCTGCTACCCACAGAGCCGTTTCTATACTCTGCTACCCACAGAGCCGCCTCTATACTCTGCAACCCACAGAGCCGCCTCTATACTCTGCTACCCACAGACCCGCCTGTATACTCTGCTACCCACGGAGCCGCCTATATACTCTGCTACCCACAGAGCCGCCTGTACACTCTGCTACCCACAGAGCCTTTCCTTATACTCTGCTACCCACAGAGCCGCCTGTATAATATGCTACCCACAAACCCGCCTGTATACTCTGCGACCCACAGAGCCGCCTGTATGCTTTCCTACCCACAGAGCCGCCTGTATAATCTGCTACCCTCAGAGCCGTCTGTATACTCTGATACCCACAGACCCACCTGTATACTCTGCTACCCACAGAGCCCCATGTATACTCTGCTAGCCACTCACCCGCCTGTATACACACAATTCATTTCAGCGCGCTCCCAATGCAGTTGCATCGGGCCTTTTTACTAGTTTAATAAATAAAAGAATGCTTGAGGTCTCTAGTGGGGGGGCTTAGTCCCCCTAGAGACCGGACGCCCACTCAGGTGGGCTTTGTTTGCAAAATTCAAATGCGCCACTGTCCCCATAGCTGGCGCAAGACCCCCAAACTTCCCCCCCTATCTATATTAAGGGGTGCCTGCACCCCTCTTTGCAGGTTTTTTTTTTTTTTGCAAAACCTATATCAAAATCATTATTGTGGCATAGGCGGGGCTGTGGCCTGATGCCTCCGCCCGCTAATTAATTATGGCCGCCCCCTCTGGCTTGGCTTATGTGTTGAGAGGGCGGTCGTGTCATGAAAGGGGTGGGGTTATCGCTATGACGTGAACTTAGCCTCGCCCCTTTCATGATGCGGCCGCCCTCTCAACACAGAAGCCAAGCCAGAGGGGGCGGCCATAATTAATTAGCGGGCGGAGGCATCAGGCCACAGCCCCGCCTATGCCACAATAATGAAACTGAAGGCGAGACACGTAACTATAAGCATCTTTAATAATTTTAATACTTAGGTTTTGCAAAAAAAAAAACCTGCAAAGAGGGGTGCAGGGACCCCTCAATATAGATAAGGGGGGGAGTTTGGGGGTCTTGCGCCAGCTATGAGGACAGTGGCGCATTTGAACTTTGCAAACAAAGTCCACCTGAGTGGGCGTCCGGTCTCTAGGGGGACTAAGCCCCCCTTAGAGACCTCAAGCATTCTTTTATTTATTAAATGTAACACTTTACAATTGATAGTACAGTTTGCTCATGCCGGCAACAGCCGGTATCAGCAAACTATGTAGTAGCCGCATTGCTCAGGATTACACATCCTGAGCAATCCGGTTACTGCAGTGCGGTATTCTGCACACATTTTTGGAAAAAAGTGTATGACCGGTATTGCGTTCACCGCATCCGGATCTGGATGCGATGAATGCAATTCAAGTTTTAAGTGTGACCTTAGCCCATCTTGAATTTAATCAGACTAAAGGCCCCATCACACACTACGATATCGTTAACGATATCGCTGAAACGTCATGGGCTTTAAGACGTTTAAATTATGTCATAACGACGTCATAGCGTGTGACATGTCGATATGACCAGTGATAAGTCTGCTGATCGTTGATCGCAGGTTTATGAATCGGACCATAAATCAGTCGATGATACGTTCAACCAGCAGCATTGGCGAGGGTGACACCTTGATAACGATGTCGTTAGGAATATAGGCATCCAAACGACGCTTGTCGTTCAGTCGTTGCTGCATCATTCATGATATCTGTACATGTGACAACTCACTAGCGATCAAACAATGACGTTCAAGCGATCTAGGTCAAGTCGGATCATTGAAGTGTGTGACGGGGCCTAAGTCTGCCTGCATTTTCCTTGGAGAGTCATGTGCGCCTATCAGTGATGATTGGAAGCCCCAACCTAACAGAAAACACGCTCTGACATGAAACTAGCAGCAGGGCAGGCCAACACCTCCAAGCCATATAAAGAGAGGTCAGGCCAAGTGTTCAGCTTGGACACACAATAATTAAAGGGAATTGAATGATCATGAATGACACAGGTATGGTCACTTAAGTATCCCTTGAGCATCTTGTTCAACTTCTATATCCTTGGCATTGTTAAGGTACTGTCACACGCAGCAATATTGCTAGGCAATTTCACTGGCAATTTGCTGGTTGCAGTGAAATCATAGACACATTGTTCCATTTGTACACAGCAACAAAATAGAACAATGTGTCCATGATTTCACTGCAACCAACAAATTGCCAGTGAAATTGCATACCAATATTGCCGCGTGTGACGGTACCTTTACAGGCACAGATAGCCCTTGCTAATGTGCTGGTTTATTGAAAATGGCCCAGTTTGTGCACATTTCCCTCCACCTCTGTTGTTGCAGGTGTGCGTTTCTCTCCCCATTAATCCTTGCTGTTGAAAAGATGAGGTACCTCTGCACTGTCAGAGGGTAATTTTTTCAGTAACTGATGTACAATGGCACCTCTTTAAGGATTCCATTTTGTTACCTTTTTGTGACTCCAAAAGGAGAGATTAAGTTTTCTCCTTGTAGCATTAGCTAATACAGGTGGCTAACCAGTATAGGTTGCTGGTGAAAATGTGTATCAGGCGAGGGTCTTAAAACAGACACTTAAACATGAACTGTGCCATGTGGGTCATGCTTCAAACAGGCAAAGGTTCTGTGTCTCCAAAAGAAGGAATAATATCCATCCACAAATTATGCTGCCTCACCTCCTCCTCTCTAGCCCATCCAAGTTGGGGTTGTGAGTCCCCTCTGTAGCGATGATAGTCCCCTTGGTAGTACAGAAAAACAAATCCTCCCCTTCCTCATCTTCCTTATCACCCAATGTTGGCTCAAAATGGCTGGACTCGGTAGTATCACCCATTGGGAAATCTTGATTCAAAGCCACATGTTTGTCATTGAAAGCTTTCTCTTTGAGATTATGCAGTAATTGTTTCAACAGAGAGAGCGGCAGGATGGATGCGCTGATAATAGCCTGGCAGATTACCACTCATGATCTTGGTGCAGTACTCAAAGTTGCATAAGAAAAACTTACCATCGATGACAAAAACTAAAACCAACACTGCAGTTGCAGGTTGCAGTCAGACCCCACTATGTAGAGCAGGCCCAGGTACAGACTAATAAAATCACCTCAACCTACAACAAGGTGTGGGAGGCGACTTGCCATGCACATAATGGGCTTGCATAGGACACCATTCACACTGATACATATGATGCAGAGTGTCTGAAAGCTTCCCACTTGTTCTGCCACCTGACTGACCAAGTGGGCTGCCCAGTACGATGCCTCTGCACCACTAGATGAATGGCGCCCCATGGGGCCCAGTTGCACCCCAAAAAAAGATAAAAAAGTGCAAAAATGTTTTTTATATGAGAAACGAAAAGAAACCTTTAAATGGGGTATTGGTTCATGTATTGGCCAAGACACTGAAGCTCATGATCCACGTCACGGATCCCCATGCAAATGAGTCCTAACAAATTATGTACAAAAACTACTGAGAAAAAGCAGCATCAAAAAAACTTACCATCGATGCCAAAAACAAAAACCAACACTGCACCTGCAGGAATTTCACTATTGTCATTGATCCACAACCAATTGGTAGTTGTTATGTGTGGTGTCTGAGTCTCAATATAACGGGCATGTTGAAGCTGGTATTCCGCTACAGCCCTCTGCTGCTTACTAATCCTCAACAATATATGATATGTTCAGTTCAACCACATGTACAGGTCACAAATGAGTTGTTGAATTGTCACATTAAAGCAGTTTTGCAGCACTGCAAGACCAGCAAAAGCAGTAGAGGAATGGTTGAAATGGGCAATAATATGGCACACCTTCTGGTGTATCCACGGCAAGTCATGGCATGTTTTTAATCATTTCAGAACAACTAGTTTCCATTTGTTAGCCATGCATGGCATGTGTAGCAGCTTGCTTAACTTTAAAGCCCCACCATATAATTTTTATTATGGCACTCAACAACCATGCTCATAGAGGAATGAATAAAGGAGGGCTTTCACAAATGTATACAGGAGGGCCCTCCCAAATGTCTAAAGGAGGGCCCTCCAAAATGTATTGAGGAGGGCCCTCACAAATGCATAAAGGAGTGCCCCCCTTATGTACAGAGGAGATAACCTTCACTGCCAGAAACTATGGTTTTCCTTATGCTGTGTTATTCTCAAGGCACTGGTTTCAGCACAAACAGAATAGAAGAGGGCCCTCCCAAACATATATTACAGGACCACTTCTGGTCCCTCACTTAAGTCAGGTTTGCCGGCCCTTCGAACATTTAATAGCTGTGGAATGACATGCAGGATGAGTAGGAGGATAAAGAGGAGGGGAGACAGAAACTCGCATATGAGTAGATGGAAACCATGATGGAAGTTGGGACAACTATTCTTGGCATGGGTAGGATGTGCAATGTTCCAGGCTCTCACTCTGTCCCACCCTCCACCAGGTTCACCCAGTGTGCTATCAGAGAAATGTATCAGCCATGAATATCCACAACAACATCTAAACGTGTCTGATGCTATATAGTTTATCCCAGTTATGTCATTGCTGACAGCACAGTTTATATTGCTTACCACATGCTTATGTAAAGTGGGGTCAGAACACCGAATACAATAGTGATTTCACTGGCTAGGAAAACAGTATCCTGGCGCAGCCACAGCCAAGAGATAACAGAAAGACTCAGTTCCCACAGGCCTAAAGGGAAATATCTTCATGGGTAGCAATTTGGTAATGTAAGCTTTTAATGTTTTTACCTGTAGGGGAGTGTTAGTGTATTTACGCTTTCCAAGATCTGGAAAAACAGCATGCTTTCCTGGGACAAAAAAGTGGACATGGTTCATGTTGGTTGCTGTGTCTGTGCAACCACAGCTCGTGGGCAGAAGGTGGGAGTGTCTGTTTCATGAACAGCAGATTGTGAAGGGTCCTTCCAAAAGTATAGAGGAGGTTCCTCCCTGAAGGAGGGCCCTCCAAAATGTATAGAGAGCCCTCCCAAATGAAAATAGGAGGGCCCATCCCAAAGTATAGAAGAAGATCCTTTACAAATGTATAATGGATGGCCCTCCCTAATAAATAGAGAAGGGCCCTTCCAAACATATGTTACAGTGACACCTCTGGGCCCTCACCAAAGTCAGCTTTGCAGGCCCTCTGAACAATTGAGTGGAGGGCTGCAGAATGACATGGAGGATGAGGAGTAGGTGAGGAGACAGAAAGTGCATATGAGTAGATGGAAACCATGATGGACGTTGGGCTGACTACTCTTGGCGTATGTAGGATGTGTGATGTCCCATACTGTTACTCTCTTCCATCCTCCATCAGGTTCATCCAGTGTGCCATCACAGAAATGTTTCATCCCTGACTGTCCATAACAACTTCTTCACATGTCTGTTGATATGTCACCCTTCCTACTTACAGCATTGGTGACAGCAAAGTTGACATTGTTTCACACATGCTTATATAAGTCATGGAGAGGACACCGGCTAAAATACTCGTGGCTATGAACTGAGTATCGCGAATATTAAAACTTACTTATAACAAGTATAGCAATTGCAAATATTATGGTACTTGCTCATCACTACACAGGACTTGTCCATAAAAATGTAGGTCTCTGTTCCTGTGTGCATTTGCAAAAATTAATCTGGCTTTTTTATGTTTCTTTTGGAGTAATGACTTCTTCCTGGCAGAGTGGCCTTTCAGCTCATGTTCATGCAGCACTCAATTCACTGTGGATAACGTCACAATATTACAAGCTTCTGCCATCGCCTTCTCAAAGTATTTTGCTTTTGTTCTTGGCTTCATTCTTATGTTCCTGTTAGACCAAAGCACTTTCATTTCTGTGACACAGAACACATTTCCTTCATGAGTGGTATGATTGGACATTCCCAGACAGCATACAGGGGGAAGAGAGAGCATATGGGGGAGATATGTAACAAAGTAACAGAGCACACCAGGAAGAGAGAGCCCACAGGGGAAGAGAAAACCCACAGAGGGGAGAGAGAGCCCACAGAGGTCACAAAAGTCAAAGACGGTACACAGTGGGGAAAGAGAGTGCACAGGGGAGAGACAGTACAAGGGGAGAGAGAGCATACAAGGGGAGAGAGAGCACACAAGGGGAAGAGAGAGTGCACAGGGGAGAGAGCACATAAGGGGGAAAGAGACAGTATACAGCGAAGAGTGCACGGGAGCGAGCACATAGGGGAAAGAGAGAACGCACAAGGGGTAGAGACAGCACAAGTGGGAGAGAGAGTGTACAGGGGGAGAGTGCACAAGGGAAGAGAGGGAATGCACAGGTGGGAGACAGCTCAAAAGAAGAGCACATGAGCAGGGAAGACAGCAGGGGCAGAGACAGCACAAAGGGAGAGAGTACACAGGGGGGGAGACAGCTCAAAGAAGAGAACACATAGGGGAGAAGACACCACAGTGAGGAGAGAGACTGCACACAGTGGGAAGAGCACACAGGTGGAAGATATCACAAAGGAGAGAGCACATGAGGGGAAAAGACAGCACAGGGGGGAGAGGGACAGCAGACATTTCAGTTTTTCTTTTTTAAAACATTTGCACAAATATCTACATTTCTATTTTTTTTACAGTCAAGATGGGGTGCAGAGTGTACATTAATGAGAAAAAAGAAACTTTTTTGAATTTACCATATGGTTGCAATGAAACAGAGTGAAAAATTGAAATGGGTCTGAATACGGTACTTTCCATACCAGCTGTTTGTGTTATAGTCCAAAAAATGGGTTATTCTTTTGCTTACACCTAGTTTTTAATAGTGTAAAGTAGCAAAACATAACAACTATATTAATGTAGGAACGCTACATTTGTACTGAGCTGAAGAATAGCCCTTCGGCACATAGCCTTAATAACTCAAATTCTGTGGAAATTTGATATTGCTCCTTCATCAAAATTCATAAAACAAGCAAAATCCATTCACCAAAAAGCCAAATGGCCCTCTCCCATATTAGCTAATTTTATTAATGAAATTGTCCAGAATTGGCGACATTATTAAAGCAAAACTTCAGCATTTTCATTTTTTTTTCTTGCACCAATGGAGTTGTGCTTTAAATGTAAGTTCCTTGACTCCTGTATTTTACTCACCTTTTCAAGGGTTAACAGAAAGTGCTGGGTTTCATAGATCCACGGCGCTGACCTCCAGTGAAGACAAACAGAGTGATGGATAAAACTCTGTTTAATGGTTAATTTGCCTACCAGTTTCGTGAGATGCCCTGATGAAGTGATAACTGAAATCACAAAACCGGTAGGCAAATTACCCATTAAACAGAGTTTTATATATCACTCTGTTTGTCTTCACTGGAGGTCAGCGCGGTGGATCTATGAAACCCAGCACTTTCTGTTAACCTTTTGGATCCTTACTCTTGCTGGGCACCTGCTGCGACCATAAGAGGGAGTGGAGTTAATTGGTTGTGACTTGCACAACCAAATCAGGTGAGTCCTTCCACTAAAGGGGGCACTGAGGTTATTTGTACAAAAGGAAATTACTCTATGTGTGCTCCATTTCCCTTTTTATTACTCATCTTTTGGCAGATTCATCTTCTATTCCGCAATTCCTGTTGGTCTGCGTGTATCCGTGACTGTCCAGCACATGGAGTGAGGTAAAAAAAACTTCACAGTAGCAACTTTTGAAAGAAGCCCTCGATGGTACATGATATCATTAGTAACATTTGTTAGACCCAAACAGTAATAATTTACTTAGCAAAAACTAAAAGTCTTAAATACACATATCAATATACAGAATATATATTTATTTCCTTTTTTGTATTTTGTCTTTTACATTTAACTGCAAAGCCTATTCTTGATATCGTAATGTGGGCAATCCCTAGGGAAGTCCTGCAACAATACGTTTTTGCCACTTTTTTACCACTGCAAATCATTATGTGTGAAAAATTCATAGAGCAAGTATTATAGTTCAAAGAGTACAAGATGTATATAAATCTCTTTTTCTATGTGCTTTTTTGTGTTGCAGTTATTGATTTATGGTGCAATATATTAATCTGTCATATAGTAATAAGTATATCGGTCTATTGGTACAGCGCTTCCACAGGAGACCCGGAGTTTAAATAGATTTTCCTTTATTCTTAAAATGTATATCACAGTGGGCAGTACAACGCGTTTCGACCCTTTAAATGTGTCTTCCTCAGGTACAGTTGTACAGATCACATGGGTTTGTCATGTGGCCGCAATGCAGCCGTGTCACAACCCATGTTACCGCTAGCCGCATGCTGATTGGCTGAACTGCAAGGTCCTTTTCCCCATCTTCTCCCGGTGGTCTCGGAGGTCCTGTAACAGCTGGAGGTCTTCGGTACTGGTCCCGGTACATAAGGTACAGGAGTACAGGAGGTGAGTATTAATGTTTATTGTTTTTAACCCCTTAGATTAACTTTTAGGGTACTTTTGTAGTGTATCTGTATAGATACACTGCAAAAGTACACGGACTACCCCCGAGCAGGAGCATACACCCGAGTATCTTGAGATTACTCGGTACTCGCCGAGTAGCCCGAGTACAGTGATACTCGTGCGAGTACCGAGTAGTGACAAGCATACTCGCTCATCACTACGAACCAGGTTTCCTAGATCTGATCCATCCGGAGTGGGAGAGCTGCACACCAAAGGAGATCTTATATGCAATATAACCAAGACACCTAAAAGGTGAGCAATATCAAAGTATAACATCTCTATGTTGAAATTTAATTACTGCACTTAGAGTTGCGTAGGGACTTTTCCTCTTTTATACCCCCCTAGAGACTTCCAGCGAAGTTAATCTAAGTACTTAATCTGCCATATGTCAAGTTGCTACAACATTTAGAACATTAAGAAAAGCAAATATGACTGTAGTCAACATGCGTAAATTTTAAAAATTGTAAATTTGTGATCGAATAACCACCTACTCCTGATGGGAAAAACGGGAAAACTGCAGCATGCAAAAGCCCTTTGTTTCTGGTACCGTATCTATGTAGACATCTTGGTTATTTTATGAGATATAGCTAAATTTCAGAGAGGGAACAAATTGTAGGGTCCATTTATCCTACTATCCCTTGGGAAAAAAATAAATTTGGTGCTAGTGTAGTATTTTAATGAAGAATATCTAAACTTTTATTTGTATGGCCAAATAGGACAAAATTATGTGAAACAGAAATAGTATATTGAATACTTAATACATTCCTAGATGAATTCACTGAGAGGTATAGTTTTCAAAATTGTCACATTTTGGGGGTTTCTGCTTTTCTGCTACATTTGGGGCTCTGATAATGTGGCATGGCACTCACAAATTATTCTAGTAAAATCTGAACTAAAAATGCCTCTTTTCCCTTTTGAAAAACAAAAGAAGGAGAGAGAGACGCAATTGAGCAGTACCTGGTGGTCTAGTGGGAAATATTTACAGGTGGGGGGAACCCTGCTCACCGGTTATGGTTGTGCAAGCCTCACACAACCAAGGAGTTCAGCGTGGTAGCGAGTACTGCAGCGTGATCTCCGATCTCAACCTACCGACAGGGATTGTTTTCCGGTCACGTGTGCTCACTGCTCAGCTCGTTAGTGACCTTAGGCCAGGTCCTTCACACTGGAAGTCAGGCATCGCATGCAAGCTGCAACAGCCACATTCCCTCCAGGGAGAGCCAAATCATCAGACAAAAGTGTTTTGTAGTCACTTTTGGAGCGCTACATGCAGTGACCAATAATCCAGATGTACACAAACCTTTTTATTATTAATAAAGTTAGCCACTACGCATTTCAACGGCGTACCGCCGTCTTCCTCAGGTGACGTTCACCTGAGGAAGACGGCGGTATGCCGTTGAAACGCGTAGTGGTTAACTTTATTAATAATAAAAAGGTTGTGTACATCTGGACTATTGGTCACTGCATGTAGCGCTCCAAAAGTGACTACAAAACACTTTTGTCTGATCTTTTCCCTTCTGAGCTTTGTACTGTAGCTGAACAGTAAATTTCAACCATATATGCGGCATAACAAAGTATGTAGCTATTTTTCTCTTGTTACATGTTGTCATAATGAAAGATTTGGGGTAACACATTCATTTTAGTGAAAAAAGAACATTTCATTTTCACATCCCATTATTGAAAAACTCTGTCAAGCACCTGTGGGATCAAATTTCAGCAGGGTTTCCATCAATTTCACTAATTTTAGGGCCCTTTCCAGCCCTCCTAGGGGAACTCTGCCGGTAAAATGCTCAAATTACCTAAAGAATTGGATTGAACTCATTAAATTAATCGAGCCTGTCCGAACATCAGTCCTGCTCGATTTGAGTAACAAGCACTTGAGCACTTAATGGGAACCCGTCAGCTCATTTTTGCCCCCAAACCTATCACAACCTGCCCCTGCACCTTCCAAATACATCCTTAAGCATCCGTGTTTGAGCTAAAACTGTTCTACAATGGTTGTGAAACATGAGTTTTTTACTTACATGTCAGTATGCTAATTAGTCCTCTTAACTACTCTATGTAGTCACCCTGAGCATTCTTCAGGGCTCCTTCTCCACCCTCGCTGAATGTTTATCACCCCCCCCGGTGGGTGTAATAATAGAATTCTCAGCGCGTTTCTTGGTTCTCACTTTTAAATTCCCCCCTTCTGTGTATGATGCTGTGGCAGCGTCATTTCCACACATGTGCATTGGTATTAATTGCAAGGTTGATGTGCCAGTTTCATAATGAGCAGTACACATGCTCAGAATCCCTCCGTGATGACACCACATAACTTGAATGAATGAAGCTCCATAGATTGGAGTACAGATTTGGGGGACTTCGTTGGATAACTAAACCATGGATTACTTTGGATATTCATACCCTTTTTTAAAATAAATTGGTAAACAATGATTAGTGTGGGGGAGTCTTTATTCAATTAAATGCTTTTTTCCTGTGTGTATTTTTTTTAACTTTACACTTTCTGGGTTAGTAATGGGGATGTCTGATAGACCCTTCTCCATGCCTAACCCCTAGACTTTATGCCAGCTGAAAATTTACAGCTGACATCAGAAACATTAATCATTACCCCAATTGCTACCGCACCAGGGCAATCAAGAAAAGCCACAGCAAAGCACCAGACTTGGCACATATAATGGGAAGGACAAAACAACCATAGGCCTTTCCAGCCTGATAATACTAACCCACAGCTCTCTCCTCTTTACTTTGGCTATTACCAAAAATAGGGGGACGCCAATCCATTTTTTAAATTATTTATTTGTTTATAATTAAATCATTTGAAAAAATAGGCTTGGGCACCCCTTTATTTTTGATAATTAGCAAAGATAGAGCTGACCACTGTGGGAAGCAGCCCGCTACAGTTTGCTTTACCTAGGCTTATGATCAAAAATAGGGAGAACCGCACACCCTTTCTTCAATTACTTGTTGACTTGTTAAGTTAATCCTGCCTAAAAATACCATTTACTAAAGGGTGCAAGTGTAAAACTCTCCCTATTTGCCTGCTATTATCTAAGCTCTCTCTACTACATCAACTCTTCCTGAACTGCAGTGCACTGAGCATCACACCCCTGGTTTTAAAATTAATAATAATAATAATAATAATAATAATAATAATAATAAATAAGACCTGATTTTGTAATGTGGATGGTCAATCTCTGTGATGCTTGTAGGCAACATGAGAGGGAATCCCTGTTTGTTTAGTGCCTGAAAATCATCCACGATTCATGCGGGGCAGGAACTTATGCTTTCGCTCGAGCACCAACGATACTTGGCTGACTATTGAGCATCTCTGAGCACCCCGATGCTTGATTGAGTGAGAAGTGGTGCTGAACATGACTGCTCATTACTAGTAGAATTAGAAAAATGTGCTGCCCTAATTTTCTACTATATGTCTTAACAGAGTGCTACTGTTTTTGTGTTGCTCATTACTAGTGACATTCAAAATATATTCCAGCCCAAATTGTACTCTGTTAAGTAAAATAGTACTCTTTTCCGCATGAGTCCTGCTGTTTTCCCAAACAGAAGTTTCCAACTACATATGGCTATTCTCACATTCAGGAGAAACGCCCACAAAATTGTGGGATGTATTTTCTCCTTTTTGAACTTGTGAAAATGAAAATTTAAGAAAAAGCTACATTTTAGTGGAGAAAAAAATATTTTTTTGTTTTGTGTGAAATGCCTATGATTTCTAATTGTGCAAATGCATTATATATGACTTACTTACAGGTTGTATGTAAATTTCAAAATGTGCTCAGTTGTGGCGAGTTATTTTTTACTGTTTCAACACTTCTGGGACTCTTGAAATCTGACATGTTCAAATGGCATCTGCCATCTACTTCATCCAAAATTGCACTCCACAGACATTTAGAGCTCCTTCTCTTGTGTGGCCAGTCATGTGGTAAAACAGCAGTTTCCAATCATTTATGGAGTTTTCCTGTATTTGGGGCAAATCTTTAAACAAATTGGAAGATCTATATTCTCCCACTAACCCTTGTTAAAATGAAAAATTGATTCAAAATAAAATTTTTCATTTTTTTATTTCCACATTGTGTTGAAGGAATTTTTTCATCTCTGTCAAAAACAATGAATTTTGCTATTAATGATGTTTTATCAGCATGTTCATTGGCAACTTGATGCTCTTACTAATAATTTTGAAGCACATCCTCCTATAGAAGAGTTTGTGAAATATTCTAGCAAAAATATCATGCACAAAGCATGTTAGGGCCACTTTACACACACCAACTTATCTGTCCAACTTCTGAACAACTTACTGGTTGCAGTGAAATCATGGACACATTGCTCCATTTTGTGGCTGTGTACAAATATAATAATGTGTCCATGATTTCACTGCAACCAGTAAGTTGTTCAGAAGTTGGACAGATAAGTTGGTGTGTGTAAAGTGGCCATTAGGTTTTGGAAAAGAAAGATGCAACCTAAATGATGCAATCATAACTTCACAAGCCAAAGCAAATTGGGGGACATTTATTAAAGTATTTAAGGCAGATGTCTAGTGTAAAATAAGTCCCAAATTATTGCACAAGCCATATGTATACCAGTACAGATGACCTGATCTTTCAAAATTCAAGTTTACCAACTTCGTTACATTTTCCCAAAATTTTAATAAATTTGTTTGATTTTCAAAGCTGGAAAGCTTCTGAATCTCAGAAAATACATGTGGAGGAGAGGAGAGAGGATTTTGATGACCATAAGAGTTGAGTTTACACTCTACAAGTGAAAGAGAGTACACCTTTAACCATACGAGCTTACAGTCTAAACAAGAGAGGGACTTACCCAGTTAATATTTTAGATAGAATATGACTTGAATCTGAAAATGTTATTCATGCAAAATATCAACGTTCAGGAAATTCAACTTGAACTCAATTCTCAATGGATCGATATCGTCAACTTTATATGTCATAATTAATTTTTTGGCCTTGCTTAGCATATGGTAAGGTCACACATGAACCTACAACTTTATGGAAAATAATATGCAAGCCAATGGCTGGAGTAGATTTGCGCTTCTGCCATA
Organism: Allobates femoralis; assembly: GCA_033576535.1. Taxonomy (NCBI): domain Eukaryota; kingdom Metazoa; phylum Chordata; class Amphibia; order Anura; family Aromobatidae; genus Allobates; species Allobates femoralis. The sequence continues at coordinate 268,984,600 of JARQOC010000006.1, read as the reverse complement.
TACACACTTTTCAATGTACCTGATTTATTAAGAAAAATACACCATTTATTAAATTGGGTATATCCTACAGAAACATGCCTTGTATTAAGACAGTGATTTCTTGTTTTGGATTTAATAAGTATCCCCGATTTTATGGAGTGTGTTTTTTATTTTGTAGCTGTGATACTATTTAACGGCAAAACCATACAAAACCTGAGGAAGAGACAAATAATGTCTCGAAGCTTGTTGCTTTGTAACATCAATTATTTTACTTTTCTTAGCCATTAAAAGGTATCACAACTACAAGATCATTGTTTTGTTTCTCCTACTGAGAGCAATCAATCTTTTTTATTGTAACATAGACTTTAAAGTAACATTTTGTCTCACAAAATACAGCAAAAAGCTCTTAAAAATGCCATAGAAAAAACTACAGAACTGTAGAGGGTTTTTTCTCTGTTAAATACCATAAAAGGTTTGTAAGGTTTGTCCAAAAATGTATTTAGCATATTTTATTTTAATAGAATGGGATACACAGTATAGGTCCCCTTCTAATACTCAAAGTGTACATCTTATTCTTAAGGACCCTATGTATACAAACATTGCGCAGACTGCCCATTCATCTCAGTTGCTACAATGTAATGCTCCATCGCTCCTTAGGACGACTCTGCAAAGTATTGAAAACTTAATAAACACTGTAAACTGTTTTAAAAATGAATATTTTGCTAATACTTCAAATTAAAGGCTATGTTTTAATATTTAGCAATAGGAATGCTTTCATTTTTTGAAAATAATAGAAGAGAGCACAAACTCTTTCTATTATTAATAAAATGATACATTTTCTTCTGATATTGGGGCAAGTTATTTCTGTGTTCACATTATCAAATCATTTTGTTAAAGCTTTCAATGTCAGACCACGTGGGATATACCTTGGAAATAAGCTAAAGGCTCTTTATTTTATCTTGAAAGAAGCACTTCTAAATACAGTACATGGAAAACCTAGACATTATGGTTTTTAGTGGTCTCTTATAGTATAGTACATAAAAAGGTGTGTATTTAAATAACAAGTGAGAAAAGAACCAAAAAGCATTGAAGGTCAACGTTCAATAAAAATAGTCCCATTACAATAAATATAGTATTGACATTAAAACAATTAAATTGTCACGAGTCTGTGACAGCTTTTTGTGTTGCCTTTACTTTCAGTGATAATTGTTTCACGACCAGTGAGAGTTAAAGGGATCCTGTCACCTCCAAAACGCCTCCTAAGCTAGCAAAACATGTCCCTGCAGCATCCCATCAATAATCTCACACTCCTTTTGTCTCCTAAAAGCAACCTGTGAAAGTGCATAAAAACGTTTTAATACTCACTCATTAGTGATTATAATTAGCAGTGACTATATTCTTTAGTCACCAAGGCGGGCTGTTGTGCAGCTCAAGGATCCACACTGTCTGTGTGTTCTGCTGTGATGTGCAGGCATTTCCCTCCCCCTCTCTATCACTCACAGAATGTAAATCATTAGTCCTGCCTTCAGTTTCAGTTTCACAGCAGCACAGACAGAGAGAGGGTGGATCATTCAGGCTGCAAAACAACACTTGCTGGTGACTAAAGAATATAGCCCCTGCTAATTATAATCACTAATGAGTGAGTATTAAAACGTTTTTATGCACTTTCACAGGATGCTTTTAGGAGACAAAAGGAATGTGAGATCAGTGAATGGATGGTTCAGGGACATGTTTTGGTAGCTTAGGAGGTGTTTTGGAGGTGACAGGAACCCTTTAATGTTGTTTCTTTACTGGTAGGCTTGCTGCAGTGTGTGTCCACTCCCACCTCTCCTTAAATAGCTATGTGATCCTTCAGCTGTTGGTGATATCTCATTCTACCTAGACCAGTCCGGAGAGGGGAGGTGTTTGAGCCACTGCTGAGTAAAGTTCAAATGACCTGGTGCCATTACTTTTATGCGCAGCAAAGACAGTATTTGTAGTTGTACACTTGTTACAACCCGTAGAGGTAATCTGTTATCCATTTTTATAACATTTAGATATTCTTAACACAATCTAGCAACATTCCTAAAGATACAGGTGTCTTGTCCTTTAAGACTCAATGTACTCTGTGGGACCACCTCCCTGTTTCTCTGCAAGAAGCAGACAAGTTCAGACAAGCCCCGGACTCCAAGAAAACAAGACAAATCCCTTGCTCTGCTCTCTCTTCACAACAACCTTTTGTTCAATTAGTGAGAGTATTATTAAAACTATATGCTTATGTTAAAATCTATGTATGCAGGTCACGTTGCAGTCACTATTATAGAGCTACAGTGTTAGTACAGATGTACTATGCTCTGAGAGCTTTCATCTTGAGTTAGTGTCCCCTGCACTGAATAGATAGGTGTTACCTCTGTATAGAATTGTGCAATGAATCTTACCACACCTATTAATGTTTAATTTGTATTCTTGTGTTGTTTAGCACTGTGCTGGTTTCTGTTATATGCCCAGTGCTGACTCAGACTATTTGTATTGTAGTATTTGCAGCCAAATTCAAATCAGCGCACCAGTAAACTAAGACTACTGAACCTCACCGTCTTTTTACTTGGGTTGTGAAAAAGGGTTTAGGTGTGTGCTGGAATCCACACAGCACCAGATTTGGAAGAAGGCAGAACAGAAAGTTACCATCTATAATATGTTTTGTATGTTGTGAACATAAATCTTTGTGTAAGTAGCTGTTTAGGTTCCTGTCACGAGTAGTAATTACTGACTGGATGACCAAGTCTTCTAGACTTACCCTCAGGCTAAGGGGGCCTAGGTTTCCCCTATCTCAAAGTTACCTCTAAAGGTAAGGATGTCTGAGCTGAAACACTTGCCCTGCTCCTGGACAGCCCTGGTCTAAAACTCCCAGTCCACCACTCAGAAGAGGCCAGGACAGGAATGTTAAAAGCCCACTAAAATAAAATGAGTAAACAAAGTAAAGTAGAGTGCTGTAGCCCAAACACTAAAGGCTACAGCCAAGACCGCTTCAAGCAGCATTCCAGCTTCAAAATGACATGTTTTTCACCAGGTCAGTATGACAAATGAAACTCTATCTCGGTCATCATGTGATGAGCCATGAGACTATATATAGGAAGTGGGTGTTGTAATCAATCACACTGCAAACACAGATGCAAGCTAAGAGTTGCTAGCAAGGTAACAACTGACAGAAGACTCAAACTGAGTTGTGACAGTACCCACCTTGCTACGAGGGGCCTCTGGACCCTCAAAACTGGACTTGTCGGAAATTACAAACATCAGGGAGGCAACAACGCATCTGTGTTTATCTCCTTGGTCATCTGGCTCTCAAATTCATCACGAATGCAAACCAGTAACGGCTCCAGAGACATGAGAAATCTCCTGAGTGATGACAAATGAAAAAGGTTATGGGTTTATAGCACTGGAATGTCACAGAATCAAGAATGGCCACCTCCCTATATGGACCAATAACCCTAGAATCAGAGCCCCAGATGTGTAACTGATTCAATTAATTTTTATTAAAATTACACCAACAAAATTAAGCTGAATAAACAATTGTACTATTTTTTTTAAAGGGTACATTAATCAATAGGAAAATGAAAATTGTACAAAATCCAAAGTATTATTATTCTCAAGAAATTCCAACAAGGAAAAAAAAAAAAGAAAAGGAACTGCAAAAAAGTAATTTAAAATAATAAAAAAGAAAAGAAAATTTAAAAAATGAGACCAGAAATCTCATAAAACATAAGAAACCAATTATACTTAAATCAGAATTTTACAGCCTCATAGCCAAAACCTCTCGATCTTGATAAAAAAGAGTTAAATATCTTGAATCACATGTGGCCACAATCTCATCACTCCATATGTGTGTGCCAGAAGTCATTCCAGTATTCCCATTTGGCCTAATATTTGTGATATAAGTTGTTTTGGATCGAAAAGTGAATTCATATGTGTTTTGGCCCGCAATCCTGGTGATGGTCTCCCGGGACAATGGAGGAGAGGGATCTCTCCAGGGTGAAACTATGGAGGAGTTTGCGGCAAGTAGAAAATAACTATTTAACTGCCTATGTTGTCCAGGCAGTTCTGCTATACTTACCAGGAGCAAGGCCAACTGAGGGATAAGACAAATCTTAAATTTTGTAATATCACAAAGTACTTTTTCAAACTGTTTCCAAAATTGAGCCAAATACCTACAGCCCCAGAAAACATCTGATAGGGTCCCCTCACATCCACAGTTTCTTCAACACAGAGAAGAGTTCCTACTATCTATCATATGTAACTTAATGGGTATAAGATATTATCTAGTGTATAACTTGTAAAAAGTCTCAATTAAAGAGACAAATGGAATACTCTTGTGTACAGAATTTAAACTTTTCTCAAATAAAATTGTAGGAAGGTCAATGCCCAGTTTCCTAGACCAGGAATCTAGATGAGTTGTTCTTACTAATGTAGTATCAGAGTTAAAATGGCCGTATATGAAACCAGTCTTCCACAGCATTGCACTCTTTGGATATCGCATCATATGAACGATATTCTTCGGCAAAAAGAAGTCCAGCCTGCGTTCTATTGTCAAGTCTCGGATACTATGCCATGTCTTAGATCAGTTGCACCAAGATTATATTTTTGCTGAAGAATGGCAAAGGGAAGCAAATTGTTTGACCAATCAAGGATATCTGAAATTGATGTAATTCCTGCCAACCTCCAAGAGTCAAGCTTAAGCCTACTTGAAACATGATCTAAGGACTCGATAGGAATCCAGGTCAGTTGCAAGACCCGTAATGATTTTCCTGATCTAGAAAGGAGTAGCCTCCAGGAACGAATAGCTGCATTCACAGTGACACATCCAAGTAACTTTTTCTTAGAGTCAAATAGAAAAGCAACTATTTTGCAACTCAACAAGCCACGTTTGTCTTGAGAGCTCTCCAAGTCCACCCAAGACGGTTTATTTTCCACCTCCCACCAAAAATTGAGAAATCTTAACGATAGTCGCATGACGATACGCGAAAAGGTTAGGTAACCACAAACCTCCTCTCCTCTTATCCTAACTCTAGGTCTCTGTTTGCCCCAAATTTAAGCAATCATCTGACTCTGGAGTTTCTGAAGCCACCTCTTTGAGAAAGTAAGGGGAATCGATCTGAAAAAGTAAAGAACCTTTGGCAAAAGACACATCTTATAAGGACAGATTCTACCAAACCAGGACAAATTTAGCTTTGTGAAATGAAAAGGTCCAACTGAATTGTTTACATATATCTGTTATGCTGACATCTATCATTGAAGACAATGGCTTTGTCAATTTTACTCCCAAATACTTCATATTGCTGCTGTCACAAAAAAGGTCAGTAATGTTAGTGATAGCGTAATGCCTGAGTTTTTGTCAGATTTACTTTATACTGGAAAACCCAGGGAGAATTCCTCCAGAGTCCAGAGCAGGGATCTCAAGGATATTAGGGGATTAGTAATAGTTAACAAGACATCGTCAGCAAACAACGAGATCTTGTATTGCTTGCTGTATAATTTCACACCCTCAACCTGCAGATTCTCTCAGTCAGAGGCTCTATGAATAGGTCAAAGAGTACAGGTGACAGAAGACACCCTTGGCTGGTTCCATTTGATAGACAAAATTTGTCAGACAGAGTACTTTTTAACAAGACCCTCACAGACTGAGAGTGTAAAGAGTTTTAATAGAATTCAATATTGTTCCCCTAAATCCAAGCCTGCCCAAAGCCTCAAAGAGAAACTCCCTGTGAACCCTGTCAAATGTCTTTTAGGCATTGAGAAGGATCACCAAGGTCAGAACCTTAGCTTCCTCAATGTGGGACAAGATATTGCTTGCTCATCTAGAAGCATCTGAGGTCCCTCTTCCCATCACAAAACCTAAGATAATGATGGGAGTATTGGTGTGTCACGGTCCGCGCTGCTGTGGTATGAATAAACTCACCAAAGAGACAGCAGTTATTCCATCCTTTATTTCCTCCTCTCTCCTACGCGTTTCAGCGCCACACCCGGCGCCTTCCTCAGGGACATTCAACAACTTATAGGAAATCATCTGTAGATGAATAGCCATAAATTTTGCTATGATCTTTACTAGTTCAGAAGAAAAATTGGTCTGTAATTTCCGACTACATCGTCTTCCATAAGGATCTTTTCCTGAGGTGTCTATACACCCTGGTAGAAAGGGACATAGTAGAGATAGGGATAGTTATAATGGTAATAGGAAGGTGCAGGGACATGTATTGAAAGGTTATGTGGCTTTTTGGAGGTGACAGGTTCCCTTTAATTACATTTGTATACTCTTCATTTTAACATTTGTTAATTATTATGATTGTCTCAATGCATTTTCATTTAAACATTTAGTTCCACTGAAAAAAATAAAACTGCATACATGATGCATACAGATTTTTACAAATGTTTCCTTTTCCAATTAGAGTTTCCTTGCCTAAAAGCCCCAAAACATATCCAAAAATAATGACATAAAGTATAACCACCTATAGATAAAGTGCACCTCATCATAGATTATTTAATGTAATAAAGTACATTTATATCTTACCTCACAAAGTAAAAAGCTGCATTCTAATTACAATGGAAAGTGGTTCAGTAATGAGAACTAAATGCTTAGCAACAGAAGCATAGGCCAAATGGGCAAAAATCCAAACCTATTGAGCCGTCTTTACCAGGCATGAGTTACTTCACTGGGAGTAGGACTATACTTTGCTGAAGGAAGAAAGATTTCAACAATAATACAGAATTTTCCTCCCATCTCGTAAGCTTTAACAGGGTTGTAAAATATAAAGCAATACGAGCCTAATCTTTTGTTCACTTGCATTAAAATCTTTTCAAGAGGGATTTCCTACTGTGAAAAACAAGGCAATGACTTATGAAGCCATTCCATCCAATCTCTCACTTTACTGCTGATATGCAAAAGGAAATTAGAACAATTATTGTCTGGGTCGGGTTTATTGTTAGAGAGCACTAATGGAACAAGAACTATCTTCTTACAATAACAATTGGCTAGCCATTACTGTAATGCACTTTGGTGATGGCTTCCATTTTCTTGAACTCTGTGTTAGAATATTCATATTTTTCCTTAGAGGAGTTTTATTATAATCAACCAGTTTAGTTAAAGGGAACCTGTTATGTCCTTTTTTGCTTTTAAACCACCCTCAATAATATTTAGATCATTCATTGCACATCCCTAACCTGGTTTAACAAAAAAAAAAAACAAGTATTTATCATAAGAAGGCACTTTAGATGCTTAGATGTACCTTCCCAAGACAGTCATCAGGGTGGTTCTTCAGCTGGAATCAGTTACTACAATCCACTTCAGTAATGCAGTAGTTAAGTCACGCCCTCTGCATGGTAATATATTCACACCACTAAGGGCAGAAATACACATGCTGTGGAAGGACCTGTATGTGGTGATGTCACAACCGTGTGACCATAACGGGTGGAGCTAAGACCAAAGGGTCTTTGACTTGACGTTTGCTTTCCTCTGCCCATTATGGTAACATCTCCACAGGTCCTTACGCACTAGCAGAAACATTTACTGATGAATGTCAATATATTACACTGCAGGAGGACATGTCTGATTGCCACCCTGATGGCTGTCTGTTTAGGTACACAATGCAAACAGCTAAGCATCTAAGGTGCTTTTTTAATGATAAATACATGGATTTTATTTAACCAGGCTAGTGATGCAGAATGAATGATCTAAATAACATTGAATGTGGTTTAAAAACAAAAAAGGACTTGACAGGTTCCCTCTAAAGCAAATCTGTCAGCTGGTTTTGCTATGTTAGGCTGAAGACAGCACGCTGCAGAGGTCAAAAAACAAAAGTCAACTGAGCCTCTCTTTTCAAGGTCTGTGCTATAGTTTACGTAAACTTAAGACTTTATTATTAGTCTGTGATTACTCTTACAGGTCTAATTTGTTACACACATGGCATTCTGACACCCTCCTTGCTTTGATTGACACCTATCAATGTACAATCTTTATTGAGAGCCTGGTGTTGTCAGAGGCAGCTGTCCCAGCTCTACTACATACCTTAAAACTAAAATGCTACAGATCGGCAGCAATCAGTAATCAAAGTTAAACATTGTTAGTTGCAGAGTCTCTTTGGCTGGTATCACATAACGTTTTTTTTCCTGTCCGTGGGATCCTACTTTTTGTAGGACCCCACGGACAGGAAAAGACACCACAGGAGGATACCTATTCTGTGTCCGGGTCTGTGATTATCACGGATCCAGACACAGTGGGGCACTTTCACTTCCACAATGATATACATTGCGGAAGTGAAACATAGTTAAACAAAATAAAAATAAATTTCACCCATTTGGGATACACAGCTGCCTCCAGCAAGGTCCGGGTGCTTATAGGACATGCGGTGACGTCACAAGCTGATCAGCTGACCGGGTCACTTGACCGCAGTTACCGCGATAACTGCAGTCATGTGACCTTATGACACTGCCGAGTTTTGACATCACCGCAGGTCCTGTAAGCACCAGGACCTTGCTGGAGGCAGCGGTGGATCCCTGATAGATGAGAATACTGATTTTTTATTTTTAACTCTTTCTTTTACTATAGTTCACTCTTGCAATGTATATTATACATTGCAGAAGTGAAATTAGAGGGTTAGGAACAATTTTAGTGTACTGAGCATGCTCAGTACACTAAAATCGGGTCCGAGGAATGATCAGCTGTTTCCTTGGACCCTCGCTCATAGACCCCCATGTTAAACCCCGAGGATCGGATTTGGGCTAATTGCCATCCGATTTTGTGGGATCTGATTTATTTCTGTGCCCGAAAGCGGTGCAGTGTCCGATTTTGGGTACAGCAAAAAATCAGACACAAATGGGATCCCACAAAATCGGATGGCAATTAGGCCAAATCCGATCCAATGCGACCCCCATTTGATAACATGGGGCCAAATCGGATCCATGGCTGTCCAATTTCCATCGGAAAGCCACAGATTGAAGAAAATCGCAATGTGAAACCAGCCTTTGCATACAACATGCTGAGGTAGATAAAACCTGCTGACAGATTACCTTTAAGGTTGAAGAAAATACAGTAGATTGAAATATAGGAATTATGGAAAATTGTAATCAGTCACCTAACTGTTTATAATATAGAAAAATCTAAGCATTAACAAAGTTTCTAGGACTTGTTATATCACAGCTCTCACTATGGCAACTATTTAAAAAAAAAATGATGAAAGTTTTTGGCACAAACTAAAGCGGGAAACACAAATTTAGTATACCACAAATGTTGGTAAAAATGTCATTTTGAAAATAATTAGTAAGTGATCAGTAAGTGAAAAAATCCTGTGAACTTTAGTGAAATTTTCTGACTTCCAATCATTTCAAAATCTGGCAAATTTATTAAGACACAATTACCTTTTAAAATAATTGATACAATGCATTACAACTTGTTAAATTAATTTGGACTCATGACCTTTTTTCATTTTCTACTCTTTTTATTGTTCACGAAATGTTAAACTTTTCCCAACATTCACAGTACATGTATGGCAGAAGTCATGTGTGGACGCCACAGTCTGCATTAACCTCTAATACTATGTCTCCTCAGGCAAAACTAAAGTTTTTTTTCCACGTTTTTCCTGCATCTTACTTTCTTTTACAGTTTTTTTTGTATGCACCTTTGGTTTATGTATTTAGGTAAAAAATGCTTGGATTCTCCACTTAAAAACATGATTTTTTTTTTCTTTCATTTTTTTTAGGCTCCCAATATAAGCTGTGGGCAAAAAAGCCTACACACAAAACTGCATTGCTATGCATCATCTTTAAAGCGTAACCATCATTTAAATTTTTATTTCATAGTCATCTAGAGCAAGTGAATTAAATCAACTTTCAATATATTTTATTAATAAAATCTGGAAGGAAACACCTTTAAAAAAACTTACACAAGATGTCCTCAGTAGGCTGATTCTGAACCACATATATACTTGTTGTTAGGCAGCTCTGTCCTCAGGGAGCTTGGCCTACACTGCATTCTCAATACAGCTAAGGCTGGTTTCACATAGCATATTTTTTCCTGTCCGTGGGATCCTACTTTTTGCAGGACCCTACGGACAGGAACGAACACCACAGGAGGTGACCTATTGCTGTGTCCGGGTCCGTGATTTTCACGGGTCCGGGCACAGAAAGAGCTGTGCAGGGTAATTTCACTTCCGCAATGTATATCTACATTGCGGAAGTGAAATTTAAGTAAAACCAAGGGTTAACAATAAAAAAAATCTATTCTTACCTTTCCAGCGATCCCCCGACATCAGCATCTAGCTCTGGATGCTAACAGGACCTGGCTGGGTGGAGCTACCCGATCAGCATCATCGGTCACATGACCGGTTATCGTGGTAACGGGTCATGTGACCCAATCAGCTGATCGGGTTATAACATAATGCCAGGTCCTGGAAGCATCCGGAGATGCCGCACATCGGGGGATCACTGGAAAGGTGAGAATAGAGTTTTTTTTATTTTTAACACTTGCTTTCACTTAAGTTCACTTCCGCAATTTATGCATATACATTGCGGAAGTGAAATTAGATGGTTAGGAGCAGTTTTTGTGTACTGAGTATGCTCAGTACACTAAAATCGGTCCAAGAAACGATCCGATGTTCTCTCATACCAACGCGCAATAGGCCCCCATGTTAATGGGCGCGGATCATGTCGAATCCAATTGTGTCTGACTTGGTCCGCTGTGCCCAAAATTGCAGCAGTCTCCGATTTTGGGTACAGCAAAAAATCGGACAGAATTGGGTCTGAAAAAAATCGGATGCCATTAAGGGCAAATCCGATCCGATCCGTGCCCATAGGATAACATGGGGCCAAATCGGATCCGTGGCTGTCTATTTTACAAAGGACAGACACGGATCCTAAAAATAGGATGTTTAATATGTTTAACATGGGGACGCAGGTGCCTTCGCTCTGATGCAGATTAGCGTGCGCACCCTGTGCGCATCCTTTCACTGCAATGTATGATTTGTACACAGGCGGATGCCGGCGCACAAATCACACACTCTCGTCTGCACCGTGAACATGACATGTCACGTTCCTGGTGCGGACGAGACTGTGTGATTTGTGTTCAAGCATCTGCATGCACACAAATCACATTTTGCCGGCAATGGGTGCGCACGGCAATCTACACCCGAGTGCAGGCACTTGCGCTCAGCTTGTGGATCCCCTCCGCAGGACGCTGCGAAGGGGTCCGCAAGTGTGAAACCAGCCTAAAGCCCCCGTTACCTTAAGTGAGATCACTAGCAAGATCGCTGCTGAGTCACAAATTTTGTGACGCAACAGCGACTTCAATAACGATCTCGCTTTGTGTGACACTTAGCAGCGATCAGGCCCCTGCTGTGAGATCGCTGCTCATTACAAACCATTCTGGACCATTTTTTGATTGTTGGGGTCCCGCTGGGCAGTGTGCATCCCTGTGTTTGACAGGGACAACGATCAACGATCTCAATAATACAGGTCTGAGAAACAGGGTCCCAACGACCTCCGTATCATTCCGGATCGTTGCTGCGTTGCTGGTGAGATCTGACTGTTTGACATCTCACCAGCGATCCTGGCAGGTCAGATCGCTGTCGGGATTGCTGGTGCGTCGCCAAGTGTGACGGTACCCTTAGACTCTTAAATTACCTCATGCCTACACCTCCACTCACATGGCTCTGCTCCTTGTTATCACAGAGCACAGAGCAAAGGCCATTTCAATGGAGGATTTAAAAAGATCTCACAGGAGCTGTTTGAGCTCAGCAGGGTGCCGGCATGAGGTAACTTGAAAGACTTATCAACTGTATTGTAAACATTGTATAGACCATTTATCTGAAGAAGGAGCAGCCTAAAAGAGCGTATGTGTAGTCCAGAATCATCCAATTTAGGACATCTTGTGTGTTTTTTTTTAAAAGTGTTGCTTACTGATTTCATTAATAAAGTGTATTTGAAAGTTGATTATAATCACTTGCTCTACATTACAATTAAATAAAAATGTAAATGGTGGTTACACTTTGTGCAAACCATCACACCCTAACTGTGACCCATTATGAGTGTGTTCCATTTTAACCACCCTTTGTTTCCTATCTATATCTATTCTTATTTTTTTTTCTGCCAATCCAAGATCAAAAGGGTTCTTTCCAAGCTTGCACTGTTTTGATAGCTTTATCCATTAATGGCAGTATATTAAGGTCAAGAGGATCTTTCGCCGATCTCCCGAGCTTAATTTCTAAATACGTGATATGACTGGGGGACCATTTGAAAGGATATATTTCTTTAAATTTGCCAATTGTGGATTTGGGAATGTTTAAATTTAATGCTTTGAATTTTGTCGGGTTAATTTTGTAGGAGGATAAATTACGGTGTGTCTCTAATATTCGCATGAGGGTAGGAATGCCCCCATCTGGCTCTGTCAGGATCACCAACAGGTAGGCCACAAATAAGGCTGACTTGTAATGGTATTTCTTTACCTTTACCCCTTTAATCTCTGTTTCTTGCTTAATACTTTGTAGCAGAGGTTCCATAACCAGGACAAAGAAGAGAGGCGATAGGAGACATCCCTGCCTGTGTCATTTTTAATTAAAAAGTGGTCCAATAATAGGTTGTTAATTCATAATTTCACAGTGGGGGGTGAATACATCTGGAAAATTGCCTCAACTAGGGGAACTGGAAAACGAAAAGCAAGCAGGGTTTGATGTAGGAATGTCCACCCTGTTGAAAGACTTCTTGGCGTCAGTCCTCAATAAGACCAGTGGCAAGTTGTTGATTCTCGTGTGTTGCAGTAGATGAAGTATTCTGTTCGTGTTGTCCTTCCCCTCCTTACCAGTCACAAACCCTGTTTGATTTAGGGAGAAAAGCTGAGGCAGTACCCCTGTCAAACGTTTTGCTATTAGGCTTGCATAAATTTTCAAGTCAACATTCAAGGGAATTGGACCTATAGCTCCCACAAAGTTCAGGATCCTTGCCTTCTTTGTATAATAGAGATATATGTGCCTCTAAGGTTTGGGGAGGTAACGTGCTACCTGCCAAAACCGCTTTACATGTGTTGTACCTTGGTTCGCCGGTGTTACTGTGCGTTTCTGTGCTCTACTCAATGCTCTTCCCTCCTAAACAGCTGGGATACTGTAGTATCTTACCTGTAGGGATTCTGCTCAGTTCCCTGCTCTGCTGCATAGCCGTACACGTGTTGTACAGTAGAGTCATTGCTCCACTGGACAACCACTCACGTGTGCGGACCCTCGCTGCCGCTTTGGAAGCTATTCGCAGGTTGTGAGGTCCATGACGGGGGGATGACTTTTCACGTGTGTCCAAGCTTGCAGCTACTGCCAGGTGACCTGGGCCAGTTCCTGTGTTTGCAATGCTGTACTGTTTCTGACTGTGCTTAGGGTGTGTGCGGCCACACCTTCCCGCTTTTATCAGGTGGAGTGTGTGCACCTTAATTACAGTCCCCAGCCTATAGCTGAGGGTCAACACGTATTTAAAGTTCCTCTTTCCTGTTGGGCATCACCTAAGCTTCTCATTAGGTTCCTGAACCTAACCCTGTGTGTGTGGTCCAGCCATGCTGCTCCTGGTCTGCCTTGTCTACAGTTCCTGTTCTGCCTGCAATCAGTTCTGGAGAAAGCTAATGTCTTTGTCCTTGGACCTGTCTTGCATGTGTTGGTACCAATGTCCTTGCCATTGAATGTGGATTCCTGATGTGTGAGATTCCTGAAACCTTCTGTTTCTTGATCTATGTACCCAGTGTCTGAGAGTTTCCTGTAACCTGTGAATAAACCCGTGTTTGTCTTTTGAAGATGGAGGTATTCCTGATGAGCATCTACTATGCTGTGCTCATGCCACTATGCCGTGCTAGCTCTGTCCAGCTCCGATCCACTCCTGCAGTGCATGTGTTTCTCAGATCCGGTCCATGCTGAATGTGCTTGCACTGTTCTGTTGTTCTCGCAATACTTAGCTTGGGTTCACTCCTGTAGCACCCATGTCATGCAGATCTGGTCTGATCCTGCGGTGTTTGCACCAGACCACTTGAGTTATTTTCCAGTCAGTGTCCAGAGCCTAATGACTGCTACCTGGTGCCTGGAGCTTGTGTCTGATGTCCGGAGCCTGATGGCCGCTGGCTGGCGCCTGGAGCTCATGCCTGGTGTCTGAGATGGCCCTGAGGTCCTGCCTGGTGTCTGAGATGGCCCTGAGGTTCCTCCTTGTGTCTAAGATGTCCTTGAGGTCCTGCCAGGTGTCCGAGATGGCCCTGAGGTCCCTCCTGATATCTGAGATGGCCTTAAAGTCTTGCCAGGTGTCCGAGATGGCCCTCAGGTCCTGCCTGGTGTCTGAGATGGCCCTGAGGTCCTGCCAGGTGTCCAAGATGGCCCTGAGGTCCCACCTGGTGTCTGAGATGGCCCTGAGGTCCCACCTGGTGTCCGAGATGGCCCTGAGATCCCGTCTGTTGTCCGTGATGGCCCTGAGGTCCCACCTGGTGTCCTGGTATCCTGCGGGGTTTGCACCAGACCATTTGAGTTCTTTTTCAGGTCATATCCTTTATGCCAAGTGTCTTTAATGTGTCCCCGATGTGTCATGCCTTGAGTCCTGTCCGATGTTCCGATTCCTGAAGTCCTGCCTGTGTGCAGATGTGAAGTCCGTGATCCTGGTGGTCCAGTACGTCTTCTCAGAGTCGGTCCCGCTCATGTGCCTGGATGGGCTCCTCCTCCTAATTCTGGGGAGTCTCCAGCCTTGTGTTTTGGTGACAGCTCTGCCTGAGGTTCCAGGATCTGACCAGCCGATGTCCTGGATCTGTGCTATCTGTGTTCTTCCTGTGTCTTGATGTCCGGCCTATTCCCTTGGTCCATGCTGTGATGACGTTTGTCCGAGTTCAGTGTCTGATGTTCTCCTGCTGTGCCAGTGCTATGCCTGAGGCCTGAGAAAGAGGTTCTCCTGATATGCCCATGCCAGACGACCCTGTACTGAATCAACCTATGAGGACCACCTGCCATGCCATCCCCTGACGTCTGTAATGTTCCCTTTGCTTGATATGCAGACTCAGGAGCCTAGCTTCAAGTCTTGTCTTGTTACCTTGCATTGTGCTTTTGTTTAGTAAACCTTGTTCTCTATACCTGAAGTGTGGCGGTGTCCTGCATGTTACCATCTTGCCCACATGCTCAGCTGCCACAGACCCCGGTTGCTGACCGTCCCTAGTTTGGGCAGGCATAGGTTCCCCCTGTGGTTCAGTGGGTCCACATACATCTACCACCTTGGATGCATGCCCCACGTCGCAAGCTAAGCGAGCCATGTCATTTAACACATGTTTAGTAAGTGCAAACCTAGTTCCATCAAGAAAGTCAATTAATAGTTTGATGTTGGGGCTCCCCTATAGGATGGACTGGAGTTCATGTAAGTCAAATGGTTGGGTTTCCTGCTGCAGATCAGAGTGTCAGGACAGAGACAGGGAAGAGAGGAAAGATTTTATATCTCTCGTTCTCTGAGTCTTATCCATCTCCGATTCATTAAAGGGATCCTGTCACCTCCAAAGCACCTCCTAAGCTATCAAAACATGTCCCTGCACCATCCTATCACTAATCCCACACTCCTTTTGTCTCCTGAAAGCATCCTGTGAAAGTGGAGAAAAACGTTTTAATACTCACTCATTAGTGATTATAATTAGCAGGGGCCATATTCTTTAGTCACCAGGGGGTGTTGTTTAGCTGCTCCAGGATCCAGCCTCTCTCTGTCTGTGCTGCTGTGAAACTGAAACTGAAGGCAGTACTAATGATTTGCATTCTGTGAGTGATAGAGAGGGGGGGAGGGAAATGCCTGCACATCACAGCAGAACACACAGAGACAGGGTGGATCCCTGGAGCTGCAAAACAGCCCGCCTTGGTGACTAAAGAATATAGTCACTGCTAATTATAATCACTAATGAGTGAGTATTAAAACGTTTTTATGCACTTTCACAAGATGCTTTTAGGAGACAAAAGAAGTGTGAGATTAGTGATAGGATGGTGCAGGGACATGTTTTGCTAGCTTAGGAGGCGTTTTGGAGGTGACAGGATCCCTTTAAGCTTCAGTTGGTATAAGTCTTTATAAAAGGACATAAAAGTAATAACAATTTGATTATGATTCTGTGTTACCTGGCCTTCATTGGTTTTAATTGTATGGGTAAACGTACGAGTTTGGCGACGCTTAATTAACAATATCATTAGTTTGAACGCTTTGTCGCCATGAACTAGAAGTTGGTTCTTCCAGGTAGCATAATGATTAGCTGTTTGTTTATTTTGTAAATCCTCTAAACATTGCCTCTTTGTTGTCAATTGGGTCATTAGGTCTTGATTAATTTTCTGTTTATATTGAGCTTTTAGATTTGTAAAATCTTTATGAAGAGTTTCTGTTTCAGTTTTTCTTAAGATATGAGGCAGCCGATATGAGCACCCCCACAATCGTAGCCTTATGTGCCTTCCACACTATAGCAGGATTCATATCTGGGGTGGCGTTGATGGTGAAATACTCTGTTAGGGAATTTTGAACCCGTTTTAACACTCTCCAAATGGAGAAGGAACTCATTTAGTTTCCAGGTTCTGAAGTTGGAGTAAGGCTTTTGGAATTGTAGATTAATTGTTTTCATAGAGTGGACCGAATAAAGCGCAGGGAGTATGTGTACATCCAATATGGTGGGTAAGATCTCTCTAGAGATCAATATGTAGTCCAATCAATGATACGTTTTATTGGGTGTGAGTACTATGTAAAAAATGTTTCTGTTGGGTGGAGATACCTCCATCCATATATCAGCTCTAGGGAGTGTAATATATATCTAATTTGGGCCAGGCTCTTCAGGGAAATAGTACTCTTTTTTTGTTGATGTGTCGAGGGAGGGTTCCATCAAGACATTCAAATCTCCCCCAACAATTATGGCATCCTCTTGGAATGAATGAAATTTACTCAAGACCTTTCCAAGAGGGTTACCATATTTCCAACAATTAAACCTTTTATGAACAGATAATGACCCTCCCGGTCTATCAAGCTCTCTTGTAGGAGGAAGGGGATGTCTTTGGCAAAACAGTGCTTTTTCAAGAGAAAAAAAATGGTAGGTGAGACCAATAAGAGGATCCAAAACACAAACAAAGGACTTCAGCTGTTCAGATCACCATTCTCCCATGCTGGGGTGGCTGGGGTGGGGACCTCCTTTTCACCCGCTGTGATTTTGGTGTAAGGTTTATCTGCCATGGAGGTGGTTGGGAGAGAGGCTTCAAGAGGTATGCACAATGGACCAGTCTGGGTAATGGTCCAACACCATGTCCAGGTCCTTGCAAGTTTTTTTAATGTCAGATGATGTCCTTGCCTGAGTCCTATTTTCCTTGGCAGAAATAAAGATACCAAAAGGGAACAGCCAGGGGTAGTGTCTCTGCTGTAAAATTGTGGTAAATGGTCTCGGGAGCCTTCTCTTGTTCAGCGTAATCGTAGATAGGTCTTGGAAGATTTGAATTTTAGAGCTTCCATAATATATTTTGTCCACTTCCCGTGCCCTTTTCAGCAGAAGATCCTTGGTTCTGTAGTCTACGAAGCACCAGATCACATTCCTGGGGGACTCCTCTGGTTGTGTTTTGGGCCTTAGCACCCTGTGAACTCTCACCATCTCAATCACCAATCGGTAATCTGGTGTTAGGATGGAACAGAAGATGTCTGTCATCATCGGAATAAGAGCATCTGGGTTTACCGATTCAGGGACCCCTTTCAGCCTTAAATTATTCTGCATTTCCCTGTTCTCATGGTCTTCAAATATGGTAAAGATTTGAGGTGGTCCTCATGGTGTTGGAGGCTGGCTAAGGAGGAGTTAGCGTGTTGGATTGCTTCCGATTGTGAGTTCTCAAGCATCTCAACTCTATGCCCAATCTGGGAGATATCATATTTAATATCTGTGAGATCCATGCCCAGATGTTCAAGAGCTTTGTCAAGGATCCATTTAATAAACAATCTTGTGACTTGGGTACTTTTGGTCGGTTCTTTAGTATCTACATCACTGTCGGGCTCTGATTCTATAGGTTCTTCCACGACTATTTGACGAGAATGGGAATGAACACAAAGAGAGGGGTACTCGGACACTGGGATGGATTTGATGGCAGTGACGGGGAAATCACGGGTGGTAGGTTTCCTGGTTCCGTGCCCTCGCTGTCATTTGTTTGGTGGGGAGGATATATTTACAAGGATTAAAAGTAGGTGATGCCACCTGTGGATCCCGGTAATTTGGATACCGGTGCTGCAGGCCTGCTGAGGTGATGACGGGTGCAGCTCAGTGTGGTACAGCTCCCCACAGGTGGAGCTTTACCTCAGGGCAGCAGTGATGGAGGATGAAGGGATGAGGGAGTTGATGTTCTCACCCCTCTGAAGATGCTGAGGCCCTCCGGGCACCGGCGGGAAGGAAGACAGACACCAACTCAACTTCAACTCCCCTTTACTGGTACCGACAGATGTTATAGAATACACGGTACAGTCTGGTTTGACGGGTACTAGATGTCAGTTCAGGGTACCCCTTTGGAGTCTCTAGATGTTCCCTCTTTGTTATCTTTCGGGGTCTCAATTCTACCTTCCTCTCTGTCTTTCACCACCTTTGCAGAGCTCTCTTGCCAGTCCCCTGGTCTTGTACGGTGAGGCACGGGTTATCCTTGACCGGTATGGATGGGAGCAGCAGGAACGCACTCTCTCTCCCGCCACCAGAATCCGGACCATTCCACACATAGTCTTGGACTGATTATGGGCCTGATGAGTGAGGTACTGTCTTGTGGCGCCTATGGCTACCCGGCTTGTCGGTTTGCGGTCAGGGATGAAGTGCTGACCGCCTCGGCTCCCGTGTTGCCGGTGTTTTTCCCCAGACTAAACTAGCCGGCTCCAAACGGTACTGGTTTGTCCCTTTCTGTCGGGGTCACCCTCTTTGAGATGGGTGATCCTCCTGTCAGAGGACTGTCAGGTTCATCCTGACTCACTGCCTTCCCAGCACTGTCCCTGACATAGACTGACTCACTGACTGACACTAACTGTCACTTAAGTCTCTCGCTGTAACCTAAGCTTCACCCCCTTTTGGACCTACTGAATAATCAGTCTTTACTCTAAGGTGGCCTAGTGATGAGTGCTAACTTAGACTCCATAGGTTAAACCGAAACCCACAGCTACAGAAGCACTACATATATTTGCAAAGTGTAATACCTCCCAGTGGCGCCTAGCCATAGGGGCGCTACACACCCCCTTGGTGAAATACACCTGTCCCCGGGTGTTAAAACCAAGCCGGGTGTGAGTTGAACTTTTTATTAACAGGTTAACCGGGTAACTTTCAAAACATAAATAAACAATAAGAACTTTACGATTACTTATGCTCTTCCCTTGCGGGAGGTTCTGTACTTTTAATGTTGTAACATAATAAGATTAACATTCTAGTCCACATCGGCCCAATGGGGACCGGGTAACAAGTCTCTGATTAATGTTCATCAGGCTCAAGAGAAGAGTAAATAACAGAGTACATTCCCGTTCATGTGCTGCAAGAAAAAAAAACATGAAAAAGGCACTGCAAGAAAAGGCATGTAAAATAACTATTTTCACTTTTGCAATACCAGGCTGCTGGTCTTTTCACTCCTCAGCAGAGCGAAGGGGCGGGGCTTATCTTCCTGCTCTTTTCTCCTGCTTTGGTGACGCAGTTAAAACTCTGAGGCGATGTAATGGCGGCCCGTTCCACAATGTACAACAGTCAATAAAGTCTTTAGGCACACTTTACCTGGTATTACCAGGCTGGTTCAATCCTGTTTGTGACGCCAAACTGAGGCACTCGACAGGTTAGGGGGGTACTCGGATCCCAAGGGTCTTCTTGCAGCAGCCTCTGTCCTCGGCTGTCTCCCGGATCATGTGACCGGCCGGTCGCAGTCGCGATGACGTCATGCGCTGCGACAGGTCACATGATCCGGGACGCAGCCGAGGACAGAGGACGGACGCGCTGGCTGCTGCAAGAAGACCCTGGAGGGTAAGATGTCTGCAGCAGCAGCAGGGGGGGCCTCAGAACAGGGGCGTAGTGTGCCAGCAGGAGGGGGCCCATATATACCGTATAATGCACTGCTCTCCCTGTCGCTGATTGACAGGGGATGCAGTGCATATGTAATGAGCGGGCGCACGTGACGTGCGACCCGCTCCCGCTCCCCCCCCCCCCTCCGCTAGGGGCCTTACATTGGCCCCCCCGGTTGTAAGGCCTTATAATCGGGGGAGGCCTTACATTAGCAGGCCCCTTCTTTACTTCTAGGTGGCCTTACAATCGGGGGGGCCTTACTTTCGGGGAAACACGGTAGGTCTTTTTAACATTTTAGTTTATTAAAAGTTATATTTTTTTCCTTTTTTTTTTTATCTATGGTATTGTTATGGGTTTAGAATGGTTTGTTGGGTTGTGGGGATCAGAAATGCAGATGATTGTGCATGACCAATTCCTCAGTACAGCCAGATTCTAGGCCAGCCTGTCAGTCTGCTAAAGGGCCTTGCACATGGTCTTATTAGCAGGCATTCACTGATCCTGTGTCCTGTACTGCTGCTTGCAAAGCCCACTATGCGCCAAGCTTCCACTCGGGTGCAACAGGGATGACTAATCTAGGCTGGGAATCCGACCGGAAGTGAAAGCCTTGTTGCCGGGACCCAGATCCCACAGTGTTGGAGCCCTTTACATGCAGCTGTCCCAGTACATGGTCATCTTGGACTCCTGAAACTCACCAAATTCTCAACATTTGCACATGGCCTTAAAGTGAACATATCACCAGGTTTTCTCCATATAATATACTGCCACCCACCGATAAGCCCTCATATACAGCTGTCAAGAATGTTGTATATATATTAACAAACCGATTTGCATAATGTAAAAAATAAAGGACAGTCTGGTCTGATGAGAGTCTCTGGTGTTTAGTTATTCTGGAGCAGATTCCTGAGACAATATATGAGAGGTTCAGGAGACTTGTGCTGAGAGAATCCTATTTGGTTTACAAACTTGCCACATTAACCCCTGAAGGTCTGAATATAAACATAGAACAAATTAAATGAAGGATCCTGAGGTTAGAATATATGTATAATACATGCAGTGTGAATATAAATATAGTAGTGTTCGGTGCTTTTCATTTTGTTTTTGTAAACTTACTTTGCAAAATGTTATTTTTTTAAAATAATTTATTTACTTTTCTTTTTTGAGGAGAATAGCTAGTCCCCCAGACTGTGTCTCAGCCTCTCATACAGCCAGGTCAGAATTCCCACACACTGCACTGGTGAGGAGCAGCCACCCCGAAATGCAGCATCTGCAGTTAGGATTTGTGCCGGATCAGAACCCCAAAGTCATATTAAAAGGCTTGTTAAAGAGTCGATTATGACTTTAAGGAATGCTACCCTTATTGGGTGGCATTAGAGTTTTTCACTTCCTCACTGAAGTGATAATTTGTATACCGTATATACTCGTGTATAAGCCGAGTTTTTCAGCACAAAAAATGTGCTGAAAAGTCCCCCCCTCGGCTTATACACGAGTCACTAACATATTGCGAGTCAAAAAGCACACTTTCGGCACACACATTTCAAAAAGCGGGTGGGAAGAAGCAGGGCACACAGCGTAGACCACCGGGAGCCAGAGCCCGCAAGCTGCGCAGAGCCTCCCGTCGGACTGGCCCCGCCAGGTACTGAGGCTGTGATCCCGGCTGTGATCTCTGTGACAGCCGGGACCTGTGTGCGGCTTCACCCACCGCGCTGCTGGCGGCGTGGGCGGATGCCCTCCCCCTCCTCCAGATGGCCCCCACCTGTCACTGCCCCCCACCTGTACAACTTTACACCCCCCCCCCCGATGCCGGGACCTGTTTGCGGCGGGGGCGCCCCACCTCCAATGCCGGGTCTGTGCGGGTTCCTCCACCGTGCTGCTGGCGGCGCTGGCGTTTCCCCCCCCCCTCCTCAGGCCTCCCCATCCCCTGTATGGCCCCCACCTGTCCCTGCCATTCACCCCGATCCCCCCCGATCCCCGTGACTGATTTCACCGCTCCTCGATCCCGCCGATGTAGCCGCCGCTCTGTCTCCTCTCCTCGCAGGAACGCCCCTCCTCCAGTGCTGCTCCGCCCAGAGGTAAGTACTTAATGAATGAATGAATGAATGATTGAATAAGGAGTGGGTTCATGGATGGATGGATGGATGGGTTCATGGATGGATGGGTGTGAATGGATGGATGTATGGATGTGTGCACGCGTGGTTGTGTGGGTGCGTGGATTAGTGGGTGCGTGGGTTAGTGGATGTGTGGATGTGTGGGTGCGTGGGTGTGTGGGTTAGTGGATGCGTGGATGCATGGGTTAGTGGATGTGTGGGTGCATGGGTTAGTGGATGCGTGGATGTGTGGGTGCGTGGATGCGTGGATGCGTGGGTGCATGGGTTAGTTGATGTGTGGGTGCGTGGGTGTGTGGATGTGTGGGTGCATGGATGTGTGGGTGCGTGGATGTGTGGGTGCGTGGATGTGTGGGTGCGTGGTTGTGTGGGTGCGTGGATGTGTGGGTGCGTGGGTGCATGGGTTAGTGGATGTGTGGGTGCGTGGATGTGTGGGTGCGTGGATGTGTGGGTGTGTGGGTGCATGGATGTGTGGGTGCGTGGGTTAGTGGATGTGTGGGTGCGTGGATGTGTGGGTTAGTGGATGTGTGGGTGCGTGGATGTATGGGTGCATGGGTTAATGGATGTGTGGGTGCGTGGATGTGTGGGTGCATGGATGTGTGGATGCGTGGATGTGTGGGTGCGTGGATGTGTGGGTGCGTGGATGCGTGCGTATGTGTGACTGCATGCGTGGATGTGTGCACGAATGGATGTGTACATGCGTGGATGATGGGTGGATGGATCAAGTGTCCTCTTCTAGTCTCAGGGATCATAGTCATGGTGCACTGTATGACAGATCATTGCCATACAGTGCACCATAGCTCTGACCCCAGAGACTGTAGGAAGAGGACACTTGATCCCTTGCTGCAATCTCTGGAGCAGAGGCGATCGAGCATCGTGGGACCGTCATTGTGGACTACGTCGGAGGCGATCGAGCGTCGTGGGACCTTCGTTATGGTCTACATTGGATCTTTCTAATAAAGATGGAGTCTGAATTTTGTTTGTGTTTTTTTTCCAAATAAAAATATTTTTCTCTGTGGGTATTTACTGACTACTTACCAGAGATTCCTAATGGCGGGTCTAACATTGGCCCAATATTATGAATCTCGGGGCTTAGTGCCAGCTGCCAATAAAAAACTGGCATTAACCCCTTTATTACCCAGTTAGCCACCGGCACCAGGGCAACTGGAAGAGCGTGGGTACAGTGCCAGAAAATGGCGCTTCAATGAATGCGCCATATTCTGGGCGGCTGCGGGCTGCAATTCGCAGCATTGGGGGCCCAGAACGCTTGGGCCTCTCCATGCTGTGGATTCCAGCCCCTGGCTGTCTAGTTGTACCTGGCTGGACCAAAAATAGGGCGGAGCCCCACGTCATTTTTTTTCTAGAATTTGTTCTAGAAATAAAAATAAAATGGGCTTCGCTGTATTTTTGGTTGCCAGCCAGGTACAACGAGGCAGCTGGGGGTTGGTGGCAGTTCGTAGCTGCCAAGTTGTACATGGCTGGACCAAAAATATGGCGAAGCCCCACGTCATTTGTTTTTATTACTTCTACCAATAAAATGACATGGAGCTTTGCCATATTTTGTTGTTGCTGTAACTGGATTGCTCCCCGGTTACAGCCATCCTCCTGCTCCTGGCTGTGCAGTGCGGGTACCGGCCCGGATCCCTCCCCAGTTACGGTACCTGCATCCTCAGACCACTCAGGTGTGCGGTCCCGGTCCCCCCGCCGTTTCCATCCATCCACAGTCTCCTGCGCTCCTGTAGTTCCTGTGCAGAAACCTCAGAGGGCCCGGATCCCTCCGCCTCATCTGCACTGTATTGATGGGGTGGCCTGTATCCCTCCGCCCTCCTATAGCGATGGGCAGCATGTATCCCTCCGCCCTGCTGTAGTGAGGGGGCGCCAAGTGTCCCTCCGCCCTGCATAGGTTATGGTAGACCCCTGTGTCCCGGTCAGCACACACCCAAAAAGTCCCCTGTGGCCAGACATTGACCTAATACAAGGTTTGGACACAGGGGACTTTAATTAAAGTGCCTGGCCCTAAGAGGAAGGAGGTGAGGCACCATTGTAGTAATGTACCGTGTGTTTAGTTACGGTAGCATAATAGAGCAGGGAAAGAATAGAGCAGGGAAAGTGCTGGGTTGTCAGGGAAAGTTCAAAATTTTATTCGTATCTATTTTCATTTGTGAAATTTCTCAGTACTGGCAGCTGCTGTATTTCATACCCTAGGCTTATACGCGAGTCAATAACTTTTTCCCAGCTTTTGGGGGCAAAAGTAGGGGGGTCAGCTTATACACGGGTCGGCTTATACACGAGTATATACGGTATATATTCATATCCCTTCTTTACCTCTATACTAGGTCTCTTCGCACATATGGTTTTTAAATAGTTAATGAATTCCTGCAGCCACTTAATTGTAATTGAACTTGAGATGTTTCTGTATATATGTGAGGTCTTTTCAAGGATCTGTTAATTACCTGATGAAGGGGAAAGTGCATCCCTGAAACGCATAGTTATGTTGTAATACACACCTTTTTAATTTTCAACATTAGTTCAGTGCTTAGTAGTGCCCGAGAACCACACCATTGTCTTTTTTTATTCCATTGGATTACTCCCAGGCTGGGAGCGAGTGGAGGTACAGCAGCTGACTTCCTGGATGTACTCAATTCCTATGATGAGTCGGGTGCATGCTATATGTTGAAGTCTGAATGCCTCTGGGAGTCCATGTTAGGAGGTGGGGATCATGGTCTTTAAATCAGACTTTATTCCTTTATCCGGCAGAGGAGACAACATCACATAGATGTGCTGAACTGTAGGGGGTCTTGGTGACGGCTTGATCCCTGAGCAATTGGTGGATGCCTTTGGTCAGTGTTGTGCCTAGATTGCAAAACCTTCATGGGTGAGTGTGGTTTCCCGCATGACCTTTTCCATTCTATTTTTAGCCTGATTCACACAGACGCTCCTCTTGTCTTTTGTTTTTTCTCAGGTCTTGATCTGACACTTCCTCTCGTCTTGTGATCAACTTCCTCCTTCTTGCTTTGTACACATTACACATACTACTTCATCCACCCAGTCCTCTACATTATGCTCTTGCACAGATGTACTTCCTTCTCTCTGCCCTGTTAAGTGCAGAGAAAAGTACTGGAACTTGAATGCACAGGGAAAGGTGAAAGAACACCCGCCATGTGCACTACAATACCTTGTTCTGCCCTAGGCATTGTCTGCACAATTGCACAATGGAAGAAAATGTGTAAATGATATACAACATCTCATCCACATAAAATAGGGAAGGAGGAAGTCAATTTTAATAAGAAAAACCACGCGAGATCAAGACCAATGATGACCGTTGACACAGACCAGCTTGGGAACAAATACCGTATATACTCGTGTATAAGCCAACCCGTGTATAAGCCCACCCCCTACTTTTGCCCCCAAAACCTGGGAAAACCTATTGACTCGTGTATAAGCCGAGGGTGGACCCAAGCACAGGTATACAGCCCTCAGCAGTGTGGTATACAGCAGCCTCCCCAGTGGTATATACAGGCACCAGCAGGGTTACAGCAGCCTCCCCAGTGGTATATACAGCAGCAGCCCCAGTGGTAGTATACAGCAGCAGCCCCAGTGGTAGTATACAGGCCCCCCCCATCGGTATACAGGGCCCCCCCCTTGCTGCTGCAAACCTGTAAAGTAATACACCATTATACTTATCCCTGTCGTCGCCGCCATCGCGCTCCTCCGGGTCTTCATGCTTCTTCCTGCTTCCTCCTCTGGCGCACAGACAATGACGTCATTGCCTGCGCCCACCGGAGGAGGAAGCCGAAAGAAGCATGAAGACCCAGAGGAGCGCGATGGCGGCGGCAACGACAGGGATAAGTATAATGATGTATTATTTTACAGGTTTGCGTCAGCAAGGGGGGGCCCTGTATACTGATGGGGGGCGCCTGTATATGACTCGCATATAAGCCGAAGGGGTGAAAAACTCGGCTTATACGCGAGTATATACGGTATATAGTATTCTGGAATGCTATATAAAAGGGCAAACAAGGGGTGGCCGTACTTTATATGGGTAAAATCTAGTGACAGGTTCCCTTTAAGCTACTACTGCTGTCAAACTGTGAATGGTTTTGTTGTGCAAACTTCCATACTATTTTTAATATTCATAATGGCAGCATATCAATCTTTAAAAGCAGCTTGTTTAACTGGAAATATTTTACTTATTCAGTTGCTTGCATAGAAAACTAATAGCACATATAGATACTTCTCAGTCATGCATTATGCATTTTTGAATGCATACATTTTTGAAGATGAAAGCCAAGAAAACATCAGTATTCCAGAAATTTTACTATGGTTTCATTACAACAATTATCTCAGCCAGAAGAGTTGATGCTCATTAGTTGAGATTTCCTCTTTGTTGGGCCAAAGTAACAAGACACTTGAGGATTTTGTGCAGACATCTGAATGCATAAACAGTAAAAATTCTGCATATGTTTCTATACTCCCGGGTCTAGTACTCAAAGTAATGTATATGCATATAACAGGATTAGCAGTCTAGCTAATTTTATATGTAAAGAAGTATTTTATCTTATTTTATTGGGGTTAAAACTAAATAAAAGACTTCAATTTGTATATTCCTATAACGATTAAGGGTAAACTAGTTATATTTATTTTAGCAATGTTCATATTGTCCATAATATTATATTCTTGTGAACCTTTATACATAAATATTCCATCTTTTCCTGTATTCTCAAAGATCGGCAGCAATAGGAATGTATTATGTTAGGTGGTCTTTAAGATTACTCAATAACCCGGGTGCATATGTTTAATCATATGACACATGAGTTTATACATTTTCTAGGCATTCTCCATTCGAGTTATCAGTCTAACATCTGAAAGCAAACACAGTGTTTTAGTGTTTTGGGATCTGAATATAAAGATGCGAAAAATTATTTTGTTTAAGCTTTAGCACTATGATTTGGTGTGTAATTGATGGAATACTTTACTAAAGGGCCTGTTACACGCTACGATGTCGTTAATGATATTGTTGTTATGTCACGGGTTTTTGGGAGGAGCAATGATGTCGTAACAACATCATTGCGTGTGACTCGATACGATTACCGATAAGTCGGCTGATCATTGATCGGAGGTTTATAATCATGACTTTAAATCAGTTGTTGATCGTCCGTCCAACCTGCAACATCAGTGTGTGTGACACCTTGATATCGATGTCGTTTACGACTTTGCCTATTCAGAACTGAAGGACATAGGCAATCAAACGAACGCATGTATCGTTCACTTTGTCGCGGCGTCATTCATGATATCTGTACTTGTGACATCTCACAAGCGATCATTGAATGTTGTTCAAGCGATCCAGGGCAAGTCGGATCGTTGGTCAGATCGCTGGGACATTGAAGCGTGTAAGGGGTCATTAGGGTTGAACTGCATGTTGCAGCAGCATCAAGTGGATATAATTATCCTCACATATATTGGGCGTGGTTTTTAAAGCATACCTATAATTTCCAGTAACTTGCAAATAAGCTTTTATGTGTGTGTACTTGTAATATAACACTCTTTCTGGCTGTTGGAGTTTTCATTAGTTTTCTATTTTCTATTACTAATTTACAGTTAAACAAAATCTTGCATAAATGGGTTCTATAATTATTGTAAAAACATATACATGCAAGAACTACGCACAGTTAAAAGTACTCTTAATTATTTAAAATACTACAAGACCAAATGGTCATATAATAAAAATTACAATTAACCCTAAGGAATAGGAGGAGAACAATGCTATCAGGGTATGTGCTCACAGACCAGAGGCGCTGTTTCTTGGCACAGCGCCTCCGAACCTGAGGGAACCCGCCAGGGCCTTTAGGGAGTCCGCAGACACCCTGTACTCACCACCTGCAGTGATACATTCTATTATGCCATTTAGAATTAGTAAATTGTCACCTCAATGAAGAATTGGATGAACTCTAGCACCACCTTCAGGTAGCAATCCTCAAAGTCATAGTCAACTCTTTAACAAGCCTTTTAATATGACCAAGGATTTGTGCCAGATCAGAAC
Source organism: Allobates femoralis (assembly GCA_033576535.1). Classification (NCBI taxonomy): domain Eukaryota; kingdom Metazoa; phylum Chordata; class Amphibia; order Anura; family Aromobatidae; genus Allobates; species Allobates femoralis. The sequence continues at coordinate 268,956,462 of JARQOC010000006.1, read as the reverse complement.
CCCAAACTACAGACACTGTGTTTCGGGTAAGTGCCCCTCATCAGTGTAGTGTGTGGGATATTCTGATCTGACTGTATGAGAGGCTAAGATGAAGTCTGGGGAACTAGCTTTCTACCTTATGGAGAGGAGTTTCCCTGCAGCCATAAGGAGACAGATAAGTTGAAGAAAACTTAAAGCCGCAACCCTCCTCTTGGAAATATGCAAATTGTCACCTTATTCACAAAAGATTTACCTTCCGAATTAGTTCTCTCTTCAAATAAAGTTTGGATTTTACAATTAGCATATGAATGCCACATAATTTACTTAGAAACAGGCATTTTAGATTTGATCTTTTTCAACAAAGAATAACCTTCTAATTGCTCTTCTACATTGCAAGTTTATAGTATTTTGTTAATAAAGTTCAATAATTTTTGCTCGCTTCTCAATTGTTGCTGATGAATTATTGATTTATTATTTGCAATTGCTTAGGAAAGTAGTTTCAATTGTTTATGATACAGTTAGTTAGGTTTCATATATCTTTTCAACTGAGAAAAATTGATCAGCATTCAACAGCTGAATGGACATTTCTGCAAATTTTATTCCGCAGTTTTCAGGAGCTGATAAATGGATAAATAAAGTGAGCAGTTTGCAAACTCTGCCAGGTCCAGAAAAATAACTTACTATAAACTATGCTAGCTCAATATATAGTGTTTATTTGTATCATTGAAGAGGAAACTTTTCCATTAAATGGGGAAAAATATATATGAACTACAACTGGACTCAAAGCATAACTTTCTCATCTAATTGTTTAAAGACCTTTATGCATTTGTTATCAATCATAGCAGATTAGGACTAGAAAAGTCTACATTTTCTCCCACTTTGTCACATTTATCCACCTAGGAGTAGATATACATGTGACACCATTTTGTGCATTGCCCTGTAGAGGAGGGGATGCCCAGTCAAATTGCATGAATCAGTAGGAAACTTCATTTGTCATCTTTGCCATGATTCAAACTCACAAACTAAAAAATGGAAAGCAGAAAATGTAACAGTGAGCCATAGGGTACATAGTGTAGGATGCCCTTTTCTGCTGTAAATTCTAAATACAATATTTTTCAGAATATAAGATGCTTTGAACCATAGGATGCACCTAGGTTTTATAGGCGTAAAATAGAAGATACAATTTTGAAGCAAAAAAATGTAGTAAAATATTATCCGGGGATTATATTTAAAATGCCATTTACGGTAACTCAAAAAAAACTGGAGTGGTGCTTTAAAATTGCATAGGTGCTATTCATGTCAAGTGGTTGACTATTATCCTTTAGCCTTTAAGGTACCTTTACACGCGGCAACATTTCTAGGGTGTCAACAGGTAACTTACTGGCTGCAGTGAAATCATGGAGACAAGGTTCTATCTTGTTGCTGTGTACAAATGGAATAATGTCTCCATGATTTCACTGCAGCCAGTAAGTTACCTGTTGACACCCTAGAAATGTTGCCGCGTGTAAAGGTACCATTAAAGTGGTTGTCCACTATTTGGATAACTCTATTTCATTCCCCTTGTTTGCCCCTATAAAAATAATAAAGATTATATTTACCTCTGACAGTTCCAGCATTGTCAATTGTCATAAGTCGCGTACCCAGGACCATTTTCATGACACACAGACCCTGCCACCAATCAGAGCCGTTGTCTGTTTTCCCACCTTTGAATGCACGAGCAGGATTTGAGTCACATCATTGACATCCTGCTCCAGTGTTCAAAGTCAA